>CM019063.1:563177388-563655483 GCA_009667805.1 Leptobrachium leishanense
AGGAGACAAAAATGAATGGGCAACTGGAAACTAGGCAACCAAACAAGATACAGAATGCTACCTAGAGCATGCGTTCATGAGAGCTTGGTTTATATGAAAAACCTGGGACATGACTCCGCCCCACACGATGAAACAGCTGCCGACATCATGTCGGTGCCCAGAGGAAGCAGGAGGGAAAGGGACTCGAGCGGTGTGCTCGTCTCCAGAGGGATTGAGGAGTCCGCGGTTCAGAGAGGCAGAGCAGTGCGCGGTTCACGAGCGGACCGCCGCGATGCACGAGGTACACCGAGATTGCATGCAGGTAAGCGGCCACAGGCAGGTAAGCTGCCCAGTCCAGCCTGAGCTCCCTTTCCTCTACTTTAGGGGGCTCATGGGCTGATTCAGCCATCCAAAGAGCAGGGGTTAGCCTCGCCCTAACCCTCAGCTCTGGAGAGTCAGGTTCCTGGACTTGATATTTCTGTACCAAGCTCCTCCAACCAATGGGTCAAAAGCCGTCCTGTACAGTTGTGGAGATGGCTAATCTCCGGAATTCCTGTATCATGACTTCCAGTAGATCATTTTTATTTGAGCTAGGAAATATATTCCCTGGGTCTCTGATGTATTTCTTTCGGTCGGAGATACTGGTTTCAGCTTTAAATCCCTGTTTAGAACATTGCGCTATAACCACTTTATGAAACTGAAGTTGATATGGCGTAGAAAGGTGTGTCTTAATGAAGCCAAGAGAAATCATGCTGACAGAGCAGATATCAAAAGAAACCCTTGGGTTAGGGACAAAGTAATACACTGTAAATGGTGTTAGTGTTTGTGTAGCGCTCACTCCCGGAGGAGCCGCTGAAAATTGAACCACGGGTCAGTCTCCCCGCACTAGGGAATAAATATACTCCAACACCGCTGTGAGTTTTTATATTAAATAGTTTACTAAAATAATAAGCAGATGTTAAGACACGGTATTCACAGATAATTACAGTATTTTCGTATCGCGGTAAAAACGCGTAGCGGAAAAGAAACGAAACACGAGGCTTCGTATTTCGGAAAATAAAATATTCGTAACCGAACAGAAAAGAATGCAATTGCACGAATATTCGAAAAAGAAACACGTAGCGGAACCCAAGAATACAATCTTTCGTATTACGAAAACGCGCAGCGGAAAAGAGAAAAATATATTCGGAACGTATCTTTAACCCTGTTCCGATTCGTAACAAAAATGAGTCCTGCACAGGTTAAGTCCCGGAATGTAAAAGGTGTGTGTGTGTGTATGGTACCCGGGTACTGTTCAACTGGCCAGTGAATTTACTTTAGGAATGTCTTCGACTAGTCAAGTTGGGGCCCTGTGGACTTTAAAGAGAAAAACAGCAGCGTGTCTTTATTTACAATACGGCCTTGGAGGCCTCTCACCCATCCGACGGTTGCTTTAGGCTCCGCTGACCCAGGACGTCTCTCCGCTCGATCTTGACTGGGGATACTAGCGGCCGGATCCGTTGTCTGACTCTCTGCAGCTTGTCCACGACTTGCCACTCACCGCCTGCTCTCCGTATCCGATCAACTCGCGGTGACTCCTTACTCGAGGTCTTCGGTTGTCTGTGTTCTGCAGCAATCTCTGGAACCTGCAAGTCTTTCCTTGTAAGCTGAATGTCCCGATAAAGAACTGACAGGTCTACTCAGGCTCTGGCCTAGGCCCTCTCACGATCTTGTCACTGCGTCTGCTCTCTTCTCTTCCCTGGCGCGCTCTGGCGCGTTCTCCACGAGGTGGAGGATGTAAAGCTCCAGTCCCCCCCACTTCCTGTCTTCTTGCAAAGCATGCCGGGAATTGTAGTCCCAATGTCCAGTGTCTCTAATCGCGATAGTCTCCATCTTGTGGCCAAAAATAGGTACTGCCACAGCAAGATTTTAACACAGCGCTACACTCTCCCCCTCCTAGAACTCTTGGGTCTCTCCAAGGAGGTACAACAATTACATTACATTTCCACAATATCGAATACAGTTTACATAACCTGTACAGGTTCAGCAGCATACATACAGTGAGTTAGGAACACTTCCTCAAGTTGACTCATATTTTGGGCTACCTCAGCTAGCATAGCAGACACTTCGGGCAACCTCTGCACTGTGGTGATGGCCTCTTCAGTGCTATGTCCTGGTGAGTCGTAGGTGAGTCGTTGGGGCGGTCGAACAGAGCGTTTTGGTTCTGGCTCAATCAGTTCCTCTTCAGGTGGAAGTACTATAGGTGTTGGCTCAATCCTTCTCTCTATTACTGGAGCAGACGTTTCTTCAGAGTATGATCCCTCCAGTGAAGGCATAGAACTATAATCACCTGAATAAGCTTCCGGAGCTACCGGGATTCCAACAGCCTCAGGGACTTCCAACTGAAATTCAAAGGTTCAGGGATTTCAACAGTCTCAGGGACTTCCAGCAGAAATTCAGGAGCTTCAGGCCTCAAGTTACTCTCCCACCGCTCAGGGACAACGACAACCTCCTCAGGCTCCGGTGAGCGCATCCAGTCTAGACAATAACTCTCTTCTTCACTGTCTCTTTCTCTCTTCGACAACCGGGTCTGTTGAGACCGAGTAACAGGAGGCAAACGTGGAGCAGGCGGATTTGGCAGAGGCGGTTCGTCCCCAACTGGCATCCTCACAGCCTCTCTCAAAGGTAACAAATGATTCCGGTGCCAGTTTTTGAGAGCCCAGCCTTTCCATCCGGGCGAATCTGATACACGGTAGACCCGGCAGTTGTTTGCAGACAATGTAAACCTGGGAACTCCACCTATCCGCCAACTTGTGTCTCGCAGCAGCACCCAAGTTCTTCAATAGAACCCTATCACCGGGTTGTAGATCTTGTATTCGAACTTTCAGGTCATAGTTCCTTTTGTTTCTTTGCTCCCTGTTTCCTGAGGTCAAACGGGCCTGTTCAAACGCAGAAGCCAGATTCTTTCGAAGTCTATCCACGTAGTTTCTATGGGAAGCTACTGATGTCTGGTCTAGGGATAACCCAAATGCCAAATCAACCGGCAGTCGAGCCTCCCTTCCGAACATAAGACGGTACGGTGAGTATCCAGTTGCATCGCTCTCCGTACTGTTATATGCATGCACCAGAGTAGCTATGTGACGACTCCAACTCTGCTTCTCCACATTCGACAAGGTCCCCAGCATGTTTAGCAGTGTGCGATTAAACCTTTCAGGCTGAGCATCACCTTGAGGGTGATATGGTGTAGTTCGGGTCTTTTGGATTCCCAACAACTCTAACAATTGCCCCACCAGTCTGCTTTCAAAGTCTCTACCCTGATCAGAGTGTATCCTCCTTGGCAGTCCGTAATGAACAAAGAACTTTTCCATCAACACCTTGGCCACTGTCGGAGCGCGTTGATCTTTTGTGGAAAATGCTTGGGCGTAACGAGTGAAATGATCAGTCACTATTAGAATGTTCCCTTGCCCACTAGCATCCGGCTCTAAGCACAAGAAGTCAATGCACACCAAATCCATGGGTCCCTGGCTCTGCAGATGGCTCATTGGAGCAGTTCGGGTCGGTAGAGTCTTCCTCTGAATACACCTTAGACAGGAGTGACAATAACTTTCCACTTCAGCTCTCATGCAAGGCCAATAGAACCTATCTCGCACCAGCTTAAAAGTTCTTTCAGCACCCAAATGTCCATGCTCATCATGTAGTGATCGCAGCACACACTCTCCCTATGTTTAGTGGGGAGGAATAACTGTTGAATCTCTTCAGCGTTAGTTGAGGGGCCCCTTCGGTAGACCACCCCATCCAACATCTTTAACCGCTCCCACTCTTTGTAGACCAATCTGGCTCCACTCGGGGAGTTGGTTAACAAAATCTCTCGCTGGTTTGCAGTCAGGGCCTTTATGGTCAAGGCAATTAAAGGGTCTCTGGCCTGATCCGCTTTCAGGTCCTGTCTCGAAAAGGTAGGTAAACTTTCATCCCTTAACTGCGTAGGGTTACAGTAAAACTCAGGAACAGCCGCAGCCATGACTCCTATGGCCTCCGCTTCAATCCCTCCTTTGACCCGGCGCTCTGTCCTTGACACAAAGCTTGCACCCCGTCTGGAGTCAACTGAGTCCATTCTGTAGTGTAGGGTCTTCTCGACAACGCATCAGCATCTCGATTGTTCACCCCAGGGCGATACTTCAGGCTGAACCGAAACCCTGACAGAGCGGCCAACCACCGATGTCCCGTTGCGTCCAGTTTTGCAGTAGTAAGGATGTAGGTAAGAGGATTTTATCCGTCTTGATCTCAAACTCGGCTCCATACAGATAGTCTTTTAACTTGTCTACCACTGCCCACTTTAAGGCTAGGAACTCCAACTTGTGAGTAGGATAGTTCTCTGAAGGCGTAAGGCTCCGGCTCACGTACGCTACAGGCCTCAGCAATCCACCATACTCCTGATACAGGACTCCTCCCAGACCTTCTCGGCTGGCATCCACATGTAACTCATACGGCTTGTGAGGGTCCGCATCAGCTTCACGAAAAGCTCCTTCACATTGACTGGTCCATTCACCTTGTATAGACTCTCGAGCTTTCCTTGGCCCTGGAGCTGACGGGTTTTGGTCAGAGACCTTGCAGCCTTCTTCAGTGGTTTCCTTCTGCAGGAGTTTGTTCAGTGGTTGAGCTATTTTCGCGAATCCTCCCACAAATCTTCGATAGTATGAACAGAATCCCAAGAAAGATCTAAGTTCAGTGACGTTTCGGGGTCTAGGCCAAGAAGCTACGGCCTCCAACTTCCGAGGATCTGTCGAAACACCTTCTGCTGAGACCACATGTCCTAGATACGTAACAGACGGTAGACAGAATTGGCATTTCTCCAGAGACAGTTTCAACCCCTCTTCATGGAGCCTCTTCAAGACCTTCTCCAACGTTGCTCATGTTCTTCCAGAGTCTTCCCAAACACAATTATGTCATCCAGGTACACTAATACTTCGATTAGATTCATATCCCCGACTGTCTTCTCCATCAACCGTTGGAACGTGGCTGGAGCCCCCGTAAGGCCTTGAGGCATTCTGTTGAATTCAAAGAACCCCAGTGGACAGATGAACGCAGTTTTCTCCTTGTCTTCAGGATGCATGGGTATCTGGTGGTATCCGCTTCGCAGGTCTAGTACACTAAACCACTTTGCTCCAGACAAACACTGTAGGGCATCTTCTATCCGAGGAGTGGCATATTGATCGGGGATGGTTCTCCGGTTCACGTGCGGTAGTCTATGCATAAGCGGACAGAACCATTTTTCTTCCGGACCAACACTATGGGAGATGCGTATGGACTCCTGGACTCTTGAATCACCTTGGTTCTTTGCAATTCATTCAGTTGCTCTCGCAGATCATCCAAGTCTCCTAGCGGAACTCGCCTTGATCTTTCCGAAACGGCTTGTCTTCTTGTAACCGAATGCGGTGCTCAGTACTCTTAGCTAGGCCCACATCGAACTCATCTTTCGAGAACAATTCCTTCCACTTTAGGACTTGAGACTGAAGACGTTTCTTCCACTCAGGTGAAATGGGAGCGTCCTTGGGGTAGAATCTTTCATCTGGAATCTCTTTATCCACTCCCCCTCCTAAATCGGTAGAGAGGGGTGTAGCAGACTCTACTTGCCCGATAGGCATTCGTGCTTTAAGGACTACTGGAGAATCCGTCACATTGCACACGCTGACCGAGACTCTTCCTCGTGTTCTCTTCAGGAGCTTTGGTGGAGATTATTTCAGGAATTACTTCGACTCCGGTTTCACTCCCATGATATAAAATCGGTTCCCAGCACCACACATAGGGACCTGGTTGCGATCCGTTCAACTTGACTGAAGCCCGGAAGCTCGCTACTTCTCCTGCTTGCAGAACCTTCTCTGTTCCCCCAGTCTCCACAGGTCCCCACCTCGGCAGGTGCCTTTCGTTCTTCGACCATCCTCTGATAGACCGGACGTAACATTGGGTGTACTCCTTGAGTCGAACCTTCTTCCAATACAATAGGTGTCAGGAGACGCCGCACTAGGTCAGTATTCGTCCCCACTATCAGGGAGCTTCTGTTCGCACCTGAGGGTCGAGGACACACAATGGCCAATGCATCACAACCCCCAGACTGCCCGATGACTTCAGATCCGATCTCCAACTCACTTGCAGGTACCCGTCATAAGGGAGTTTCTCAGTGCCGATACCCCATATTTCCAAATCCTTCAATTCTTGCAGAGGAATGTGCTTTAAGTGTTTCTCATAGAAGTCTTTGTAGATCAATGTCACTTGAGCCCCTGAATCTAACAGGGCTTTAGTGTAGACTCCTCCACTTGGATTGGCACAATAGGAGAAGGACCTATCAGTTGGTCAGGAAACTTGGTGGCGGTATCCGGACGCTTAGACCCAGTTTGCTGTACCCTGGCCTTTTTCTTGGCCCGTGTAGGTTTTGGGTGTGCATTGCTTCCCCATGACGTAGACCCGGATGCTAAGGGAGTGACTCTTTCATTCTGGCAGGCTCAGCAGTTGGCTTGGCTTTGGCCCTCTCGCCCTCTTAGCCTTGGCTTGGTTTTGGAGCGGGGTTCAACCTTCGGGCACCTAGGTTGCTCCTTCACTGGTGCCCTCTGGCGTTTCCCGCCGGTGGGGTAAATAACAGTCCTTCTAGGGCTTCCAACAATCCCTCGACTCTATCCTTCTCAGGCTTTCGGCCTTTGCACTGTGCGCGGAAATGGCCCATTTCTCCACAACCGAAACATCTCTTCTTAGAGAGCGGAGACGTAGTTCTTGTTTAGATTTTGTTAAAGGGACTTGGACCAGACGCCACAGCAACTTCCGTCGTCTGCATACCTGTGAGGAATTTCTGCATTTCTGCCTGCATTTCGGTCACCTTCATCAACACTCGGCACAGTTCCGCGTGCGCTTGTTGCAATTCAGCTTGAGCTTCCTGTACTTTCTGACGGTTTTGGACAATTCACCACGTTCAGAGAGGTTCGCTTGTTTGGCAGCCCTTCTGTAGATTTAAAAACGACTAGGTGTTCTTGTTCGTCCTCGTCAGATCCATAAGTATCTAGAGAGTCGCTTTCAGGCTGCAGACCGTCGTTATGTCTCACAGGTTGTGCATAAGCCCTTTCCCCCGCCTGAAGGATTTCTCTTCCAGTAAAGCCTCTTCTTCTCGTACAACTCGGATCAGTTCCAGGTACTTCAACTCTTGGTTACCTGCTCTGCTTCTCAGTGCATCATTACTGGATCTAGAAGTTGAGAGCCCCTCAGGATCTGTTTTATTCGGATCTTATCTACTTCGGCCGGTTCGGCCCTTTCTTGAGGAGTATTGGTGTAGAATCTTATCTAGGCGCCTCATGTACTCGGTCATCCTCTCACCTCTTCTCTGATAGGTGTGTTCGTACTGATATACCAGTTCGGCCGCCTTTCGGTTCGCGCCCAAAAACTTCTTCAAGAACGTTTAAGTAATCTAAAGCAGTACAATCTTTTCTGCTCAGTTTCAGGTTTCTCACCGCTTCTGACGCAGGTCCTTTTAGCTCTCGGTGATCCTTTGCTTTTTCTGGGCCTCAGGGACATCCCACTCATCCAGAGCCTGCATCGCCTGTTCCACCCATTCTTCAAAGGTTTCTTCTCCGCCGGAGTTGGTACGTTTCCTGTAAATTTCTTAACCGTCGATATCCGAAGTTAGTGTGAGGAGGGCTTGTTTTCTGACATTTAGCCAGTAGATCTCCAATAGCCACGATAAATTCAGGCCCGATCATGGCCAACGGACTAGGCGCGGGAACACTTGCGGATTCGCCACGTGGCGCACTTGGCTGAATTAGTTGGACTTCCACCTCATCGGTCAGTTTCACGCTCGCGCCCTGAAAACATGGTGGAACACCCTTTCTCCATTCAAGAAGAACATACGTGTGAGGTATCTGTGTTCTTTACAATGTCCAGAATTAACCCCCGATGTCTGGTGTCAGCGTGGCCACGGCCTGGCGAATCTGATCTTCGGCCCAAGTGTCTGCGGGAATATCCATGACTATACAACATTCTAACTGACTACTGTGCTCCTCACACCACTCGGCAACAGTGTCTGGATCCATATTTAACCCTTTAGATGCGGTTTTTCCAGAGACTGGATCCCGGAAACGAGCCCCCACGTGTAGCGCTCACTCCCGGAGGAGCCGCTGAAATTGAACCACGGGTCAGTCTCCCCGCACTAGGGAATAAATATACTCCAACACCGCTGTGAGTTTTTATAATTTAAATAGTTTACTAAATAATAAGCAGATGTTAAGACACGGTATTCACAGATATATTACAGTATTTTCGTATCGCGGTAAAACGCGTAGCGGGAAAGAAACGAAACACGAGGCTTCGTATTTCGGAAAGAAAATATTCGTAACCGAACAGAAAAAGAAACAATTGCACGAATATTCGAAAAAGGAAACACGTAGCAGAACCCAAGAATACAATCTCTTCGTATTACGTAACGCGCAGCGGAAAAGGGAAAAATATATTCGGAACGTATCTTTAACCCCTGTTCCGATTCGTAACAAATGAGTCCTGCACAGGTTAAGTCCCGGAATGTAAAAGGTGTGTGTGTGTGTATGGTACCCGGGTACTGTTCAACTGGCCAGTGAATTTACTTTAGGAATGTCTTCGACTAGTCAGTTGGGGCCCTGTGGACTTTAAAGAGAAAAACAGCAGCGCGTCCTTTATTTACAATACGGCCTTGGAGACCTCTCACCCATCCGACGGTTGCTTTAGGCTCCGCTGACCCAGGACGTCTCTCCGCTCGATCTTGACTGGGGATACTAGCGGCCGGATCCGTTGTCTGACTCTCGCCGCTGGTCCACGACTTGTCCAACTCACCGCCTGCTCTCCGCATCCGATCAACTCGCGGTGACTCCTTACTCGAGGTCTTCGGTGTCTGTGTTCTGCAGCAATCTCTGGAACCTGCAAGTCTTCTCCTCGTAAGCTGAATGTCCTGATCAAAGAAACTGACAGGTCTATTCAGGCTCTGGCCTAGGCCTCTCACGATCTCTGTCACTGCGTCTGCTCTCTTCTCTTCCCTGGCGCGCTCTGGCTGTTCTCCACGAGGTGGAGGATGTAAGGCTCCAGTCCCCACCCACTTCCTGTATTCTTGCAAAGCATGCCGGGAGTTGTAGTCCCAATGTCCAGTGTCTCTAATCGCGATAGTCTCCATCTTGTGGCCAAAAATAGGTACTGCCACAGCAAGATTTTAACACAGCGCTACATGTTATTTTGAAAAAGTTTAGTTCCGCTCTCTGACTTCACAGCTAGAAAAGTCATCTACAGCGAAAAAAATCCTCATGTCCTCAAGAACAGGAAGGGTCATAAAGCCATAGTGGCTGGTGCTGCTCTAAAACCCGCACTTATATTAGATACAGGTTTCCTGTTTGCATTGACAGTTACCTCTCTCAGAAATAAGGATGTGCTGTGCGAGAATAATAATTATTCACCCTAATCCTGGTTATCACAGGTAAGGGCTGTTACTTATTACTCATCTACATTTTCTATCACTCATTTCCTTATCACCTGATTGTCTCATATTAAGCCTTTTTTCAGTTGACAGCACTCTTATCTTGAAAGGGATATTATTTATGATTCAGTCCGGTTGTGTTATATCTACTTAATCTCGATGCAACTTTGGCCACCTGTTTGAAAAAAGATATATCATGGCACCAGAAAAAGTGCAGAGGCGGCAGCTAATTGAATGCTGGGAATGGAAGATTTTAATTATGAGTAAAGGCTAACAAGCTGAATCCTGTTTAGTTTAGAAAAGTAGCGCCTTAGAGGGTCTGACAACTTTATATAAATATATACGGGGCCCTAGAGGGGATCTGACAACTTTATATAAATATATACGGGGCCCTAGAGGGGATCTGACAACTTTATACAAATATATACAGGGCCTTAGAGGGATCTGATAACTTTATATTAATGTATACGGGGCCTTAGAGGGGATCTGATAACTTCAATGGAGTCCTATGGACTCCATGGACGGGATGCTCCTGGTGCGCTTAGTGCTGCCGCAAGCATCCTGAGGCTTAGCACCGTGTTATGGTGCAGGCTGCTGGTTTAGCGCCTGCACTGTAATCTCACGCTAAGGAGAAGCTTGCAAGCACAGGTTTTTCTCTAAGGCTAGGGTCAGACGAACGCATTTTTTGCGTTGTCCGTGAAAAAGTGCGTTCGAACGAATGGACGTATTTTTTCACGGAATACGCGATAGCGGTCATACGATGCGCATTTGCGTCTGTGATTTTGTACGGATCATCAATAAAACCCTTTTTGCGTCTGGACATTATGTTGGCCGGACATTAGCAGCGTCTGACATCTCCTAATCACACACACACGCCGCTAGCGGACGCAGCGCACTCTGTACGTCAGTACTAGCGGTATCATGTTCTCGAAAAAAATGCGTTTGTTTGCCGCTTGCGTTGCGCCGCCGCACTTCGTACATTGGCCGTCATTTGCTCCTACTACGGCCGTGATAAAGTGTGGCTGCACGCGTGGTTCGCACTGCGTTCGTCTGACCCTAGCCTTAGCGTTCCCGGTTTAGCGAAATGATCGTAATATGGCCCTTAGTTGGGACAAAAGGAAAATCAGCCTAAAGCATAGGAACGGTGTTTTTATAGTGAGAACAATAAAGCTGTGGAATTCTCTGCCTGTTGAGGTGGTTGGGTCAGAGTCTGTACAGACTTTTAAAAAACGACTGGATGACTTCCTGCAGACACAGAATACTAAGGGTTATAATATTTAATATGTGGGTAAAAGCTTCTTGATCCAAGGAGAAATCTGACGCCATCTGGGGTCAAGAAGAAATTTTATCCTAATATGTTGCATATTGGTGAGCGCTTCAGCCTGGATTTTTTTTGGATCAACAGCAGTAGGTGATGTGTGAAAGACTGAACCCGATGGACGCATGGCTTTTTTCAGCCTATGTAACTATGTAGCTATAATAGCTTGAACAGAGCCAGTGCAAGCATTTTGGGTACTCAGATGAAGACACATTTTGCCCCTATAGTGCATGAGGATAGCCATCCATGTGAAATGCGCGGTTTTGCAGAGTTGTCTGTGTGGCCTGGGTGTTAGTGTGACTGCTTGGGATGGGAGTTAGTGTGGCTGAGTGGAATGGGTGTTAGTGTGACTGCTTGGGATGGGAGTTAGTGTGGCTGAGTGGAATGGGTGTTAGTGTGACTGCTTGGGATGGGAGTTAGTGTGGCTGAGTGGAATGGGTGTTAGTGTGACTGCTTGGGATGGGAGTTAGTGTGGCTGAGTGGAATGGGTGTTAGTGTGACTGATTGGGATGGGAGTTAGTGTGGCTGAGTGGAATGGGTGTGTTAGTGTGACTGCTTGGGATGGGAGTTAGTGTGGCTGAGTGGAATGGGTGTTAGTGTGACTGCTTGGGATGGGAGTTAGTGTGGCTGAGTGGAATGGGTGTTAGTGTGACTGATTGGGATGGGAGTTAGTGTGGCTGAGCGGAATGGGTGTTAGTGTGACTGCTTGGGATGGAGTTAGTGTGGCTGAGTGGAATGGGTGTTAGTGTGACTGCTTGGGATGGGAGTTAGTGTGGCTGAGTGGAATGGGTGTTAGTGTGACTGATTGGGATGGGAGTTAGTGTGGCTGAGTGGAATGGGTGTTAGTGTGACTGCTTGGGATGGGAGTTAGTGTGGCTGAGTGGAATGGGTGTTAGTGTGACTGCTTGGGATGGGAGTTAGTGTGGCTGAGTGGAATGGGTGTTAGTGTGACTGCTTGGGATGGGAGTTAGTGTGGCTGAGTGGAATGGGTGTTAGTGTGACTGCTTGGGATGGGAGTTAGTGTGGCTGAGTGGAATGGGTGTTAGTGTGACTGATTGGGATGGGAGTTAGTGTGGCTGAGTGGAATGGGTGTTAGTGTGACTGCTTGGGATGGGAGTTAGTGTGGCTGAGTGGAATGGGTGTTAGTGTGACTGCTTGGGATGGGAGTTAGTGTGGCTGAGTGGAATGGGTGTTAGTGTGACTGATTGGGATGGGAGTTAGTGTGGCTGAGCGGAATGGGTGTTAGTGTGACTGCTTGGGATGGGAGTTAGTGTGGCTGAGTGGAATGGGTGTTAGTGTGACTGCTTGGGATGGGAGTTAGTGTGGCTGAGTGGAATGGGTGTTAGTGTGACTGATTGGGATGGGAGTTAGTGTGGCTGAGTGGAATGGGTGTTAGTGTGACTGCTTGGGATGGGAGTTAGTGTGGCTGAGTGGAATGGGTGTTAGTGTGACTGCTTGGGATGGGAGTTAGTGTGGCTGAGTGGAATGGGTGTTAGTGTGACTGCTTGGGATGGGAGTTAGTGTGGCTGAGTGGAATGGGTGTTAGTGTGACTGCTTGGGATGGGAGTTAGTGTGGCTGAGTGGAATGGGTGTTAGTGTGACTGATTGGGATGAGAGTGAGTGTGGCTTGGGATGGGTGTTAGTGTGACTGCTTTGGATGGGAATAAGTGTGGCCAAGTAGGATGAGCGTTTGTGTGGCTGATTTTTTTTTTAGAAATTATTTTACCAGGAAGGATACATTGAGATTTCTCTCGTTTTCAAGTATGTCCTGGGTGGCGAGTATGAACTGTTAGGTGTCTTGCCCAAGGACACGTACTGAAGAGGTGCTCTTGCCGGGATCGAACCTGTTTCTCCACAGTCTCTCTCCACGGTTATAGAGCAGTGATGTTACCTCTACTGCACCCAGCTGGTATGGGAGTGAGTGTGGCTGACTGGGATGATAAAGTGTTTGCTTTTCTGCATATATGTGTAGCGCTCACTCCCGGAGGAGCCGCTGAAATTTGAACCACGGGTCAGTCTCCCCACACTAGGGAATAAATATACTCCAACACAGTTGTGAGTTTTATATTTATTAGTTTACTAAAATGTTTGGCAAATGTTGAAATACGGTATTCACAGATCTTATTACAGTACTTTCGTATTTCGATAAAACGCGTAGCGGAAAAGAAACGAAACACGAGGCTTCGTATTTCGGAAAATAAAATATTCACAACCGAACATAAAAGAAAATGCAATTGCACGAATATTCGGAAAAAGGACACGTAGCAAAAACTCCAGAATATACAATCCCTTCGTATCACGGTAAACGCGCAGCGGGAAAAGAGGAAGAGGGAAAATGTGTTCGGAACGTATCTTTCTCTTTACCCCCTTGTTCCGATTCGTAAAGGGAAACTGAGTCCTGCACAAGTTAAGTCCCAAAAGGTGAAAGGTGTATATGTGTGTGTGGTACCCGGGTACTGTTCAACTGGCCAGTGAGTTTGCTAAAGAAAGATCTTCGACTAGTCAGTTGGGGCCCTGTGGACTTCAAAAAGGAAAACAGCAGCTTGACTTTAAATCACAGACAGCCTTGGAGGCCTCTCACCCATCCGACGCAGGCTTTAGGCTCCGCTGACCCAGGACGTCTCTCCTCCGGATTTTGACTGGGGATACTAGCGGCCGGATCCATTGTCTAACCTCATGCAGCTTGTCCAGCTCGCCGCGCTGCTTCCGTCCATCCGGTTCAACCGGTCTACAGCAATGTCTAGGCTCTGGCAAGTCTCCTTCTCCTCAGCGTTAAGTGGCCCAAACAAGTAACAGGTCACCCTCGGGCTTTGGGCCTAGGTTCTCCCACGATCTCCTCAGTGCGTCTGCTCTCTTCTGTTCCCTGGCGCGCTCTGGAACTTTCTCCACAAGGCAGAGGATGTAAGTCTCCAGTCCCACCCCCTTCCTGTCTTCTTGCAAAGCACGCCGGGCATTGTAGTCCCAATGTCCAGTATCTCTGATCGCGATAGTCTCCATCTTGGTGGCCAAAAATAGGTACTGCCACAGCAAGATTTTTAACACAGCGCTACACTCTCCCCCTCCTAGAACTCTTGGGTCTCTCCAAGGAGGTACAACAGTTACATTACATTTCACAATATTTCAATACAATTTACATAACATGTACAGGTTCAGCAGCATACATGCAGTGAGTTAGGAACACTTCCTCAAGTTGACTCATATTTTGGGCTACCTCAGCTAGCATAGCAGACACTTCGGGCAACCTCCGCACCGTGGTGATGGCCTCTTCAGTGCTATGTCCTGGTGAGTCGTAGGTGAGTCGTTGGGGCGGTCGAACAGAGCGTTTTGGTTCTGGCTCGATCAGTTCCTCTTCAGGTGGAAGTACTATAGGCGTTGGCTCAATTCTTCTCTCTATCACTGGAGCAGACGTCTCTTCAGAGTATGATCCCTCCAGTGAAGGCATAGAACTATAATCACCTGAATACGCCTCCGGAGCTACCGGGACTCCAACAGCCTCAGGGACTTCCAACTGAAATTCAAAAGGTTCAGGGATTTCAACAGTCTCAGGGACTTCCAGCAGAAACTCAGGAGCTTCAGGCCTCAAGTTACTCTCCCACCGCTCAGGGACAACGACAACCTCCTCAGGCTCTGGTGAGCGCATCCAATCTAGACAATAACTCTCTTCTTCACTGTCTCTTTCGCTCTCTTTGACGACCCGAGTCTGTTGAGACCGAGTAACAGGGGGCAAACGTGGAACAGGCGGATTTGGCAGAGGCGGTTCATCCCCAACTGGCATCCTCACAGCCTCTCTCAAAGGCAACAGATGATTCCGGTGCCAGTTCTTGAGAGGCCCAGCCTTTCCATCCGGGCGAATCTGATACACTGGTAAACCCGGTAGTTGTTTGCAGACAATGTAAACCTGGGAACTCCACCTATCCGCCAACTTGTGTCTCGCAGCAGCACCCAAGTTCTTCAATAGAACCCTATCACCGGGTTGTAGATCCTGTATTCGGACTTTCAAGTCATAGTTCCTTTGTTTCTTTGCTCCCTGTTTCCTGAGGTCAAACGGGCCTGTTCAAACACAGAAGCCAGATTCTTTCGAAGTCTATCCACGTAGTTTCTATGGGAAGCTACTGACGTCTGGTCTAGAGATAACCCAAATGCCAAATCAACCGGCAGTCGGGCCTCCCTCCCGAACATAAGACGGTACGGTGAGTATCCAGTTGCATCACTCTCCGTACTGTTATATGCATGCACCAGAGTAGCTATGTGACGACTCCAACTCTGCTTCTCCACATTCGACAAGGTCCCCAGCATATTTAGCAGTGTGCGATTAAACCTTTCAGGCTGAGCATCACCTTGAGGGTGATATGGTGTAGTTCGAGTCTTTTGGATTCCCAACAGCTCTAACAACTGCCCCACCAATCTGCTTTCAAAGTCTCTACCCTGATCAGAGTGTATCCTTCTTGGCAGTCCGTAGTGGACAAAGAACTTCTCCACCAACACCTTGGCTACTGTCGGAGCGCGTTGATCTTTTGTGGAGAAAGCTTGGGCGTAACGGGTGAAATGATCAGTCACTATTAGAATGTTCCCTTGCCCACTAGCATCCGGCTCTAAGCACAAGAAGTCAATGCACACCAAATCCATGGTCCCTGGCTCTGCAGATGGCTCATTGGAGCAGTTCGGGTCGGTAGAGTCTTTCTCTGAATACACCTTAGACAGGAGTGACAATAACTTTCCACTTCAGCTCTCATGCAAGGCCAATAGAACCTATCTCGCACCAGCTTAAAAGTTCTTTCAGCACCCAAGTGTCCATGTTCGTCATGTAGTGATCGCAGCACACTCTCCGTATGGTTAATGGGAAGGAATAACTGTTGAATCTCTTCAGCGTTAGTTGAGGGGCCCCTTCGGTAGACCACCCCATCCAACATCTTTAACCGCTCCCACTCTTTATAGACCAATCTGGCTCCACTCGGGGAGTTGGTTAACAAAATCTCTCGCTGGTTTGAGGACAGGGCCTTTATAGTCAAGGCAATTAAAGGGTCTCTGGCCTGATCCGCTTTCAGGTCCTGTCTCGAAAAGGAGGTAGGTAAACTTTCATCCCTTAACTGCGTAGGGTTACAGTAGAACTCGGGAAATGCCGCAGCCATAACTCCTATAGCCTCTGCTTCAATCCTCCTTTGACCCGGCGCTCTGTTCCTTGACACAAAGCTTGCACCCCGTCTGGAGTCAACTGAGTCCATTCTGTAGTGTAAGGTCTTCTCGATAACGCATCAGCATCTCGATTATTCACCCCAGGGCGATATTTCAGGCTGAACCGAAACCCTGACAGAGCGGCCAACCACCGATGTCCCGTTGCGTCCAGTTTTGCGGTAGTAAGGATGTAGGTAAGAGGATTGTTATCCGTCTTGATCACGAACTCGGCGCTCCATACAGATAATCTTTTAAACTTGTCTACCACTGCCCACTTCAAGGCCAGGAACTCCAACTTGTGAGTAGGATAATTCTTTTCAGAAGGCGTAAGGCTCCGACTCACGTACGCTACAGGCCTCAGCAATCCACCATACTCCTGATACAGGACTCCTCCCAGACCTTCTCGGCTGGCATCCACATGTAGTTCATACGGTTTGTGAGGGTCCGCATAGGCCAAAACAGGAGCTCGGGTTAAACTCTCTTTCAACTTCACAAAAGCTCCTTCACATTGACTGGTCCATTCACCTTGTATAGACTCTCGAGCTTTCCTTGGCCCTGGAGCTGACGGTTTTTTCAGAGACCTTGCAGCCTTCTTCTGTGGTTTCCTTCTGCAAGAGTTTATTCAGTGGTTGAGCTATTTTCGCGAATCCTCCCACAAATCTTCGATAATATGAACAGAATCCCAGGAAAGATCTAAGTTCAGTGACGTTTCGGGGTCTAGGCCAAGAAGCTACGGCCTCCAACTTCCGAGGATCTGTCGAAACACCTTCTGCTGAGACCACATGTCCTAGATACGTAACAGACGGTAGACAGAATTGGCATTTCTCCAGAGACAGTTTCAACCCCTCTTCATGGAGCCTCTTCAAGACCTTCTCCAAACGTTGCTCATGTTCTTCCAGAGTCTTCCCAAACACAATTATGTCATCCAGGTACACTTAAACTTCGATTAGATTCATATCCCCGACTGTCTTCTCCATCAACCGTTGGAACGTGGCTGGAGCCCCCGTAAGGCCTTGAGGCATTCTGTTGAATTCAAAGAACCCCAGTGGACAAATGAACGCAGTTTTCTCCTTGTCTTCAGGATGCATGGGTATCTGGTGGTATCCCGCTTCGCAGGTCCAGTACACTAAACCACTTTGCTCCAGACAAACACTGTAGGGCATCATCTCTATCCGAGGAGTGGCATATTGATCGGGGATGGTTCTCCGGTTCAGCGTGCGGTAGTCTATGCATAAACGGACAGAACCATTTTTCTTCCGGACCAACACTATGGGAGATGCGTATGGACTCCTGGACTCTTGAATCACCTTGGTTCTTTGCAATTCATTCAGTTGCTCTCGCAGATCATCCAAGTCCCCTAACGGAACTCGCCTTGATCTTTCCCGAAACGGCTTATCTTCTTGTAACCGAATGCGGTGCTCAGTACTCTTAGCTAGGCCCACATCGAACTCATCTTTCGAGAACAATTCCTTCCACTTTAGGACTTGAGACTGAAGGCGTTTCTTCCACTCAGGTGAAATGGGAGCGTCCTTGGGGTAGAATCTTTCATCTGGAATCTCTTTATCCACTCCCCCTCCTAAATCGGTAGAGAGGGGTGTAGCAGACTCTACTTGCCCGATAGGCATTCGTGCTTTAAGGACCACTGGAAAATCTGTCACATTGCACACACTGACCGAGACTCTTCCTCGTGTTCTCTTCAGGGCTTTGGTGGAGATTATTTCAGGAATTACTTCCACTCCGGTTTCACTCCCATGATTAAAATCGGTTCCCAGCACCACATAAGGACCTGGTTGCGATCCGTTCAACTTGACTGAAGCCCGGAAACTCGTTACTTCTCCGCTTGCAGAACCTTCTCTGTTCCCCCAGTCTCCACAGTCTTCCTACCTCGGCAGGTGCCTTTCGTTCTTCAACCATCCTCTGATAGACCGGACGTAACATTGGGTGTACTCCTTGAGTCGAACCTTCTTCCAATACAATAGGTGTCAGGAGACGCCACACTAGGTCAGTATTCGTCCCCACTATGAGGGAGCTTCTATTCGCACCCGAAGGTCGAGGACACACAATGGCCAATGCATCACAACCTCCAGACTGTCCGATGACTCAGATCCGATCTCCAGTTTCACCTGCAGGTACCCGTCATAAGGGAGCTTCTCCGTGCCGATACCCCATATTTCCAAGTCCTTCAACTCTTGCAGAGGAATGTGCTTTAAGTGTTTCTCATAGAAGTCTCTGTAGATCAATGTCACTTGAGCCCCTGAATCTAACAGGGCTTTAGTGTAGACTCCTTCCACTTGGATTGGCACAATAGGAGAAGGACTTATCAGTTGGTCAGGAAACTTGATGGCGGTATCTGGATGCTTAGACCCAGTTTGCTGTACCCTGGCCCTTTTCTTGGCCCGTGTAGGTTTTAGGTGTGCATTGCTTCCCCATGATGTAGACCCGGATGCTAAGGGAGTGACTCTTTCAGTTCCGGCAGGCTCAGCAATTTGCTTGGCTTTGGGCCCTCTTAGCCTTGGCTTGGTTTCTGGAGCGGGGTTCAACCTTCGGGCACTTAGGTTGCTCCTTCACTGGTGCCCTCTGGCGTTTCCCGCCGGTGTGGTAGATAACAATCCTTCTAAAGCTTTCAACAATCCCTCGACTCTATCCTTCTCAGGCTTTCGGCCTTTGCACTGTGCGCGGAAATGGCCCATTTCTCCACAACCGAAACATCTCTTCTTAGAGGGCAGAGACGTAATTTCTTGTTGAGATTTTTGTAAAAGGTTTGGACCAGACGCCACAGCAGCTTCCGTCGTCTGCATACCTGTGAGGAATTTCTGCATTTCCGCCTGCATTTCAGTCACCTTCATCAACACTCGGCACAGTTCCGCGTGCGCTTGTTGCAATTCAGCTTGAGCTTCCTGTACTTTCTGGACGGTTTTGGACAATTCACCGCGTTCAGAGAGGTTCGCTTGTTTGGCGGCCCTTTCCGTAGATTTAAAAACGACTAGGTGTTCTTGTTCGTCCTCATCAGATCCATAAGCATCTAGAGAGTCGCTTTCAGGCTGCAGACTGTCGTTATGTCTTACAGGTTGTGCATAAGCCCTTTCCCCCCGCCAGAAGGATTTCTCCTCCAGTAAAGCCTCTTCCTCTCGTACAACTCGGATCAGTTCCAGGTACTTCAACTCTTGGTTACCTGCTCTGCTTCGTAGTTGCATCATTACTGGATCTAGAGGTTGAGAGCCTCTCAGGATTTGTTTTATTCGGATCTTATCTACTTCGGCCGGTTCGGCCCCTTTCTTGAGGAGTATTTGGTGTAGAATTTTATCTAGGCGCCTCATGTACTCGGTCATCCTCTCACCTCTCCTCTGATAGGTGTGTTCGTACTGATATACCAGTTCGGCCGCCTTTTCGGTTCGCCCAAAAACTTCTTCAAGAACGTTCAAATAATCTAGAGCAGTGCAATCTTTTCTGCTTAGTTTCAGGTTCCTCACCGCTTCTGACGCAGGTCCTTTTAAGCTCTCGGTGATCCTTTGCTTTTTCTGGGCCTCAGGGACATCCCACTCATCCAGAGCCTGCATCGCCTGTTCCACCCATTCTTCAAAGGTTTCTTCTCCCGCCGGAGTTGGTACGTTTCCTGTAAAATTTCTTAACCGTCGATAACCGAAGTTAGTGTGAGGAGGGCTTGTTTTCTGACATTTAGCCAGTAGATCTCCAATAGCCACAATAAATTCAGGCCCTATCATGGCCAACGGACTAGGCGCGGAAACACTTGCGGATTCGCCACGTGCCGTACTTGGCTTAATTAGTTGGACTTCCACCTCTTCGGCCAGTTTCACACTCGTGCCCTGAAAACATGGCGGAGCACTCTTTCTCCATTCAAGAAGAACATACATATGAGAGGTATCTGGGTTTTTTTTAATGTCCAGTATTAACCCCGATGATCTGGTGCTAGCGTGGCCACGGCCTGGCGAATCTGATCTTCAGCCCAAGTGTCTACTGGAATATCCATAACTATACAACATTCTAAACTGGCTACTGTGCTCCCCACACCACTCGGCAACAGTGTCTGGATCCATATTTAACCCTTTAGATGCGGTTTTTCCAGAGACTGGATCCCGACGAGCCCCCACGTGTAGCGCTCACTCCCGGAGGAGCCGCTGAAATTTGAAACACGGGTCAGTCTCCCCGCACTAGGGAATAAATATACTCCAACACAGTTGTGAGTTTTATATTTATATAGTTTACTAAAATGTTTGGCAAATGTTGAAATACGGTATTCAGAGATCTTATTACAGTACTTTCGTATTTCGATAAAACGCGTAGCGGAAAAGAAACGAAACACGAGGCTTCGTATTTCGGAAAATAAAATATTCACAACCGAACATAAAAGAAAATGCAATTGCACGAATATTCGGAAAAAGGACACGTAGCAAAAACCCCAGAATATACAATCCCTTCGTATCACGGTAAACGCGCAGCGGGAAAAGAGGAAGAGGGAAAATGTGTTCGGAACGTATTTTCTCTTTACCCCCTTGTTCCGATTCGTAAAGGGAAACTGAGTCCTGCACAAGTTAAGTCCCAAAAGGTGAAAGTGTATATGTGTGTGTGGTACCCGGGTACTGTTCAACTGGCCAGTGAGTTTGCTAAAGAAAGATCTTCGACTAGTCAGTTGGGGCCCTGTGGACTTCAAAAAGGAAAACAGCAGCTTGACTTTAAATCACAGACAGCCTTGGAGGCCTCTCACCCATCCGACGCAGGCTTTAGGCTCCGCTGACCCAGGACGTCTCTCCTCCGGATTTTGACTGGGGATACTAGCGGCCGGATCCGTTGTCTAACCTCATGCAGCTTGTCCAGCTCACCGCGTGCTCTCCGTCCAATTCCACCGGTCTACAGCAATGTCTAGGCTCTGGCAAGTCTCCTTCTCCTCAGCGTTAAGTGGCCCAAACAAGTAACAGGTCACCCTCGGGCTTTGGGCCTAGGTTCTCCCACGATCTCCTCAGTGCGTCTGCTCTCTTCTGTTCCCTGGCGCGCTCTGGAACTTTCTCCACGAGGCAGAGGATGTAAGTCTCCAGTCCCCACCCCCTTCCTGTCTTCTTGCAAAGCACACGCCGGGCATTGTAGTCCCAATGTCCAGTATCTCTGATCGCGATAGTCTCCATCTTGTGGCCAAAAATAGGTACTGCCACAGCAAGATTTTTAACACAGCGCTACATATGGCTACATGTTTGGTGGTAGTTCAGCTGTGTTGGTCATTGGTGATCTCTCCTGCTGCTTGTTCTGCCACAAATCTTACGGGAAGATGTTCTGAAACATCTCCTCTCCTAGGCAGGACATGGCCAGCGTCCCAGGTGAAAGACATGTCCACCTTTCAGGCTGGCAAGCTAAAAAAGAATTTTGACCCAGTTGCCTGGGTCACGGTATGGACCTGCCAGCTCTGATCTCCATTTTAACACGCAAATGCGTTACTTTTTCATTCATTTCATCTGTTTTCCTCATTTTTATTTTCATGTATCGCTGAGCCATGCTTCCCAGCTATCCCCTATGATATAAGGGTGTTAGGTATTATTAATAAATGTAATATATCATAACTAATGTTGCTAGTAGAGCAGGTGGCCAGGAGTTTGAGGACCCTCACTGCCATGGACATCTAGGAGGTTGGTGAGGCAAGTAGACTGGAAAGCCTTTGTAATATTGAATATTTGCCATAAATTGTCTTTTTTCTTTTGTTTTTCTTATTTCTTCATAGGATCTGCAGACGGTCTTTCTATTTCACCTCACCAGGTGAATGTCCATGGACATGAGAAGGGTTCCATCATTCTGTCCATATCTTATACACCGTCTGGTCAGTCAGACTTCATTGAGATAACCTGGGAGCGAGGCACATCCCCATCCATACGTCTTGGTGTCTGTACCAAAAATTCAAATGGTATCCATCATTTACCAGCCGGTGGCTATCAACGGAGGATGCACATAGTGCCAGATAACGGGTCTTTGATTATCAACCGTCTGGAGAAAAATGATACCGGGAAATACTGTGTTAAAATAGATAACTCTGCAGGCTCGGCGTCCGCTGAGTTCGTGGTCACTGTGCAAGAATCTGCAGACTCGGCGTCCGCTGAGTTCGTGGTCGCTGTGCAAGAATCTGGTATATGAGAAGGTGGTGAGGAGCCGCTCATTATCACTGCAGATATTTTTTGGATGGTATTAATTTACAGGGGGACAATGGATATCCAGGGAGGGATTCTTTACCACATTCTCTCATCATATATTAAATACATTCATAAAATAATAGCGGTAAAACATAGGGATAACTTCTCATCACAGCAAAGGGGACACAATGATACATCTCAAAAACTGTAACACTGTATCTCGAGTGAAGCTCATTATTTGCTCCCCGTAAGAGCCGCCTAATGAAACACCCCAACACCTCTAATATATTTAAATGACATTATCATTTTTCAAACTTCACCTAAATCCATTCACATTAGGGATGCACCGACACCAGTATCGGAATAGGTGCCGATACCATGATCTGCACCTTTACTTATACTGGTGCAGATGTCCCTGATACCTCCCCTGATACCAGAAGTCAGAGCTGAGCTGGCTTGCCAGAATCCGAAGGGCTGGGGCAGCTGGCTGAATGCTTCAGCGGCATTTTACCATACCATTGTGGCTGTCTGTGTTCCAACGAGCAGCCGCAAAGGTTTATATTGATTGCTCGGTGGTAGCCCCCCTAGCCACGATCTCACGAGATCTAGGAGTTCGCAAAATCTCGAACTGTGCAGAATCTTGCAAGATTGCGGCAGCGGGGGGGGGGGTTACCACCGAGCGGCCTTCAGCTCTTCTGCATTGTTCTGTCTCATGTCTCTCATCTTTCTCTTGGCAATGCCCCATAGATTCTCTGTGGGGTTCAGGTCAGGCGAGTTTGCTGGCCAATCAAGCACCGTGATCCCAAGGTCATTGAACCAGGTTTTGGTGCTTTTGACAGTGTGGGCAGGTGCCAAGTCCTGCTGGAAAATGAAGTCAGCATCCCCATAAAGCTCGTCTGCGGAAGGAAGCATGAAGCACTCCTAAATCTCCTGGTAGACGGCTGCGTTGACCCTGGACTTAATGAAGCACAGTGGACCAACACCAGCAGATGACATGGCTCCCCAAATCAACACAGACTGTGGAAACTTCACACTGGACTTCAAGCATCTTGCAGTGTGTGCCTTTCCATTCTTCCTCCATACACTGGCTCCTTGGTTTCCAAATGAGATGCAAAGGTTGCTCTCATCAGAATAGAGGACTTTGGGCCACTGAGCAACAGACCTGGTCGGTTTTTCTTTAGCCCAGGTAAGACGCTTCTGACGTTGTTTGTTGTTCAGGAGCAGCTTGACAAGAGGAAGCCTATGTCCTGGATCCGTCTGTGTGTGGTGGCTCTTAATGCACTGACTCCAACCTCAGTCCACTCCTTGTGAAAGTCTCCAACACTTTTGAATGGCCTTTTCCTGACAATCCTCTCCATGCTGCGGTCATCCCTGCTGCTTGTGCACCTTTTTCTTCCACACTTTTCCCTTCCACATAACTTTCTATTAATGTGCGTTTATACAGCACTTTGGGAACATCCAACTTCTTTTGCATTGACTTTTGAGGCTTTCCTTCCTTATGGAGGGTGTCAATGATGGTTTTCTGCACAACTGTCAGGTCAGCAGTCTTTCCCATGATTGTGATTCCTACTGAACCAGACTAAGAGACCATTTAAAGGCTCAGGAACCCTTTGCAGGTGTTATGGCTTAATTAGCTGATCAGAGTGGGACACTTTGAGCCTAGAATATTGCACCTTTTCACAATATTCTAATTTTCTGAGATTGTGGATTTGGGGTTTTCATGAGCTGTAACCATAGTCATCACAATTATGAGAAATCACGGCTTGAACTATCTTGCTTTGCATGTAATGAGTCTCATATATTAGTTTCACCATTTAAGTTGCATTATTGAAATAAATGAACTTTTGCACGACATTCTAATTTTTCGAGTTTCACCTGTATGAGTGAAAAAAAACATTGGATAGATATTTCTATAAAATACCTCTTCTATAAGAACTTGCACTCAGACCTTCATCAGGTTGGAGAGGAGAGAGATAAGATTCCTAATTGTTTAATCTCCTGTAGCAGCAGCAGAATATATTTTGATGTTGGGTAAACTGCCACAGGCAAGACAGAAAACCATGTCGAACAATATTGTCCTTCATCATACATGTTGATTAAATTATGTTCTCTACGATCCATAACAACTCAGAATCCAAGTTGACGATACGCCTCAAAGTGTCCCCCTAGACTCTCTTCAAAGGTTTAAAGACCAAAAGCCATGCCAACCTCCACCTGTTGTCAGGTACCAGTTTTCCAGAGGAACCAATTGTGCAGAAGTAGCGGCCCTTTCAGTATAGCTGCTGGCAAAAAGAGCTGAATGGCATACACAGACCTCTCTTGCTCAGTAGGAGTGATGTTCAGACAGAGAACTCTTGGAACATTTCTTAGCACAACCACGATTTAATATATATATAGCAATAAACAGTCTCTCAGCAAGGTTAGTTCAGAAGTAAAGGATCATAAAGGCAGGCGGCAATCAGGCGTAATCAATAACAGGCAAAGGTCGGCAACAGGTATCAATATCAGAATATACTTGCTAGTAGATTTTCCAGGAGACAAGGATCAACAACTTGGTGTAGGTAGTACTTCAGCAAGATAGAAATTTGGCAAGTATTCAATGGAACAGGTAACAGGTGGGGCTTCAGGCAAGGATTCCACAGGTAAGAGGCTTCAGGCAAGGATTCCACAGGTAGGAGGTTTCAGGTAAGGATTTCACAGGTAGGCTCAGGTTGTGAACCGCAATAAACGAGCAATGACTTACTCAGCTTGTAGTTTTTTTATAGGCAGGTATAACGAGTTGATTGGATCCAGCTGGCGTGCATCAGCGTGTCCAGACTTCCAGGTGAGTTGCAGCTGTAATGGCTATATGGGAGGATGCCTGCTCGCGCGCGTGTGCTTTTCATTCAGACCTTAGTTATTGAAGGAGAAGGACCAGAATTATAATGTCTCCTCAGCATGGACAGATCTTGGGGCCCAGGAATTACCAGGAGTCCAGTCAGCCACAGGAAGAGCTGCTGAGGCCAGGAGAGGTACGTGACACCTGTACATGTATGTTGTATGATGCTCCCTCAATAAACTTGGACTTTTTATTATCTTTAATTGGTTTTCTGAGTCCTTTATTCCTCACCCCTAAATATACAGTAGGTGATAAAATTCATCACCACGGACCAGACTGCTCAGGACAAAAGGACACCATCAGACAACACCGAGAATGAGGCCTAGCATTGCTTTCGAGAGCGCTGGATGGTTATTCTATGAGCCTGATCTCCACCGTTGGCTCCAACTCCAGTGAGTTCATTCCCAGCATCAATATTACTTGCTGTTTATACGCCCTTTGAGGGAATCCCTCTTTGCTTGTGTTTTGGAGGAACACGTGGATTATGGGACTGTTATAGTGCGGGGAGTGTCACACTATAACTGGACAGTCTGCTCTTTAACCAGAGCTGGTTTGGAGGCTCTGTAGGATGTGAGTGTGATACCTACTACACGCGGCTGTTCTCTTTTTAATTTTATATTTCCATCTAGTTTAAACATAACTGTACCATTTGGCTTGTTTTTTTCTCTAGAGTTTTTTTCTCTTGAGGAGGACTATCTGTCTTTTTAGGTATATAAGTATCTTTGCATGTTATATTTATTATTATTATCCTTTATTTATAAAGAGCCAGCATATTCCGTAGCGCTGTACAATGGGTAAGCATAAACATGAGACATACATGATAAATAAAGAAAAGACAACCCTGCCCAAAGGATAGTTTGTCTAGAAAGTACAGCACTTTAACCAATTGCTCAGCCAGACATCCTGTGAGTTTACAATCTAAGGGACGGGGTAAGTGAAACAGATGGGAGCAGAGGGAAGGTGAAGCTGGTTGCTGGAAGAAATGTCGTGACGGTTGCATGGGAAGGACCAGAAGGTTGGGCTGAGTGAAGGTAATTAGCGAGAGAAGTGGAAACAGCTGTAAAGGAGCCCTTAAATTATGGACCGGCCTGGGTGGGACTGCAGAGTGGAGAATCTTGGGTCTGTGGTGGTTAGTGTATGCTGCAAAATAGAATGGAGATTTGCTAAGTCTGCTTTTAAAAACTACAAGCGGCAGGAGGGGGAAGGAGAAGGAGCAGGAAGAGGGGGGAGGGTGAGAGGCAGAGGTGAAGACCAGGTAAAAAAAGTTTTTTAAATAACAAGGAGGGAATCAGCCAGAAATTAATACATTTAAATATAAAATAGTTGCAAGAATGGGGTTCTTTGGAGGATAGCGTTGGACGGCATTCTGAGATCCTGCTACCTTATGCTTGTTCCGGGGTGCTGGTCAGTGTATACTTATGCTGGTTCCAGGGTGCAGAGTGGAGAATTTTGGGTCTGTGGTGGTTAGTGTATGCTTATGCTTGTTCCGGGGTGCTGGTCAATGTTATATCCAATTTGTAGATATTACCACGTTATGGGCAGCTTTACAAAGTTGGTGCTAACTTAACCAGAGCTGTTGTTAACTTACCAGAGCTATTATTGCCTATGGAGCTGTTAAGTTTACAACAGCTCTGGTTACGTTCGCACCAACTATGTAATATGGCCCTATGTGTTGTTACCAAGGTACTCCGACCCTACACAGATTTTCCATACTTGATACAAAATTTTACCCTATGTTTAAGTGATAACTACGCATTCTACTTTTCAAATACATGTCATTAAATCTGTGTAACAAAATGGCACTAAAAGTGTTAATACCAGTAAATCTGTTTTGTATTCACCACCCATCACTCAGGCACCGGAGCAATCCACAGTGACCTCTATGTAGATAGTGGAAAGAGTCCTTTATAATACGATTAAGGAACTCTGAGAGCGCTGAGACTAAATGAATGTGTATAGCATGCGGCTATAGTGTGGTTGTGCGAACATATCCAAAAAATCTTGCACCGAAGAGATAATATAGAGATAGCATGCTCAAAGCGCAAGCCATTCCATATAATACAACGTATTAAACAAACCTCCAGTGGTACAGTCATTCAGTGGTACAGTGATACAGTGGTTACGAAAGTGTGATAAGTGCGCTCATCAAATGATAAAACTGACCTACAAATATTAAATAGGTATGATAAGTAGGGATGAGCCGAACACTCCCCGAGTTCGGTTCGAGCCCGAACCCGAACTTCCCATTTGTTCGGGAACGAACCTGAACCCGACCCCGACCCCCATGCAAGTCAATGGGGCTGAAAATTCGGTTTTTTAGAGTGTCCTCCAAGAGGGCATATATGCTACATATTTGCCATAAAAGGTGTATGGGGGTCCGGGTAGTGCCCTGGCGGACAGGAAACAAGGACAAAAAGTAAAAAAAAAAACGTTTTTAAAAGGGACAGTGAGTTTTCCATGAAATAAGGGTTAAAAATAAAAACCAAAAATTCCTTCAAATATTGTGCCTCGGAGGTCCCCATAACCTGCCCGTGAAGTGGCGGATTTCTAGGATGTATAGAAACACTTAAAAACCAAAAAAATGACGTTTCATATGACGGTAAATGCTTTTCCTTTAATCTATCCATAAACAACTGCTTGGGGCGGCAGCCTGTATGAAAAGACATTTTAGGACGCGCAGAAAACGTTTAGTGATTTTTTTTTAGCTAAATTATTTTGAAACTTATGCAGGCTTTGGATGAAAGTAACAATAAGTGCTTTAAAATTGGGCTTTTAGCGTCGGCAACAGTGCCGTCACACCGTAACCCTCTGAGGATATGAATCTGATACAGGCGTCAGTGGCAGTGCACCCAGATATTGTGTCTTTAGTGCCAGGCATGCAAGTACTATCATACAGTAACCCCTCTGTGGTATTGTGGAAGAATGCAGGGGTGGACCATGTGGTCCTATATTAAAAAGATATGAATCTGGGAATGGGCGTCAGTGCACCCACATATTCTGCCTTTGGTGCAAGACTGCCAGGGCAGCAAGTATCATCATACAGTAACCCCTCTGTGGTATTGTGGAAGAGTGCAGGGGTGAACCTTGCGGTCCTATATTAAAAAGATATGCATCTGGTTAAGGCGTCAGTGCACCCAGATATTCTGCCTTTGGTGCAAGACTGCCAGGCCAGCAAGTATCATCATACAGTAACCCCTCTGTGTTATTGTGGAAGAGTGCTGGGGTGAACCATGTGGTCCTATATTGAAAAGTTTTTGATTTGGTAATAATGGGCGTCAGTGCACCCAGATATTCTGCCTTTAATGCCAGGCCATCAAGTATCATCATACAGTAAGGCTGGGGTCAGACGAATGCAGTGTTAACGTCCGTGTTGCCCGCACATAAGTACGTCCGTGATAGAATACAATTGTGTTAAATGGAGTGCCACACACGAAGTACAGTTGTGTTAAAAATTATTCAACCCCCACTGAAATTGAGTGTTTTGGCCAGTTTGACATTGATTTTGATCATTCGGTCATCTTGCTTACAATTAAATCACAGAGGCACGTGTAGGTCAGACAAATATAACATAACATTTATAATGAAATAACCACAAATGTCTTTTCTGTGCTCACATCATAATCAGTTTTATTCAACCCCCAAGTGACATTCAATCTTAGTACTTAGTACAACACAACATCCTTTTACAGTTATAACAGCTTTTAAACGTGAAGCATAGCTTGACACAAGTGTCTTGCAGCGATCTACGGGTATCTTCGCCCATTCGTCATGGGCAAAAGCCTTCAGTTCAGTCACATTCTTAGGCTTGCGCACTGCAACTGCTTTCTTTAAATCCCACCAGAGGTTCTCAATCGGATTTAAGTCAGGTGACTGCGATGGCCACTCCAAAATGTTCCAGCCTTTAATCTGCAACCATGCTCTAGTGGACTTGGAGCCAGGTATGCTTGGGATCATTGTCCTGTTGAAAGGTCCAACGTCTCCCAAGCCTCAGGTTTGTGATGGATTGCATCACATTGTCATCCAATATCTCCTGGTACTGAAGAGAATTCATGGTACCTTGCACACGCTGAAGCTTCCCTGTACCTGCAGAAGCAAAACAGCCCCAAAGCATGATTGACCCCCCGCCATGCTTCACAGTAGGCAAGGTGTTCTTTTCTTCATAGGCCTTGTTCTTCCTCCTCCAAACATAGCATTGATCCATGGGCCCAAACAGTTCTAATTTTGTTTCATCAGTCCACAGAACACTATCCCAAAACGTCTGTTGTTTGTCCACATGACTTTTGGCATACTGCAGTCGACTCTTCTTATTCTTTGGAGACAGCAAGGGGGTGCGCCTGGGAGTTCTGGCATGGAGGCCTTCATTACGCAGTGTGCGCCGTATTGTCTGAGCTGAAACTTCAGTACCCACATCTGACAAATCTTTTCTCAGTTCCTCAGCAGTCACACGGGGACTTTTCTCCACTCTACGCTTCAGGTAGCGCACAGCAGTCGAAGTCAGCATCTTCTTCCTGCCACGACCAGTAGCGTTTCAACAGTGCCCTTTGCCTTGAATTTGCGAATGATGCTTCCTATGGTCTCTCTTGGTATGTTTAACATCTTTGCAATCTTCTTATAGCCATTGCCCTTCCTGTGAAGAGTAATCACCTCTTCTCTTGTCTTCCTGGACCATTCTCTTGACTTCACCATGTTTGTAACCACACCAGTAAATGTCTAGAAGGAGCTGAGTATCACAGTCATTTTAAAGCTGCATAATTGGTGCTTATTATGCTTTATTGCTGCTCCGTGACATCCACAGGTGTTTTCAATACCTGATTGAAAACACTTGAATGAACCTCTGTTCTTCAGAGTGGTAGTCTTTAAGGGGTTGAATAATTGTGTCAATGAAGAATTCACAAAATAAACATTTACTACTGTATTACAAAACCAATTGATGTCATTTTAGTTGCATATGGTTCTTTAAAAAGTCCTTGTAGGATTTCATTCTGAATACAATTACAAATGTACACTAAATTCCCTAAAACCCTTTACAGCATTGGGGGTTGAATAATTTTGAACACAACTGTACGTCCGCACAGAAGTGCGGGGGCTGACGGACACTGCAAACGGACGCAGGTTAGGCAAGAACGTAATACTGTTAGAACGGACGTGCAGAGTGCGCCACGTCCACAACGTCTGCATAGCTTTGTGTGTGAGTGATGCAACAAGGTCAAACGGACTGCATTTATACGTCCAGCATTTTTGATGGACAGAATGTTCTTTCATTGTAATTTATTTTCCATGCTACATCAGTCAAAAAATACTGTGTGGCCACTACCTTGTCGTCAGTCAGTAAGTACGTCCGTACTGCACGGACGCACAGTCCGTAGAAAATGCGCTCATCTGACCCTAGCCTAACCCCTCTGTGGTATTGTGGAAGAGTGCAGGGGTGGACCATGTGGTCCTATATTGAAAAGTTTTTTTTTTTATCTGTTAACGGGCGTCAGTGCTCCCAGATATTGTGCCTTTAATGCCAGGCCAGCAGGTATCATCATACAGTAACCCCTATGTGGTATTGTGGAAGAGTGCAGGGTTGGACCCTGCGGTTCAAAAAAATTAAATGATATAAATCTGGCACAGGCGTCAGTGCAGCCAAATATTGTGCCTTTCATGGCAGCAAGTGCCTTCACACCGTAACCCTTTTGTGGTATTGTGGAAGAGTTCAGTGCTGGAGGTTTTGTGAATGCAGAAGAGGAGATCCCCTATCTATTCCATTACTTCAGCATCAGGGGATTGATAGCTGCTGATCCAGGACTGATTCATTTTTATAAATGTCAGCCGGTCTACAGAGTCGGTGGACAGACGCACTCTTTTGTCTGTGACAAAACCTCCAGCGGCACTGAACGTCCTTTCGGAAAGCACGCTAGATCAAGGGCAACCTAGTAGCTGCATAGCATATTGGCTAAGTTCTGGCCAGTGATCCAATCTCAACACCCAGTACGCCAGTGGATCATCTGCTGGAAAGGTATCCAGGTCTGTCCTTGCCCCAGGTAGTCCTGCACCATATGGTGAAGACGCTGGTAATGGGTGCCTACATTTGACGTCCTTGGGCGTCGTGGACTAAAAAAATTTAAAAAAGCATCAGTCAAGTGGCCCTGGCCTTCACCGCTATTCCTCTGATCACCCGCAGCCTCAGAAGCACGTGTGTCAGCACTTGGTAATCTACCAGTGCCTGGAAAGGTGTTACACAAGTGTCGCTTTAGAGCGTCCTCAAGTTTTTTGATCCTGTGCTCCCTCTGTGCGGCAGGATGAGCTCTGGAACTTTCCCCTTGTATCGTGGATCAAGAAGGGTTGCCAACCAGTAATGATCCCTCTCCTTGATAGCACGAATCCTGGGGTCCTTTAGCAGGCTTTGCATCATTAGGGAGCCCATGCAGCGTAGGTTGGAGGTGGCATTTGCTGCCGAGTCTTCCTGGTCAATGAGGATGACCGTATCGTGCACTTCCTCCTCCCAGCCACGCACAAGCCCTTCTGTTTCTGGGCACACAAAACCCTCCCTTGAGGAATCCCCACCTTCAATGCCCCAACTACTTAAATAGTCCTCCACCTCATCCTCCTCCTGTCTGATCTGAGTAGGACCCGCTGGAATGCTGTCTGCGGAAAGACTGGGGCCTTGAGAGCTAGGGAAGGCCTCCTCTTCCTCCCGCTGCTCTGCCTCTAGAGCCACATCTATAATTCCCCGCAGAGTGTGCTCCAGCAGGAACACTAAAGGAATTGTGTCACTGATGCATGCACTGTCCCTGCTCACCATCCTCGTTGCCTCCTCAAATGGTGACAGTACAGTGCATGCATCCTTGATCATCAGCCACTGCGGGGGGGGGGGAAACCAAGTTGACCTGAACCTGTCCTTGTGCCATACTCACACAGGTACTCGTTGATGGCCCTCTGCTGCTTGTGCAGACGCTGCAGCATTGCTAATGTCGAGTTCCACCTGGTGGGCATGTCACAGATCAGACGGTTTGTGGGAAGGTGGAATTCTCTTTGAATTTCTGCCAGGCGAACGCTTGCTGGGAATGACCGTCTGAAGTGGCTGCAGACTTTTCTGGCCTGGATGAGAAGCTCTGGCAGCCCTGGGTACTTGGTTAGGAAACGCTGTACCACCAGATTTAGGACGTGTGCTAGGCATGGTACATGCGTCAATTTACCCTTGCGTAGGGCGGAGAGAAGGTTGCTGCCATTATCGCAGACGATCATTCCCAGCTTAAGCTGGCGTGGTGTTAACCATCTCTGCACCTGCCCCGGCAGAGCTGACAAAATTTCTGACCCGGTGTGGCTCCTGTCCCCTAAACAAACCAGCTCAAGCACAGTATGGCATCTTTTTGCTTGAGCCATTGCGTAGACCCTGTCAGGCGTCGGTTTAACTGCCACTTCGCCAGAGACAGAGAAGGAGGAGGAGGAAGAGGTGGTGGTGGTGGAGCAGACAGACCTCATACAAGCAGCTTTCTTGAGGCGTGCTGGATGAACAAGCTCCAGCACAGAGCCCCGTCTTGGATCCCTCCCAGCTACAATCAGAGTTACCCAGTGTGCCGTGAAGGAAATGTTACGACCCTGTCCATGCTTGCTGGACCACGTGTCTAAAGTGACATGCACCTTGCTGCTGACTGTCTTCCACGTGCTGGCAGTGGCGTAGCGTGGGTTGTCAGCGCCCGGGGCCAGCAAGGAATTGTGCGCCCCCCCCCCCAACCTGTGGACGTTATCGATATTGCCCCAGCTCACACATGGATTTGCCCCCAGCTCACATGGATTTGCCCCCAGCTCATGGATTTGCCCCAGCTCTCACATGGATTTGCCCCAGCTGATGGATTTGCCCCCCAGCTCATGGATTTGCCCCCAGATCACTCATGGATTTGCCCCCCAGCTCACTCATGGATTTGCCCCAGCTCACGGGGATTTGCCCCCAGCTCATAGATTTGCCTCAGCTCTCACATGGATTTGCCCCCCAGCTCACTCATGGATTTGCCCCCATCTCATGGATTTGCCCCCCAGCTCACTCATGGATTTGCCCCCATCTCATGGATTTGCCCCCCAGCTCACTCATGGATTTGCCCCCATCTCATGGATTTGCCCCCCAGCTCACTCATGGATTTGCCCCCCAGCTCTCACATGGATTTGCCCCCATCTCATGGATTTGCCCCCATCTCATGGATTTGCCCCATCTCATGGATTTGCCCCCATCTCATGGATTTGCCCCATCTCATGGATTTGCCCCCATCTCATGGATTTGCCCCATCTCATGGATTTGCCCCCATCTCATGGATTTGCCCCATCTCATGGATTTGCCCCCATCTCATGGATTTGCCCCCATCTCATGGATTTGCCCCCAGCTCATGGATTTGCCCCAGCTCATGGATTTGCCCCAGCTCATAGATTTGCCCCAGCTCATGGATTTGCCCCCCAGCTCACTCATGGATTTGCCCCCAGCTCATGGATTTGCCCCCAGCTCATGGATTTGCCCCCCAGCTCATGGATTTGCCCCCAGCCCTTACCTGGATATTGCCCCAGCTCATGGATTTGCCCCCAGCCCTTACCTGGATATTGCCCCAGGCCCCAGCTCCGGCGGGGGTTGAGGGACCGGGACGCAGATGCCGGGCAGCGCGGGAGCGCCTGCCCGGTCTTTAACAGTCCGTCCTGTTAGGTGATGCCGCGCAGCCGGTCACGTGGTCCGGCCAATCAGGTGGTACAGAGACTCCGTACCACCTGATTAGCCGGACCACGTGACCGGCTGCGCACGCCGCGCAGCCGCATCACTTAACAGGACGGACTGTTAAAGACTGGGCAGGCGCTCCCGCGCTGCCCGGCATCTGCGTCCCCTCAACCCCCGGGCCAGTTTTAGGGGCAAAACTGCGCCCGGGGCCACGGCCCCCCCAGCCCCCCCCCACGCTACGCCACTGCGTGCTGGTATAGTGCTGGAATGGCCTTGTGTGAAAAGTAATGGCGTTCTGGAACCTGCCACTGTGGTACAGCATATTCAACAAATTCAAGGAAGGGAACAGAGTCCACCAGCTGGAAAGGCAGCAGCTGTAATGCGAGTAATTTTGCTAAGCTGGCATTTAGACGCTGTGCTTGGGGATGGTTGGGACTATATTTTTTCTTTCGCTACAGCAGCTGCAGCAACGTAATCTGACTGCGTAATCTTCAGCTACTGGGATGATGTCACATTGTGAGGAAGGACCTGCTGGTACATCCATTACTGTAGCATCATCCCTGTCGGTGGAGGTTGTAGGCAATGACATGGCAGGACATACAGTGTGGGTAGAGACAGATGAGGAGGAGGAGGACCTACGCAAAGTTTTGCGCCAACGGGATGTGTGGCACTTGTTCATATGTCGCCTCAAGCACGTGGTACCCAAGTGTCCAGTGTTTATCCCACGCTTCAGCCTCCTCTGACATAGATTACAAATAGCAACGGTGGGGTCTGCTGCACATTTCTTAAAGAACTCCCAGACAGAAGAGTTCCTGCATGTGTTCTTTGAGACAACAGCGCTTTGCACCGGAGCAGCTCTGACATCTGATGCCTTGGACTGGCTAGTGCTACGGTTGGTGACAGAGGATTTTGTGCTTCGTGTTTGCTGTGCCTCCTCCTCCTCCCCCTCCTCCTCACTTGATTCCTCAGTTCGATCTGGCACCCAGGTGGAGTCAGTGACCTCATCATCAATGTCATCTTCACCCCCTATCTCCTCGCCACTGGAGCCAACTTGGCAGTATGCTGCAGCTGCTGGGGCAACATGAGTGCCAGTTATTTGTGTGTCATCACTGGCACCCCCCTTCCTCTAGGTTGATTATACTCCCTTGCTCAACCTCAGAGATGAATCAGAGCACTGTACTTGCTGTGCATCCTCAAGCAGCATGTCACTCTCATTGTAGTCAAACAATTCAGCTGACTCCTCCGTGTGTGATAGCGAGGCTACGGCAGGAGTAGCTGTGGACATGGAGGCTGCATTAGATGCTTTGGCAGCTGAGGTGGACTGTAAAGCACTAGAAGCCTGGCTGGCAGAGGACTCTGAGGATGGCCTGGCTAGCCAATCCACCAAATCCTCTCTATGTTGCTGCAGGTTAAGAAGACGGCCAGCACCAGTTATAAAGGACAAGCATGCCCCTGCAGAGGATGCACCACGTCCACCACGACCAGAGGCACAGCCTCCCAACACAGGGGCTGCTTGGCTTCTTATCTGTGTCTGGGAGCGTCTGCCTGTCCTTTTTGTTCTTTCAGACATGGTGAGTGATAAATAGATTAATATATACAGAACTCTGATTCAACTCTGGTATAAAGATTTAAAGAACTCTGGTATAACTCAGTGAGACACTCTGATAGCTGGCAGCCAGTGACAAGAGACAGATCACCTCAATTCACAAATGTTTTGTAGAAATTAGTGAGCCCCAAAATAATGCGTGGTACTGTTTGTGTGACAAGACACAGATCACCTTAATTCACAAATGTTTTAAAGAAATTAGTGAGCCCCAAAATAACTTGCTGGTTGTGTGACTAGACACAGATCACCTTAATTCACAAATGTTTTAAAGAAATTAGTGAGCCCCAAAACGATTTGCTGGCACAGTGACAAGACCCAGAAAATCACCTCAATTCACAAATGTTTTAAAGTTGTAACCCCCAAAAAAAATTGCTGGCACAGTGACAAGACACACATCACATAAATTCCCTGATATTTGGTAGAAATGAGACCCCAAAAAGACTTGCTGGCACAGTGAGAAGACCCAGAAGATCACCTTAATTCACAAATGTTTTAAAGAAAGTTGTAAACCCCCAAAAAACTTGCTGGCACAGTGACAAGACACACATCACCTAAATTCCCTGATATTTGGTAGAAATGAGACCCCCCCAGTAGCGTGGCAGACCGGCAGTAACAAGACACAACTATCTCCTCTGAAATCTCCTCTGAAATGCGTGCAGAAGCGCTGCGTGGAAACGTTATATAGTGTGCTGCGAGACTTAGCTCTGTAAGCCCATGATTGGGCAAAATTTGCCCAATCAGGACTCTGAGCCGTGATTGGCATAGTGTTGAACCAGTCTTGCACCAGACCTGTGGTCAGGTGCAAGGCTGTAGCCAATTACGAGCTTCAGGCCAGTGGGAAAATGCATTGTGGTCCATTGTGGTCGAACATGCGGTGAACACCCGGAAATGTTCGGTGTTCGCGATTTGCTCGAACAGGCTAAGTTCGGACCCCGAACCGTCCGATCCCGAACAGCTCATCCCTAATAAGTCCTGCACACTGCTTCCTCGAGTGGCGTGACTCAAAAAGGAAAACAGAAAAATACATCATAATGTAAACCGTATATTAAAGCATTTCTCAAGTGTATATGTAGAGAACTTGTCAAAAGGACAATGGAGTCAAGACCAGCACATTTAGGATTAAACCTATAATATAGTCACAAAAGAAAACAAAGTAGATTGTGGCAAATACGTCACAGCTGTATCAGCTGGTTAACACCACTCGTGCTGGTTTCAAGTTGCAGACATACAATACACATATTGGCTAAGTTAACAATATTATCTCCTTGGCTAAGTTAACAATATTTATTACACAACTGGTTTGCTCACCACAGGAGGGACCTGTATGTTTTGTCTGCCTTATCCAATATACTAAGGATGGAATTGTGAGCAGTGAACAGGGGTTATTCAATTCCAGGATCCCTAGTTACCTTCCACTAAAGTGGGGCCAACTAACAGTATACCTAGTGCCTTACATTCACATAGATTTGTTTGTTGTCTATTTATGTTTTTAGAATTATAAAATTAAAGTTATATGTGTATTGTATGTCTGCAACTTGAAACCAGCACGAGTGGTGTTAACCAGCTGATACAGCTGTGACGTATTTGCCACAATCTACTTTGTTTTCTTTAATTTCTCAAGCGTTATTGTGAAGAGACACTAACATGATCGCAATTAGGGATGAGCCGAACACCCCCCGAGTTCGGTTCGGGCCCGAAACCGAACTTCTCATATGTTCGAACCCGAACCCGAACTCGAATTCCATGCAAGTCAATGGGGCTGAAAATTCGGTTTTTAGAGTGTCCTCCAAGAGGGCATATATGCTAGATATTTGCCATAAAAAGGTGTATGGGGGTCGGGTAGTGCCTGGGGACAGGAAACAAGGACAAAAAGTTTTAAAAAAAACGTTTTTAAAGGACACAGTGAGTTTTCATGAAATAAGGGTTAAAAATAAAAACAAAAAATTCCTTCAAATATCGTGCCTAGGAGGTCCCATAACCTGCCCGTGAGTGGCGATTTCTAGGATGTATAGAAACACTAAAAACAAAAAAAATGACGTTTCATATGACGGTAAATGCTTTTCCTTTCATCTATCCATAAACAACTGCTTGGGGCGGCAGTCTGTATGAAAAGAGGAGACATTTTCGTACACGCAGAAAAAGTTTACAGAATTTTTTGGGCTAAATTATTGTGAAACTTATGCAGGCTTTGGATGAAAGTAACAATAGGTGCTTCAAAATTGGTCCTTTAGCATCCCCAACAGTGCGTCACACCGTAACCCCTCTGAGGATATGAATCTGATACAGGCGTCAGTGGCAGTGCACCCAAATATTGTGCTTTTGGTGCCAGGCCTGCAAGTACTATCATACAGTAACCCCTCTGTGGTATTGTGGAAGAATGCGGGGTGGACCATGTGTCCTATATTGAAAAGATATGATTCTGGTCAAGGCGTCAGTGCACCCAGATATTGTGCCTTTAATGCCAGGCCAGCAAGTATCATCATACAGTAACCCCTCTGTGGTATTGTGGAAGAATGCAGGGGTGGACCATGTGGTCCTATATTGAAAAGATATGATTCTGGTCAAGGCGTCAGTGCACCCAGATATTCTGCCTTTGGTGCAAGACTACCATGCCAGCAAGTATCATCATACAGTAACCCCTCTGTAGTATTGTGGAAGAATGCAGGGGTTGACCATGTGGTCCTATATTGAAAAGATATGATTCTGGTAAAGGCGTCAGTGCACCCAGATATTGTGCCTTTGGTGCCAGGCCATCAAGTATCATCATACAGTAACCCCTCTGTGGTATTGTGGAAGAATGCGGGGTGGACCAGTGGTCCTATTTTGAAAAGATATGATTCTGGTCAAGGCGTCAGTGCACCCAGATATTGTGCTTTTGGTGCCAGGCCTGCAAGTGCCATCATAATACAGTAACCCCTCTGTGGTATTGTGGAAGAGTGCAGGGTTGGACCCTGCGGTTCAAAAAATTAAAATGATATAAATCTGGCACAGGCGTCAGTGCAGCAAATATTGCGCCTTTCATGGCAGCAAGTGCCTTCACACCGTAACCCTTTTGTGTATTATGGAAGAGTTCAGTGCTGGAGGTTTTGTGAATGCAGAAGAGGACATCCCCGATCTATTCCATTTCTTCAGCATCAGGGGATTGATAGCTGCTGATCCAGGACTGATTCATTTTATGAATGTCAGCCGGTCTACAGAGTCGGTGGACAGACGCACTCTTTTGTCTGTGACAAAACCTCCAGCGGCACTGAACGTCCTTTTGGAAAGCACGCTAGATGAAGGGCAACCTAGTAGCTGCATAGCATATTGGCTAAGTTCTGGCCAGTGATCCAATCTTAACACCCAGTAAGCCAGTGGATCATCTGCTGCCACTTCGCCAGAGACAGAGAAGGAGGAGGAGGAGGAAGAGGGAGAGGTGGTGGAGCAGACAGACCTCATACAAGCAGCTTTCTGGAGGCGTGGTGGATGAACGAGCTCCAGCACAGAGCCCCATCTTGGATCCCTCCCAGCTGCAATCAGAGTTACCCAGTGTGCCATGAAGGAAATGTAACGACCCTGTCCATGCTTCCTGGACCACGTGTCTAAAGTCACATGCACCTTGCTGCTGACTGCCTTTCCCAATGACTGGATAACATTGTCTTCCACGTGCTGGTATAGTACTGGAATGGCCTTGCGCGAAAAGTAATGGCGTTTTGGAACCTGCCACTGTGGTACAGCACATTCAGCAAATTCACGGAAGGGAGCAGAGTCCACCAGCTGGAAAGGCAGCAGCTGCAATGCGAGTAATTTTGCTAAGCTGGCATTTAGACGCTGTGCTTGGGGATGGTTGGGACTATATTTTTTCTTTCACTGCAGCAGCTGCGGCAACGTAATCTGACTGCGTAAATCTTCAGCTACTGGAATGATGTCACATTGTGAGGAAGGACCTGGTATATCCTTTACTGTAGCATCATCCCTGTCAGTGGAGGTTGTAGGCAATGACATGGCAGGACATACAGTGGGGGTAGAGACAGATGAGGAGGACCTACGCAAAGTTTTGCACCAACGGGATGTGTGGCAGTTGTTCATATGTCGCCTCAAGCACGTGGTACCCAAGTGTCCGGTGTTTATCCCACGCTTCTGCCTCCTCTGACATAGATTACAAATAGCAACGGTGGGGTCTGCTGCACATTTCTTAAAGAACTCCCAGACAGCAGAGTTCCTGCATGTGTTCTTTGAGACAAAAGCACTTTGCACCGGAGCAGCTCTGACATCTGATGCCTTGGACTGGCTAGTGCTATGGTTGGTCACAGAGGATGTTGTGCCTCTTGTTTGCTGTGCCTCCTCCTCCTCCCCTCCTCCTCACTTGATTCCTCAGTTCGATCTGGCAACCAGGTGGAGTCAGTGACCTCATCATCAATGTCATCTTCACCCCCTATCTCTTCGTCACTGGAGCCAACTTGGCAGTATGCTGCAGCTGCTGGGGCAACATGAGTGCCAGTTATTTGTGTGTCATCACTGGCACCCCCTTCCTCTAGGTTGATTATACTCCCTTTCTCAACCTCAGAGATTGAATCAGAGCACTGTACTTGCTGCGCATCCTCAAGCAGCATGTCACTCTCATTGTAGTCAAACAATTCAGCTGACTCCTCCGTGTGTGATAGCAAGGCTACGGCAGGAGTAGCTGTGGACTTGGTGGCTGCATTAGATGCTTTGGCAGCTGAGGTGAACTGTAAAGCACTAGAAGCCTGGCTGGCAGAGGACTCGGAGGATGAGGATGGCCTGGTTAGCCAATCCACCAAGTCCTCTGTATGTTGCTGCTGCTTAAGACGGCCAGCACCAGTTAGAAAGGACAAGCATGCCCCTGCAGAGGATGCACCACGTCCACCACGACCAGAGGCACAGCCTCCCAACACGGGGGCTGCTTGCCCTCTTATGTTCTTCCAGACATGGTGAGTGATATATAGATTAATATATACAGAACTCTGATTCAACTCTGGTATAAAGATTTAAAGAACTCTGGTATAACTCAGTGAGACACCCTGATAGCTGGCAGCCAGTGACAAGACACAGATTACAAGTCTCAGACACCTCCTATAAATCAGTGAGACCCCTTGATGGGTGGCAGTGAAACCTCCTATAAATCATTGAGACCCCTTAATGGGTGGCAGCCAGTGAGAACACACGGATTATAACAATTCCCAAATGTTTTAAAGAAATTAGTGAGCCCCAAAATACTGCGTGGTACTGGTTGTGTGACAAGACACAGATCACCTCAATTCACAAATGTTTTAAAGAAATTAGTGAGCCCCAAAATACTGCGTGGTACTGGTTGTGTGACGACACAGATCACCTCAATTCACAAATGTTTTAAAGAAATTAGTGACACCCAAAATACTTGCTGGCACAGTGTGACAAGACACAGAAGATCACCTCAATTCACAAATGTTTTAAAGAAATTTGTAAACCCCAAAAAAACTTGCTGGCACAGTGACAAGACACACATCACCTAAATTCCCTGATATTTGGTAGAAATGAGACCCCCCAGTAGCGTGGCAGACCGGCAGTAACAACACACAACTATCTCCTCGGAAATTTCCTCTGAAATGCGTGCAGAATTGGCGCGTGGAAACGTTACATAGTGTGCTTCGAGACTTAGCTCTGTGAGCCCATGATTGGGCAAAATTTGCCCAATCAGGACTCTGAGCCGTGATTGGCATACTGTTGAACCTGTCTTGCACCAGACCTGTGGTCAGGTGCAAGGCTGTAGCCAATTACGAGCTTCAGGCCAGTGGGAAAATGCATTGTGGTCCATTGTGGTCGAACATGCGGCGAACACCCGGAAATGTTCGGTGTTCGTGATCTAATCAAACAGGCTAAGTTCGGGTCGAACTCCGAACCGTCCGAACCGAACAGCTCATCCCTAGTCGCAATTTTGAGAGACACTATTTTGGGCTCTAGGACCATGTGAATGTGACTTAACACTAACAGTTGAGAAACGCTCTCTCTAATATATATAAATATATACAGTATATATGCTCGCGCTCTCCTACAAACCCTTCCCACATCACCTCCTGCAAACCTCCCCACACACCTCCTGCAAACCCCCCACACACCTCCTGAAAACCCCCACACACACCTCCTACAACTCACCCCCGCACACCTCCTTCAAACCCCCACATCTTTTGCAAACCTCCCCCCACAAACACCTCCTGCAAACCTCCCCCACACAACCTCCTGCAAACCCCCCACACACCACCTGCAAACCCCCATGCACACACGCACCTCCTGCCACCTCCCTCACACCTCCTGCAAACCTCACACACACCTCCTGCAAACCTCCCCCACACACCTCCTGCAAAACTCCATCCCACATACACTTCTTGCCCCAGCTCACACATGGATGTAATTGCCCCAAGCTCACACATGGAAATAATTAGCCCCAGCTCACTTTTATATATTGCCCCAAGCTCACACATGGACATAATTGCCCCAAGCTCACACATGGACATAATTGCCCCAAGCTCACACATGGACATAATTGCCCCAAGCTCACACATGGATATAATTGCCCCAAGCTCACACATGGATATAATTGCCCCAAGCTCACACATGGATATAATTCACCCCAGCTCACATTTATATATTGCCACAAGCTCACGCATGGATATAATTGGCCCCAGCTCACACATGGATGTAATTGTCCCAAGCTCACACATGGAAATAATTAGCCCCAGCTCACTTTTATATATTGCCCCAAGCTCACACATGGATATAATTGCCCCAAGCTCACACATGGATATAATTGCCCCAAGCTCACACATGGATATAATTGCCCCTAGCTCACACATGGATATAATTGCCCCTAGCTCAAACATGGATATAATTGCCCCTAGCTCACACATGGATATAATTCACCCCAGCTCACATTTATATATTGCCCCAAGCTCACACATGGATATAATTGGCCCCAGCTCACACATAGATATAATTGGCCCCAGCTCACACATGGATATAATTGCCCCAAGCTCACACATGGATATATTTGCCCCAAGCTCACACATGGATATAATTGCCCCTAGCTCAAATATGGATATAATTGCCCCTAGCTCACACATGGATATAATTGGCCCCAGCTCACACATGGATATAATTGGCCCCAGTAGGGATGCACCGATACCACTTTTTTAAGACCGAGTACAAGTACCGATACTTTTTAAAAGTACTCACCGATACCGAGTACCGATACTTTTATTTAATGTCATGTGACGCTTTCCAATAAGAACAGACCTCATATAAAAATGCCCCCAGCTCACATGTATATTTCCACCCCAAGATATATATACACAGAATATCCCCAGCTCACATGTAGCTTGCCCCCAGCTCACATGTATGTGCTCCCAGCTCTCATGGATTTGCCCCCAGCTCACATGGATATGCCCCCAGCACTCATGGATATGCCCCCAGCTCACATGGATATGCCCCCAGCTCTCATGGATATGCCCCCAGCTCACATGGATATGCCCCCAGCTCTCATGGATTTGCCCCCAGCTCTCATGGATTTGCCCCCAGCTCTCATGGATTTGCCCCAGCTCACATGGATTTGCCCCAGCTCACATGGATTTGCCCCCAGCTCACATGGATTTGCCCCCAGCTCACATGGATTTGCCCTGAGCTCTCATGAATTTGCCCCCAGCTCGAACGCTGGGGAAGCTGGCCAGCGTTCCCCTCTGGCGCGCCGCGATACTCACCCATCCTGAAGGACTAGTCGCTTGGCAGTGATGCAATCACGTGGCCGCCGGGCGCAACTGTGACTCTGCCTCCAGCCGAGAGGTAGCGTCACAGGAGCACCCAGTGGCCGCGGGAACGCATCACTGCCAAGCGACTGGACCTCCAGGATGGGTGAGTATGCGGCGCGCCGGAGGGGAACGCTGGCCGCATGCTTTTCATGCACGCGGCCAGCTTCCCCAGCCCTGCGGATACCAGCAAGCCGGCCCAGCGCCAGGTTCCGGTATCGGCGGGATGTATCGGGCCGTTTGCACGAGTAACAAGTACTCGTGCAAACGGCAATATCGGCCCCGATACTAGTATCGGTGCATCCCTAGGCCGCAGCTCACATTTATATATTGCCCCAAGCTCACACATGGATATAACTGGCCCCAGCTCACACATGGATATAATTGGCCCCAGCTCACATTTATATATTGCCCCAAGCTCACACATGGATATAATTGGCCCCAGCTCACACATGGATATATTTATATATAATTGGCCCCAGCTCACATATACTGCCCCCAGCTCACACGTGGATGGATATTGGCCCCCAGCTCACACGTGGATGGATATTGGCCCCCAGCTCACACATGGATGGATATTGCCCCAGCTCTCATGATATGCCCCAGCTCTCATGGATATGCCCCAGCTCACATGAATATTGCCCCAGCTCACATGTATATTGCCCCAGCTCGCTCTCATAGATATGCCCCAGCTATCATGGATATTGCCCCATCTCTCATGGATATGCCCCATCTCTCATGGATATGCCCCAGCTCACATGGATATTGCCCCAGCTCACATGGATATTGCCCCAGCTCGCTCTCATGCATATGCCACAGCTCGCTCACATGGATATGCCCCAGCTCGCTCACATGAATAATGCCCCAGCTCACTCACATGGATAATGCCCCAGCTCGCTCACATGGATATACCCCCAGCTCACATGCCGCTCCGAGCGTCTTCCTCCTGGTGTGCGGGCAAATGATGCTGCCCGGCTGCTCGTTGAAGTCCACCAGCCGCGATCTCGCGAGATCGCAGCGTTAACTCTGAAGTTAGGAAGCATCATGCAGGAAGCATCATTTGCCCACGTGCGCTGGGAGGAAGACACTCAGAGCGGCAGTGAGGCGAGCCTATGGTGCGCGTGCCGACCCAGTCAGCCACGTGTGCCAGGTGTGGCACGCGTGCCATAGGTTCGCCATCACTGCTATAGGGTCTATTCACAAAGCACTGAAATTGATTGCAATTTCAGTATTTGCTTTTTGCTGGTTTTCGGCAATTCCATTTCGTGGAAAATATGGTGAATTCACTATTTAGCGAATGTTCACTATATTTTGCTGAAAATGGAGTCACCGAAGCAGTTATCGTACGTTGGCAAAAACTGATAAATTGTGTCGCTAACCGCTGAGTTGCACTGAAATTGACTAAGGGAGTTATTCAGAGAGTACCAAAATGTCGCCAATATTTCGGTGCCCTCTTGTTCCCTGCACCTCGGGGAATCAAAGTTCCCCACCCTGTGGTGAATTCACCGCAGGCTCCCTGAAGTGCAGGGAGTTGGCCGCCAAATGCCGCCACCGCAAACCAGTGACCTGCTGTTTTCAAAAACGTGCTGAACAAAAATATCTGGAATTTACATATAAAGTCCTATGACTGATAATAAAAAGGTCTGTTACAGAAGGGAAAAAAGGATTTTTTTTAAAAAAAAATGACTAAAAGATACTAAAACCCCCCCAATAAATAAAGAGACTTTTTACTGCAAATTAAAATAATAAACGGTTTATTAGATATTGAATTAAAACGAGAATATTTTTAACATTGAAGCCTATGGGATTCGCCTGAATAACCCTGCCGAATGAAACCACCGAACATCAGGACATTTCACTGACATTTCTCTGCTGTTCGGTGTTCTCTGTATAGACTAACCGTTGCTTCTCTATGGGGATTTGCACTGCCTTCAAACAGCACCGTACTTGCTGGCAGTTTGCCAAAATTTGTGTGTGAGCATATCACAGAGCTCCAGTGGCGTACTTAGGGGAGGGGCAGGGGGAAGGGCCGCTAGAGTTTGCAAAATCACTTAAAAATAACAATTATTCAAAAAGAATCTACACTCATCTCTTATTTTTTTTTTAAATTCTTTATTTTCAAGATTTTAAACAGCTTTAGGTACAACAGCGAAGCCACCAATAATCGTAAGAACAAACAGTCAACGATAGGCATGTACCGAGGGATAGCCTCGCCCAAAGGCAAGGATGAGAAGAGGAACAACAAAAGGGGGATACAAGACAAGCAAAGGGGGAAAAAGAATAGGAGAAGGAAAAAAGGGAGGGGTTTTCCACCAGGTCGAACAAGCTGAATAAAGTTGCAAACATAGACATTTCAACGTATCATATCTACATAATCATCCCACAGGTGCCAAGTTTTCTCGATCTTGGGAAGGGTTTGGCGCACAATTGCCGTCAGGTACTCCAGAAGCCTCACATCTGACACTTTGGCTTCCACCATAGTCATTGATGGCATTACGTCTGATAGCCATTGAGAGGCCAGGGATCGGCGAGCGGCCAATAGGATGCATCGGAGCACAGCCTGTTTGGGGTTCGTAAGTCCCGGTTTCGGTCTAGAGAGCAAAAAGTCCCAGGGATCACACTCGTCTCTTATTGCACAGTACAGAGGACGCATGATCCACCATCGGCAGATTCATAATAAATCATTATGTGTATACTTCATGTCCTGCCAGAAAGCTGTAACTAAAAATATTTTTGAAAACATTAAAGACGTACATGAGATTTTAAAGTTGGGGGGGTGCCAAATATAGAATCCGCCCCGGGTGCCAAATGTTCTAGGTACGCCCCTGGTTACAACTGCAGAGACGGATACAGCTGGCTGATACACTGTTGCCCTGTCCCAGGGGGAGGTCCCAGAGGGAATGATTATAACCAAGATGTCAGCCAACTCTGCATCCTAGTAGGAAAATGGAGGACGCAAACACAACATCCTCCACAACATAGGGGTTAACTGTACTATATTACTAGTCATGGTGTGTGAGACTGAGAGCATTAGAATGACCCCTGCTTTCCCCCCTCCAATCTCATTGTGGAATAATAGAAGCTTACATATTCCCAGGGATCAGTGATTGGTCACAATTATATTACAGCCATTTTGCTAGATTGGCCATGTTTTTTTTCTGGACACAGATTACTATTTTATGCAGAAGAAAGCACAGGAAAGTGTGGCATGAGCATAGCGATTCTATCTTCTGTACTCCCATCATTTTCTAACAGAGCTTAGGGTTTTTATTTACCTTTTAAATAATCTTTATTAGGTTAAAAATTGTTAAAATCTTAAAAGGGTTAAGAGTTGTTTAAATCTTGAAAAGGTTAAACTCTGTTAAATTCTTTAAATGTATGAGCTACTGTTAAAATTTTTGAATGTATGAGTTGTTGTACTCTCTTCCTGGTTTGTTGTCTCCTGTGCTTAGTATATGAGGTGTTCATTTGTACCTGGGAGCAGAAGACAGGGATATTCCAAGGTAGTTTGTTCTTCTATCGTCCAAGCAGTTTTTCTCAAAGAAATACCATCTTACAAGGATTTGCAAAATCCTTTAACTCACCAAATAAAAACACCTTAAAATATCCTTACCTCTCATCCTACTGTAGAGAAGGGATGAGAAATAAAACTCACAAGAATGTGCAGTGTGTATGAGCGTATCACAGAGCGCCACAGCAATAAAACTCACAGGAATGTGCCGTGTGTATGAGTGAATCACAGAGCACTACAGCAATTAAACTCACAGTAATGTGCAGTGTGTATGAGTGTATCACAGAGCTGCACATTTCCCAGCCCACAGTCACACACACATCCACTCACACATAGTCAGACAAACGCACACACACTCACCACACAAAGTCACAAACAGACACATCCACACACAGTCACACACACACACATCCACACACTTATACCCACACACAGCCCAGGGACGTGCAGTCAGGGGTGGCAGGGGAGGCAGAGCCTCCCCTGCCATTCCAGTAAATTAATGTGGTCATTGTGCTGTAATGACATGTGTGATGTGTATATTTAAACTGTAAATTAAATTTTATTTATTGAAAAATGTTCTCATACTCACCTGCTCCACGCTTCCTCGCTGTGCTTGCTTCTTCTCTCTGTCCTCCGCTTTTTTTTCTACTTTCAGTTGCTGTGTGTGTGTGTGTGTGATTCACTACACAGACAGCAGGGGCAGCACTGAGCCAGCTTAGCCTACGCTCTTTTAAGCCTCCAGAAGCAATGAGAGCAATTCAAAGCTTGGAAAAGCTCCATTGGTCTCAAGCTCTTCTTTTAAAAAAAAAAAAAAAAAAGCCCCCCATGGGAGGCAGAGCTCCCCATGGATTGATTGATGCAGGACAGTCATGTGACTGTCCTCGTCAGTCTTGGGGGGGGGGGCAGGCAGAGCTCAGCAATCAGTATGTGTGTAATAGCGCCCTCTATTAGTCAGTATTGTAAGTGCATGCTCTTACAAGATTAAACACATGCATGTAAACTTTTTTTACAGTAAGCTCAGCAATCAGTATGTGTGTAATAGCGCCCTCTATAAGTCAGTATTGTAAGTGCATGCTCTTAGCTGTAAAAAAAAAGATGCAAACTTTATAAATAGGGAAACTCTATTCTCCTACAGTTGTGTTCAAAATTATTAAACCCCCACTGAAATTGAGTGTTTTGGCCAGTTTGACTTTGATTTTGATCATTCAGTCATCTTGCTTACAATTAAATCACAGAGGCACGTGTAGGTCAGACAAATATAACATAACATTTATAATGAAATAACCACAAATGTCTTTTCTGTGCTCACATCATTATCAGTTTTATTCAACCCCCAAGTGACATTCAATCTTAGTACTTAGTACAACATCCTTTTACAGTTATAACAGCTTTTAAACGTGAAGCATAGCTTGACACAAGTGTCTTGCAGCGATCTACGGGTATCTTCACCCATTCGTCATGGGCAAAAGTCTCCAGTTCAGTCACATTCTTAGGCTTGCGCACTGCAACTGCTTTCTTTAAGTCCCACCAGAGGTTCTCAATCGGATTTAAGTCAGGTGACTGCGATGGCCACTCCAAAATGTTCCAGCCTTTAATCTGCAACCATGCTCTAGTGGACTTGGAGGTATGCTTGGGATCATTGTCCTGTTGAAAGGTCCAACGTCTCCCAAGCCTCAGGTTTGTGACGGACTGCCTCACATTGTCATCCAATATCTCCTGGTACTGAAGAGAATTCATGGTACCTTGCACACGCTGAAGCTTCCCTGTACCTGCAGAAGCAAAACAGCCCCAAAGCATGATTGACCCCCCGCCATGCTTCACAGTAGGCAAGGTGTTCTTTTCTTCATAGGCCTTGCTCTTCCTCCTCCAAACATAGCGTTGATTCATGGGCCCAAACAGTTCTAATTTTGTTTCATCAGTCCACAGAACACTATCCCAAAACTTCTGTGGTTTGTCCACATGACTTTTGGCATACTGCAGTCGACTCTTCTTATTCTTTGGAGACAGGAATTGGGTGCGCCTGGGAGTTCTGGCATGGAGGCCTTCATTACACAGTGTGCGCCGTATTGTCTGAGCTGAAACTTCAGTACCCACATCTGACAAATCTTTTCTCAGTTCCTCAGCAGTCACACGGGGACTTTTCTCCACTCTACTCTTCAGGTAGCGCACAGCAGTCGAAGTCAGCATCTTATTCCTGCCACGACCAGGTAGCGTTTCAACAGTGCCCTTTGCCTTGAATTTGCGAATGATGCTTCCTATGGTCTCTCTTGGTATGTTTAACATATTTGCAATCTTCTTATAGCCATTGCCCTTCCTGCGAAGAGTAATCACCTCTTCTCTTGTCTTCCTGGACCATTCTCTTGACTTCACCATGTTTGTAACCACACCAGTAAATGTCTAGAAGGAGCTGAGTATCACAGTCATTTTAAAGCTGTCTAATTGGTGCTTATTATGCTTTATTGCTGCTCCGTGACATCCACAGGTGTTTTCAATACCTGATTGAAAACACTTGAATGAACCTCTGTTCTTCAGAGTGGTAGTCTTTAAGGGGTTGAATAATTGTGTCAATGAAGAATTCACAAAATAAACATTTACTACTGTATTACAAAACCAATTGATGTCATTTTAGTTGCATATGGTTCTTTAAAAAGTCCTTGTAGGATTTCATTCTGAATACAATTACAAATGTACACTAAATTCCCTAAAACCCTTTACAGCATTGGGGGTTGAATAATTTTCAACACAACTGTATATATAACGCTAATCAAATGCGTAACCCTGTGTATATCTGGCTCTGATACTAGCCAGTGCCTCACCAGCCACTGACCTCACCGCATTTCACTGACACAGCCCTGGTCCAGGCCCAGGCAAGTTCCACATCGGGCACTGGAGTGGCCTACGTTGGGCGCTGGCCTGGTTGAGGGTGGGGCTCCAGGCCATGATAGGGGCTGGGCCTTGTCGAGGTCTGGGTCGGACTGTACAAAATGCGGCCACTGGTGAAGGGCCGCCTGGAGCCATGGCAACATCCAACTCCATGGACAGGCTGGCCCTGACTAGAGCAGCAGAAGACTCTAGCGTGATCCACGAATACAACCTTGCAGCAGATATGTGCTGGACTCAATGGACAGCTACCATACTTCCACCACCAGCAGTGGTGTGCAGTGCCACTAGTATCACTCTGCACTTCTACTAGCTTCCAGGGCCAGGCAATATTAATATACCTTGGAATAGGTGCGGTAGGGGAGAAGGTAAGGAAAATTCTCTCTTTTTGTAGCCAACCATGAAATAGGGCCTGTGTTGTGTTAACAATAAAATGTGGGTAAAATGGCACAATTTGCATAAAGATTGGTATTTTGAGGCAGTTAAGATATGTAAATTTGCTCATTCTTAATTCTTCTTGTATTTGTTTATCGTTTATTTATTTATTTGCCAAGTATTTCACCAGGAAGGATACATTGAGATTTCTCTAGTTTTCAAGTATGTCCTGGATTTAGAGAATCATTGCTGAGATGAAAGGTTCCAAACTCTAGATGACGTCCGTTATCTGTCACACGAGGTCTGCAATATCAGAATACAAGCAGAATTGGCCTTTGCGGCAGTAAATGTGCTTCAGGCAGATAATAAAATGGTCAGATCTCCTGCTTACATGGGGTCTGCCTTATCAACATACATGTAGATGCGGTAAATGTGCTGCAGACAAATAATAAAATGGTGAGATCTCCTGCTTATGGGGATTTGTAGTGATCAGAATGAGATTAATAGCAATGCAATATCTGTATGTCCTGCATAATGCCTGTGTGTGGCGATTACAGCAACACCTTGTATCTGTATGTGCTGCAATTACAGCAACACCTTGTATCTGTATGTGCCGCATAATGCCTGTGTATGGCAATTACAGCAACACCTTGTATCTGTATGTGCCGCATAATGCCTGTGTATGGCAATTACAGCAACATCTTGTATCTGTATGTGCCGCATAATGCCTGTGTATGGCAATTACAGCAACACTTTGTATCTGTATGTGCCGCATAATGCCTGTGTATCAGTGACATGAGGTGAGGGCAGTGGCTAGTGAGGCACTGGCTAGTATCAGAGCCAGATATACACAGGGTTACACAGTCACAATTCACGCATTTGATTATCGTTATATAGGAGAATAGAGTTTCACTATTTATAAAGTAAAGTTCACATTTTTTTTTACAGTTCTAAGACCATGCACTAATACAATACTAAGACAATACTGACTAATAGAAGGCGATATTACAACTCTTACTTTAAAATAAAGTTTGCATATATTTTTTTAATGTTGTAAGAGCATGCACTTACAATACTGACTAACAGAGGGTGCTATTACAACTCTTACTTTAAAATAAAGTTTGCATATAGGTTTTTAATGTTGTAAGAGCATGCACTTACAATACTGACTAATAGAGGGCGCTATTACACACATGCTGATTGCTGAGCTCAGCATTTCCCAAACCCTCAGCTCATGGAGACTACAGCTCAGGTTTCCTGGACTTGGAATATTTCCTGTATCAGCCCCGACCGATGGGATCAAACCATGGTGCACATGTGAGATGGGCTAATCTTCTGGAAATTTCTGTAGCATGACTTCAGTGGACCATTTCAGTATTTGTGATAGGAAACATAATTCCCTGGGTCTCTGATTGCATGACTTCGGTTCGGAGATACTGTTTCAGTTTTAAATCCCTGTTTTAGAACATTGCGCTATAACCAATTTATGTAACTGAAGTTGATATGGTGTAGAAAGTGTGTCTTAATGAAGCCAAGGGGAAATCAGAGCTGACAGAAGCAGATATCAAAAGAATAGAAGACCGCTTTGATTAGGGACATCATTGATTTTTGGGTGGCCGTCTGTCAGGGGAATTAGAGACATTTCCTTGAACATTGATGATACAATTTCAAAGTAAATCACTGTAAATGTGTCTAGTGTTATTTTGAAAGTTTCGTTTCCACTCTCTGACATCACAGGCAGAAAAGTCATCTACAGCGAAAAAAATCCTCATGTCCTCAAGAACAGGAAGGGTCATAAAGCCATACGTGGCTGGTGCTGCTCTAAAACCCGCACTTATATTAGATACAGGTTTCCTGTTTGCATTGACAGTTACTCTCTCAGAAATAAGGATGTGCTGTGCGAGAATATTAATTATTCACCTGCTAATCCTGGTTATCACAGGTAAGGGCTGTTACTTATTACTCATTCTACCTTTTCTATCACTCATTTCCTTATGTAATCACATTTTTCTCTTAAGCCTTTTTACAGTTGACAGCACTCTTATAATCTTGAAAGGGGATATTATTTATGATTCAGTCCGGTTGTGTTATATCTACTTAATCTCGATGCAATTTTGTGCACCTGTTTGAAAAAAGATATATCATGGCACCAGAAAAAGTGCAGAGGCGGCAACTAATTGAATGCTGGGAATGGAAGATTTTAATTATGAGTAAAGGCTAACAAGCTGAATCCTGTTTAGTTCAGGAAAATGGCACCTCCGAGGGGTCTGATAACTTTATATAAATATATACGGGGCCCTAGAGGGGATCTGATAATTTTATATAACTATATATATGGGGCCTTGAGAGGGGTCTGATAACTTTATATAAAAATATACGGGGCCTCAGTGGGATCTGATAACTTTATATAAATATATACGGGGCCCTAGAGGGGATCTGATAATTTTATATAAATATATACGGGGCCCTAGAGGGGATCTGATAATTTTATATAAATATATATATGGGGCCTTGAGAGGGGTCTGACAACTTTATATAAATATATACGGGGCCCTAGAGGGGATCTGATAATTTTATATAAATATATACGGGGCCCTAGAGGGGATCTGATAATTTTATATAAATATATACGGGGCCCTAGAGGGGATCTGATAATTTTATATAAATATATACGGGGCATTAGAGGGGTCTGATAACTTTATATAAATGTATACGGGGCCCTAGAGGGGATCTGATAACTTTATATAAATATATACGAGGCCTTAGAGGGATCTGATAACTTTATATAAATATATACGGGGCCCTAGAGGGGATCTGATAATTTTATATAAATATATACGGGGCCTTAGAGGGATCTGATAACTTTATATAAATATATACGGGGCCTCAGTGGGATCTGATAACTTTATATAAATATATACGGGGCCTCAGAGGAGATCTGATAACTTTATATAAATATATACGGGGCCTCAGAGGGATCTGATAACTTTATATAAATATATACGGGGCCTCAGAGGGGTCTGATAACTTTATATAAATATATACGGGGCCTCAGAGGAGATCTGATAACTTTATATAAATATATACGGGGCCTCAGAGGGATCTGATAACTTTATATAAATATATACGGGACCTTAGAGGAGATCTGATAACTTTATATAAATATATACGGGGCCTCAGAGGGATCTGATAACTTTATATAATTATATACGGGGCTTAAAGGGGATCTGATAACTTTATATAAATATATACGGGGCTTAAAGGGGATCTGATAACTTTATATAAATATATATGGGATGGGATTTAGTGTGACTGAGTGCAATAAGAGTTAGTGTCACCGATAAAGTGTTTGCTCTTCTGAATATATCTACCTGTAGTTGGCTGTTCGGTGGTGGTTCAGCTGTGTTGGTCGTGGTTATTCTCTCTTGCTTCTTGTTCTTCTACGGATCCTACGGGAAGATGTTCTGAAACATCTCCTTTCCAGGGCAGGACATGGCCAGCGTTACAGGTGAAAGACATGTCCACCTTTCAGGCTGGCGAGCTAAAAAAGACTTTTGACCCAGTTGCCTGGGTCACTGTATGGACCTGCCAGCCCTGATCTCCATTTTAACACGCAAATTCTTAATTTTTTCACTCATTCCATCTGTTTTCTTCACTTTTTTTCCCATGTATCGCTGAGTCATGCTTCCCAGCTATCCCGTATGATATAAGGATGTTACGATATATTACATTTATTAATAAAACCTGACTAATGTTGCTAGTAAAGCAGGTGGCCAGGAGCCTCACTGCCATGGACATCTGGGAGGCAGGTGAGGCACATAGACTGGAGAGCCTTGATAATATTGAATATTTGCCATATATTGTCCTTTTCTTTCTTTCTTTTTTCTTATTTCTTCATAGGATCTGCAGACGGTCTTTCTATTTCATCTCACCAGGTGAATGTCCATGGACATGAGAAGAGTTCCATCATTCTGTCCATATCTTATACACCGTCTGGTCAGTCAGACTTCATTGAGATAACCTGGGAGCGAGTTGCATCCCCATCCATACGTCTTGGTATCTGTACCAAAAATTCAAATGGTATCCATCATTTACCAGCCGATGGCTATCAACGGAGGATGCACATAGTGCCAGAGAATGGTTCTTTGATTATCAACTGTCTGGAGAAAAATGATGCCGGGAAATACCGTGTTAAAATAGATAACTCTGCAGGCTCGGCGTCCGCTGAGTTCGTGGTCACTGTGCAAGAATCTGCATGCTCGGCGTCCGCTGAGTTCGTGGTCACTGTGCAAGAATCTGGTATGTGAGAAGGTGGTGAGGAGCCGCTCATTATCACTGCAGATATTTTTTGGATGGTATTAATTTACAGGGGGACAATGGATATCCAGGGGGTGCAGGGAGGGAATTCTTTACCACATTCTCTCATCATATATTAAATACATTCATAAAACAATAGCAGTAAAACATAGGGATAACTTCTCATCACAGCAAAGGGGACACAATGATACATCTCAAAAACTGTAACACTGTATCTCGAGTGAAGCTCATTTATTGCTCCCCCTAATGAAACACCCCAACACCTCTAATATATTTAAATGGCATTATCATTTTTCAAACTTCACCTAAATCTATTCACATTAGGGATGCACCGACACCAGTATCGGAATAGGTGCCGATACCGGGATCTGCACCAGTACTTGTACTGGTGCAGATGTCCCTGATACTCCCCCGATACCAGAAGTCAGCGCTGAGCTGGCTTGCCGGCATCCGAGGGGCTGGGGCAGCTGGCTGAATGCTACGGACTTTCAAAAACATCTTAAATTATTTATTGGAAAGCGGTCACCTGACTTTAAATAAAAGTAGCGGTACTCGGTATTAAAAAACTGGTATTGGTGCATCCCTAATTCACATGTTAAAACCATTATTTTTCTGATTTACCACATGTACCGAGTTAATCCTATTAACTCCTGCACTGCCCTAACAAAAGCAGCATTGAAACCGTTAAAAAGTGATATTTAGCCCATGATGCATTCCCTTTTAAAGCAAGATTGAGGTCTCCCCTCTATGGAAACAAAATGATTATTTTAGATCTCTCTCCAGTCACCCTGTGTTACTGAAAAGCACCTGGAAAAAACAGTCCCCACTCTCACCATATTAATAAAAAGCTCAACAAACTTTACTGCTGCATTTCAGGGATAAGATTCAGGGGGTTATAATGAGTCTAAATGCCTGTACAGTACAGATACAGGGTGTCGCTGTAATTGCCATACACAGGCATTATGCAGCACATACAGATACAAAGTGTTGCTGTAATTGCCATACACAGGCATTATGCAGCACATACAGATACAAGGTGTTGCTGTAATTTCCATACACAGGCATTATGCAGCACATACAGATACAAGGTGTTGCTGTAATTGCCATACACAGGCATTATGCAACACATACAGATACAAGGTGTTGCTGTAATTGCCATACACAGGCATTATGCAGCACATACAGATACAAGGTGTTGCTGTAATTTCCATACACAGGCATTATGCAGCACATACAGATACAGGTGTTGCTGTAATTGCCATACACAGGCATTATGCAACACATACAGATACAAGGTGTTGCTGTAATTGCCATACACAGGCATTATGCAGCACATACAGATACAATCTGTCGCTGTAATTGCCATACACAGGCATTATGCAGCACATACAGATACAAGGTGTTGCTGTAATTGCCATACACAGGCATTATGCAGCACATACAGATACAAGGTGTTGTTGTAATTTCCATACACAGGCATTATGCAGCACATACAGATACAAGGTGTTGCTGTAATTGCCATACACAGGCATTATGCAACACATACAGATACAAGGTGTTGCTGTAATTGCCATACACAGGCATTATGCAGCACATACAGATACAATCTGTCGCTGTAATTGCCATACACAGGCATTATGCAGCACATACAGATACAAGGTGTTGCTGTAATTTCCATACACAGGCATTATGCGGCACATACAGATACAAAGTGTTGCTGTAATTGCCATACACAGGCATTATGCAGCACATACAGATACAAGGTGTTGCTGTAATTGCCATACACAGGCATTATGCAGCACATACAGATACAAGGTGTTGTTGTAATTTCCATACACAGGCATTATGCAGCACATACAGATACAAGGTGTTGCTGTAATTGCCATACACAGGCATTATGCAACACATACAGATACAAGGTGTTGCTGTAATTGCCATACACAGGCATTATGCAGCACATACAGATACAATCTGTCGCTGTAATTGCCATACACAGGCATTATGCAGCACATACAGATACAAGGTGTTGCTGTAATTGCCATACACAAGCATTATGCAGCACATACAGATACAAGGTGTTGCTGTAATTGCCATACACAGGCATTATGCAGCACATACAGATACAAGGTGTTGCTGTAATTGCCATACACAGGCATTATGCAGCACATACACATACAAGGTGTTGCTGTAATTGCCATACACAGGCATTATGCAACACATACAGATACAAGGTGTTGCTGTATTGCCATAACACAGGCATTATGCAGCACATACAGTACAAGGTGTTGCTGTAATTGCCATACACAGGCATTATGCAACACATACAGATACAAGGTGTTGCTGTAATTGCCATACACAGGCATTATGCAGCACATACAGATACAATCTGTCGCTGTAATTGCCATACACAGGCATTATGCAGCACATACAGATACAAAGTGTTGCTGTAATGCCATACACAGGCATTATGCAGCACATACAGATACAAGGTGTTGCTGTATTGCCATACACAGGCATTATGCAGCACATACAGATACAAGGTGTTGTTGTAATTTCCATACACAGGCATTATGCAGCACATACAGATACAAGGTGTTGCTGTAATTGCCATACACAGGCATTATGCAACACATACAGATACAAGGTGTTGCTGTAATTGCCATACACAGGCATTATGCAGCACATACAGATACAATCTGTCGCTGTAATTGCCATACACAGGCATTATGCAGCACATACAGATACAAGGTGTTGCTGTAATTGCCATACACAAGCATTATGCAGCACATACAGATACAAGGTGTTGCTGTAATTGCCATACACAGGCATTATGCAGCACATACAGATACAAGGTGTTGCTGTAATTGCCATAATACACAGGCATTATGCAGCACATACAGATACAAGGTGTTGCTGTAATTGCCATACACAGGCATTATGCAACACATACAGATACAAGGTGTTGCTGTAATTGCCATACACAGGCATTATGCAGCACATACAGATACAAGGTGTTGCTGTAATTGCCATACACAGGCATTATGCAACACATACAGATACAAGGTGTTGCTGTAATTGCCATGCACAGGCATTATGCGGCACATACAGATATTGCATTGCTAATAATCTCATTATGATCACTACAAATCTCCATAAGCAGGAGGTCTCACCATTTTATTATTTATCGTCATTATAATTACTGTATTTACACAAAGGCCATTTCTGCCTGTATGCTGATAACGCAGGCCCAATGTGACAATGTATAAGATAAGGAACACCATCTAAAGTTTAGAACTTTTCATCCCAGCAATATTTCTTTAACCACTTCAATGCTAAGGACGCGCTCAGCGCGTCCTCAGCATTACCGCTGGTGTGCTGAGGACGCGCTGAGCGCGTCCTCACATTGGGGTCAGCGTTCGGCCGGGTTCCGGCCGATCGATGGCCCCTCCGGTGCGGGCTGACATCCTGGATGTCAGCCCGGCATCCGGACCAGCAGCCGCCATTATTAGGTGTCATCGCGGGCGCGCGATGACACCTAATTCAGGCGCCCCCCCCGCATGTGCGGAGGAGGCGCCTGAAAGGGAGGGGGGGAGGTCCTTCGGACCTCTCTCCCTCCCGATCGGCGGCGCACAGGGGGTTAACCCAGGCATCATTTGGAAGGGCACAGCCTGCCCTTCCAAATGATGCCTGGCATTAACCCCTGGGGAGCTGGATCGCAAATCGGCGCTGAAAAGCGCCGATTCGCGATCCTTCCCGGGAGCTGGCCGACATCTTGGATGTCGGCCAAGCCTCCGGGAACTCCCCCAGAGGACTGGCGTCATCGTGCGTAGCACGATGACGCCAGTCCTACAGTTAACCCCTAACTGCCACCATCTGTGGAGATAGGGAGTTCCAATGAACTCCCTATCTCCCGATCCGTGGCAGCTAGGGGTTAAATTTTGATATCGTTGGATCGGCCAGAGCATGGCCGTTCCAACGATACCAAACATGAAAGTTAAAAATGTTGTAAAAAAAAAAAAAAAAAAAGAAAAAAAAAAAAAATAAACACTTTTTTTTCTTTTTTTTGGTTTTGTTAATGCAGCAATATTGTTCCCATTTCAATTATAATGTGAACAATGATGCTGCACTAACGATTTTTGTATGCGGTGCGTTTGTTAAAAATAGTGTCATTTTCCCCAAAAAAAAATGTAACGAGACCCCATCTCTAATTTTTTTAACAAGCGCACCCCATACAAAATATAACCGCAATTGCTCGCATGTTAAAATGTGGAAAAAAACACTTTACATGTTGTAAATTATTGAAAATACATATTTTATTGCATTTTTTGTTATAATATACAGACATGACATAACGTATACATATAATAATGACATATTATGAATCTACCGAGTCTGACGGAAAGAACGATATATAATATGTCGGTGTCATATACTAAAATAAGCCTTCAAAACACGTTTAAACATGATGCGCAAAACAGGTAAAAAATGACCTCAGCACAGGGGCGGGAAAAGCCTCAGCAGCGAAAGGGTTAAAGGATAAAATAATAAATGTAAATTTGCTCCTTTTCAGTTTTTCATTATTTTACTTCTTTAACTGTTTAAGAGTAACACTCTGTGAATGCATCATTGCTAGTCTATCACTCATTTAAACAGAAACTCTAGCCACCAATATCATTTAAATGGCGATGGTGAACTCGGTTTAGTCCCTCCATCCCAACTGGGTTTTTCAAAAGGCTCTGAACAAACGTCTTCTAATGCGGAGAGTTTTCCTCTGCCCAGAATGCTGTCAATCAGCTCACACTGGATACCCTTATGGCAAAATTCGTCACAAGAATATAGTCATGAGTGAGCTGGTATGTTAGCATTATGATATTAGTGAGACGCTAATAGGGACACCACTGTGCAACGCCGCTGGTATCCTTTCCTGGACTCTATGGAAACTTCCACCACGAGGGGTTTTCCATTTGGCTGGAAGAAGACAGGAGCTGTCACAGTTAACGAGTTGGGCCTTTAAACTTACCAGCTCACTCGTTATATAGTCCGTTTTTCCCAGTACCTGTAGATGTGTGAGAATGAGATAAACCTACCTACAATCTGTGAATTTTATCTGTCTTCAGATATTCAAGGCGTCTTCCATTCAACACCAAATCTACAATCACCGAGTCATTGTGAGCGTCCGTGTAACTCCACCAGTGTAAACATATCTTCTTGGGCCTGGATTGTGTTGGGAAGCCGTCTGTCGTCCTTCTTCATTGTTCAGGTTTTCTTTATCTGCTTAGTTTACTTCTGTTAAAATATGATGAAGAAGACACCAGATAGATATTTCTAGAAAATGCCTTCTCTATAAGAACTCGCACTCACACCTTCATCAGGTTAGAGGGGAGAGAGATAAGATTCCTATTTGTTTGATCTCCTGTAGCAGCAGAATATTTTTTGTTGTTGGGCAAACTGCAACAGGCAAGAAAGAAGACCATGTCGAACAATATTGTCCATCATACATGTTGATTCAATTATGTTCTCTACGAACCATGACAATTCAGAATCCAAGTTGATGTTACGGCTCGAGTAGCTCCATCGACTCAGTTTCCCAACTCTCAGGGTCTTTTAACGTCAGGGCTCTGTAAACTTTGCTGAAGCTATGATCATGGACCATTGGTTAAAGACATTGTACTACTGTGTTCACTATTCCAAGGTTTGAAGACCAAAAGCCATGCCAACCTCCACCAGACCCTGTAAATTCTATCATGCTCCCCATAAAAGTGGACTTTTTATTACCTTTAATTGGTTTTACGAGTCCTTTCTACCTCACCCCTAAATAGACAGTAGGGGACAAAATTCAACATCAGGGACCAGACTGCTGAGGACAAAGGGACACCACCAGGCATCACCGAGAATGAGACCTAGCATTGCCGTTGAGCGCGCTGGATGATTATTCTATGAGCCTGATATCCACCCTTGGCTCCATCTCCAGTGAGTTCATTCCTAGCATCGATATTACTTGCTGTTTATGCGTAACACCCTATGCGGGAATCCCTCTTTGCTTGTGTTTTCAAGGAACCAGCGGATTACAGGACTGTTACAGAGCAGGGAGTGTCCCACTATAATTGACCGTCTGCACTCTTACCAGAGCTTGTTTGGAGGCTCTGTAGGATGTGAGTGTGATGCCTACTACACGCGGATGTTCTTTGTTTTTATATTTCCATCTAGTTTAGTCATAACTGTGCCATTATGGTTTGTTTATTTTCTGTTGAGGAGGACTATTCATCTTTAGGTATATAAGTATCTTTGCATGTTATATACAACTTGTAGATATAACCAATGTGTTGCTATTGCTACCAAGGTCTCCGAGCCTACACGGATTCTCTGTACTTTTATACAAAATTGCTATTTTACGCTATGTTTAAGCGATAACTACGCATTCTACTTTTCAAATACATGTCATGATATCTGCGTAACAAAAGGGCAATAAAAGTGTTAATACCAAGTAAATCTGTTTTGTATTCACCACTCATCACCCAGGCACTGGAGCAATCCACAGTGACCTCTATGCAGATGGCGGAAAGAGTCCATTATACGGAACTCTGAGAGCACGGAAACTAAAGGAATGTGTATAGCATGCGGCTATAGTGTGGTTGTGCAAACATACCCATAAAACCTGCAAACATACCCATAAAACCTTGCACTGAAGAGATAATATAGAGACAGCAATAGCATACTCAAAGCGCAAGCCATTCCATATAATACAACATATTAACCAAAAACCTCCAGTGGATCTCACTACAGTGGATACAGTGATACAGTGATACAGTGGATACAGTGGTTACAAAGGTGTGATAAGTGCGCTTATCAAATGATAAAACTGACCTACAAATAATTATAGGTATGATAAGTCCTATACACTGCATCCTCGAGTGGCGTGACTCAAAAGGGAAAACCAGAAATATACATCATAATGTACAGCATATATAAAGCATTACTCAAGTGTTATTGTGAAGACCCACTCACATGGTCCAGAGCCAAAAATGGTGTCTCTCTCTGTTGTGCCTGCGGTCACAAGTGAACGCAGGTGCAATCTTGAGAGATGCTATTTTTGGCTCTGGACCATGTGAGTGTGTCTTCACACACTTTCTCTCTCCGTACTACTGATACCTTTTTTTTATTGGACTAGCGTTACATTTAAAATACAAGCTTTTGAGAGTATTCCTCTCTTCTTCAGGTCTTGAAGCTTTATTGAACAAAATCATAGACTAGAACAATAAAGAGCTAAGCAGAAGGGGAATAGGGTTAGGATGGGTGTCGTAAATAGGTACTAAGAGCCCATCACCTCCTTCAAGCTATGCTAGCGCTCACGTTAGTGCTAGCTGAAAAGAGGTGAAAGAGCTCCGTACAGATCACCTCCCGATTCGCTTGTGGGTTGAAAAACTTTGGGGAATCAAATCACCAGACCCCGTGTTGAATTACACATTCACCGCAGGGTCCCTGAAGTGCATGGAAAAGCCTGCATCTAATTTGATTCGATAAGCCGCTGGGAACGCCTGAAATTACTGGATCCGAAAATTTAGATGATTTCGGTGCTCTCTGAATAACCACTATAGTGTTACAGTGTGGAGGAGGCAAAGAAGACAGCAACATCCAAGTCCTTCCAGAGATACAGACAATTACTGAAAACCCATATCAATTGCAAAAACAATACCCCTGGCATCAGCAAATATACCCTACTTGTCATCAGCTACCCAGTGTGAAGATAGTGACTCAGGACTTAGGGCACTTGGACCTTTAATTACGTTTGGGAGGTGTGGGACTGTGGGTTCTGGTGCGTTTGACTCTACATATTGTTCCCCAGCCCTCTCCTATGTTATTTTTACAATTGTAGGTACAAGGTGTTTGTGTTTTCTGTGCCCTATACTTTGATGTCTGTGTTGTGTTATTCCATGATGTATTTATTGTAGAGTGTTGTGTTGTACATGCTGTGCTGTTCCCTGATTTGTAATGTGCACTTAATGGTTCCTTTGTTATTCTGGATGTTTCTCCATGCTTTCATCTAACCCCAAAAACCAACTTAAACCAGAACTTTCTGCCACCTTCGCCATCCTTTGTCTATTACACCTTTGCATTTGTATGTGGCTATTCAGTATAGTACTGCCAGTGCGTGTTTTACCTTTGTTGATCTGCACATCCCATGTGTGTGTGTTGTCCCATTGAATACTCAAATTATAGCAGTTCTGTGTTCTCTGTACAAGGAGCTCTGACTATTGACTGGCTGGGATTGGTTCAGAGTCAGTGCTACTTTGGGATACTGTCATGAATCCAGCGGAGGGGCACAGCAGAATTGCAGAAAGGTGTCACGGATCCCCCCTAGAACTGTGATGCTGGTCCCTGTATACAAAATACCGGCCAGCGAGCAGTGAGGAAGGCGGTGCCGGGTAACCCCTGGAATGCCAGATGTGACAGAAGGCCTGTGCCAGTGTGACTATGGCCTGACTATGGCAGCCTCTTTCCTGCCCTATTTGCAAGACGGTTCCAGACCAGATTTTGCCTCTTCTTTGTCGACGTCCATGCCACTAGGAGTCCACACCAGATTTCCTCTGACCTCTTTACCACAGGTGTGGGCTACCTCCTGGACTTCCTAAAAGGCAGTCACGGCCTGGAGTCAGGGCTTCAACATTAAAGACCCACAGTGTGATGCTGCTCCTGTCTACCAGAAGTCCTGCAACTCACTGTGTATCCAGTCAACCTTACTACTCCCATCGTGTATTCAGCCAGCCTTGCTACTCCCACTGTGTAACCAGCCTAGGCTCCAGCTGTGCCTTAAGCCTCTTCTGTTACCTATGTCTCCAGTTCCCTCCTGCAAACCTTATCACCTGTGTGTTCTCTTTGTTTCTGACTGTGTCCAGCCCTCTTCCTGTCTTGCCCTTGCCTGTCCTTACCTCCACCTTAGTTCTGTGAGTCTCCTTGTGCCCTCTGTGTTCTCTCTATCTCTTCCTGTGTCCAGCTCTCTCCTGTTTTACCCCTTTGTCACTGTCTTGATTTTTGTGTCTCTACTGTCCAGCCCTATTCCTGTCCCACCTAACCATTCTCAAAATTCAGCCCGGTCTCCAGTGTTATCCAATAAAACCCTTTCCATTGCTAAGAACCTGTCTGACTAGTTGCCTTGCTGCATACTGGACTCATACCTGCGGACCCTGAACACTGCTGACAGATACTGACAGCAATAGGAAGCCTTTCTGCATGGGGTTACCCACCCTGGGTACTGATCCCCTGTTACACCCAGCTTGCGGCTAGATTCCATTGCTAACGCTAAAATAGGGACGCTAACAGGGAAATTGTGCACCTGCAGGTTTCCCTGTAGCATCCCCATTTTAGCAGTAGATTTCCAGGACAGGCGCCACCACGACACTTTGACCTGGAATGAAGATTTAGACTCTGATACTCGCATAGCACTTCCGCACCACCGTGAGTATCACTTCATGGAGTCTCGCCACAAAAATCTCCTTCAGCCTCTCAAGAAGTGTGTAAAATGGGGATATTTATTAAATTCAAATAAACATCTGACGCGTTTCGTGGAGATAACTCCACTTCACCAGAGATGTATATGCACTATGATAACATCCTTTATACCGCCGTTATTCGCAGGCTTTTTTCTCTCCCAATCGATTTGTGGTACTTCCGCGCTCCACCGTTGGAACACAGCTCATCTCACTTCCGCGCTACACCGTTGGAGCACAGCTCATCTCACCCATACTGTGTCATCCTTGCGTTTCCCTGGGGGACGTCTTGCAATGTCTATTCATGCTCCTTCTTTAGGAATCCTTGGCGCATGCGTATAACTGGCAGTCTATCGCTTCTGATTTTGCGCGAGAATGCAATCGGATAGTCTATAACACTAGTCCCAACATAGTTCCATCCATGAGGGGTGATCCATCCAGGAGCTTTGGAGGCACAGATGAGTTTCCACATCTCTATATGTTACATGCGTAAATATTTTTTCATCTCTTGTGAGTGACTTTCAAGGGGGCCTGATTATTCCATATGACGTACAGTGTACATCATAGGATACATTTGTTTATGTTTTTTATTCGGTTCCTTCCCCAATCCATTTACATTTATATTTCATTGCTGTCGGAGAGAGGAGACGCAGGGGAATACTGAGATACGTACTACATTTTTGCTTCTATTAATGGTGCAGGTGGACACGTTTTTCTTTTTTGTCTATTATATTTGAAAACGGCACTGATGTTTTTGCACTCTTGAGTGTCCCTTACGTTTAGTATTTATTTTCCTGACAGAGTTTATTTGGGGATTATCTTTGTCACCGCACTAAGGCTAGGGTCAGACGAAAGCATTTTTCCCCGCGAACGTGAAAAAGTGCGTCCGAACGCATTGACATATTTTTTCACGGAATGCGCAAAAACGGTCAGACGACGCGCATTTTCGGGCGTGATTTTGTACGGATCGTCAATAAAACTCTTTTTGCGTCTGGACGTCATGTAGGCTGGACATTAGCAGCGTCTGACATCTCCTAATCACGCACACACGCCGCTATGCCGCAGCTGCGCACTCAGTACGTCAGTACTAGCGGTTCAGCGTTTTCAGAAAAATGCGTTCAAATTCCACTTGCGTTGCATGGCCGGACTTTTGTGCGGCCGTACATCGTATATTGGCCGTCATTGCCCGTCATCTGCTGCTAGTGCGGCCGTAATTATGTGCGCCAGAACGCACGTTAAAAGTGCGCCGGTCTGACCCCAGCCTTATTTGTAGAGCAGCACTGTGTCAGTAATTCTAGTACTTCCCACTTTGAGCGCTCTGACTGTGATATAGGGTTTTGCCATTTGATCTTCTGTAATGTAATATGGTCCTAACCACGTAGAGAATGTCTCAGATTTCAGACCGAGGATACTGGAGGAAGTGGAAAAACTCAGATGTGGTTACCATCACAACGTCTTACATGTGGTTGGAGCCAGACAGAACTCAGCAAATACAGAGGAAATACAAAAAAACTGCTTCATAACTAAAAAATCATGCAAAAAATATAAAGTCACTAGTGACAAACCTTATCGTCTGTCTGGTGGCAAACTCTTGGGGCTGTGTCCACCTTACAAATAACTAACAGGGTTATTCAAGAGCACTGAAATGGTGCTCTCTGATTCGCCGCACTTTGGTGAGTCTGATTCGCTGACCCTGCGGTGAATTCAGCATTCACCGCAGGGTCCCCGAAGTGCAGCGAATCAGCTGCCAGACAGCCGCCGCAAACATGCCAGTCGCCACTGCCAACCCGCTAGGCAGCCGCCGCGAACCAGCTGTACAGCCGCCAAACACACCCGCAAGCAGACGACGAGCCACCGAGCACAGCGCCGACCAGCCGCATAGACAAGCCGACAAGCCGCAGTATGGATAAACCCCCCCCCCAGAAAACGATGGCCCGTGTCAGACAAGCGCATTGATCACGTCCGTGTTGCTGCACATTTGTACGTCCGTTATAGCATATAATTATGACCAATGGAGACCCACACAGGAAGTACTTGTGCACCGACCTGTGGACACACAACGGATGCGGCAAACGAACGCAAGGCAGGGAAGAACGTAAATCCGCTAGAACGGACGCACAGAGTGCGCCACGTCCGCAACGTTCGCATAGCTTTGTGTGTGAGTGATGGAAGACACTGATGGAGACAGACGGCATTTTTCACGTCCAGCATTTTTGACGGACAACATGTTTTTCATATTAATTTATTTTCCCTCCTACATCAGTCAAAAAAAAACGTCAGTCACATAAACGGACTGTGTGGCCACTACCTTGTCGTCAGTCAGAAAGTAGAGCCGTTGTGCACAGACGCACAGTGCGCTCAGAAAGCGCTCATCTGACACAGGCCTAAAAGTTTGAAACGCTGTTTGCAAAAAAACTACTGGATGAAAACATCTGGAATTAACATATAAGATCCTGTGAATGATAATAAAAAAGGCTGTTGCAAAAAAAGAAAAAACGCTATTTAAAAAAAGGGTTTTTTTGCCAGTAAAAGCCTAAAGGATCCTAAAAAATAAATAAAGAGAATTTTTGCTGCAGATTAAAAGAATAAACGGTTTATTAGATATTGGATTAAAACGGGAATATATTTAACATTGAAGCCTATGGGATTGTCCTGAATAAACCTGTCAAATTAAACCACTGAATGGCAGGGCATTTCGGCAACTTTTCACTGCTGTTCGGTGTCTGTGAATAGAATAGAAAATTTGCGATCTTCTAACTTTTCGGGACGTTCGCAGAAAGTTCGAGAAAAGATCCTAAAAGATCTATAAATAAAGAGACTTTTTGCTGCAGAATAAAATAATAAACGGTTTATTAGATACTGAGTTAAAACGGGAATATTTTTAACATTGAAGCCTATGGGATTCAACATTTCCCACTCCTTGTTGCTCAAACATTTCCCACTCATTGATGGTCAAACATTTCCCACTCATTTATTTATTTATTTATTTACTAGGTGTAAAGCCTGCCCAGAGGGCAGTCTATTGATAAGTGTGGTGCGTTGTGCTTGGTTCGGTGCCATTTATTGTGCTGTGTTTGGCTCTGTGCTCGGCTCTGTGCCGTTTATTCTGTTGTGCTTGGCTCTGTGCCGTCTATTGTACTGTGCTCGACTCTGTGGCGTTTATTGTGCTCAGCTCTGTGGCGTTTATTCTGTTTTGCTCGGCTCTGTGCTGGGCTCTGCACATCGGCTCTGTGCTCTGCTCCGTGCCGTATATTGTGCTCTGCTTTTTATTGTGCTCTGCGCCGTTTATTGTGTTGTGCTTGGTTCTGTGCTCGGCACCGTTTATTGTGCTGTGATTGGCTGTGCCGTTTATTGTGCTGTGCTCTGTGCCGTATATTGTGCTGTGCTCGGCGCTGTGCCGTTTATTGTGCTTGGCTCTGTGGCGTCTATTGTGCTGTGCTTGGCTCTGTGGCGTTTATTGTGCTGTGCTTGGCTCTGTGCCGTTTATTGTGCTGTGCTTTGTGCCGTATATTGTGCTGTGCTTGGCTCTGTGGCGTTTATTGTGCTTGGCTCTGTGGCGTTTATTGTGCTCGGCTCTGTGGCGTTTATTGTGCTTGGCTCTGTGGCGTTTATTGTGCTTGGCTCTGTGGCGTTTATTCTGTTTTGCTTGGCTCTGTGCTGGGCTCTGCACATCGGCTCTGTGCTCTGCTCCGTGCCGTATATTGTGCTCTGCTTTTTATTGTGCTCTGCGCCGTTTATTGTGTTGTGCTTGGATCTGTGCTCGGCGCCGTTTATTGTGCTGTGCTTTGTGCCGTATATTGTGCTGTGCTTGCCTCTGTGGCGTTTATTGTGCTGTGCTCTGTGGCGTTTATTGTGCTCGGCTCTGTGGCGTTTATTGTGCTCGGCTCTGTGCCTTTAATGGGTTGTGCTCTGCTCTGTGCCATCTATTGTGCTCTGCTTGGCGCTATGCTCTGTGCTCTGCACTCGGCGCTGGGCTGTGTTCAGGTACTGGGCTCAGGCGCTGGGCTCTGCTCAGGCGCTGGGCTCAGGCGCTGGGCTCTGCGCTCAGGCGCTGGGCTCAGGCGCTGGGCTCTGCGCTCAGGCGCTGGGCTCAGGCGCTGGGCTCTGCGCTCAGGCGCTGGGCTCAGGCGCTGGGCTCCGCGCTCAGGCGCTGGGCTCAGGCGCTGGGCTCTGCGCTCAGGCGCTGGGCTCAGGCGCTCAGGCGCTGTGCTCAGGCGCTGGGCACTGCGCTCAGGCACTGGGCTCAGGTGCTCAGGCGCTGGGCTCAGGCGCTGGGCTCAGGCGCTCAGGCGCTGGGCTCAGGCACTGGGCTCTGCGCTCAGGCGCTGGGCTCTGCGCTCAGGCGCTGGGCTCAGGCACTGGGCTCTGCGCTCAGGCGCTGGGCTCAGGCGCTGGGCTCTGCGCTCAGGCGCTGGGCTCAGGCGCTGGGCTCTGCGCTCAGGCGCTGGGCTCAGGCGCTGGGCTCTGCGCTCAGGCGCTGGGCTCTGCGCTCAGGTGCTGGGCTCAGGCGCTGGGCTCTGCGCTCAGGCGCTGGGCTCAGGCGCTGGGCTCTGCGCTCAGGCGCTGGGCTCTGCGCTCAGGTGCTGGGCTCAGGCGCTGGGCTCTGCGCTCAGGCGCTGGGCTCTGCGCTCAGGCGCTGGGCTCAGGCGCTGGGCTCTGCGCTCAGGCGCTGGGCTCAGGCGCTGGGCTCTGCGCTCAGGCGCTGGGCTCAGGCGCTGGGCTCTGGGCTCAGGCGCTGGGCTCAGGCGCTGGGCTCTGCGCTCAGGCGCTGGGCTCAGGCGCTGGGCACTGCGCTCAGGCGCTGGGCTCAGGCGCTGGGCTCTGCGCTCAGGCGCTGGGCTCAGGCGCTCAGGCGCTGGGCTCTGCGCTCAGGCGCTGGGCTCAGGCGCTGGGCTCTGCGCTCAGGCACTGGGCTCTGCGCTCAGGCGCTGGGCTCAGGCGCTGGGCTCAGGCGCTGGGCTCTGCGCTCAGGCGCTGGGCTCAGGCGCTGGGCTCTGCGCTCAGGCGCTGGGCTCAGGCGCTGGGCTCTGGGCTCAGGCACTGGGCTCAGGCGCTGGGCTCTGCGCTCAGGCGCTGGGCTCAGGCGCTGGGCTCTGCGCTCAGGCGCTGGGCTCAGGCGCTGGGCTCAGGCGCTGGGCTCTGCGCTCAGGCGCTGGGCTCAGGCGCTGGGCTCTGCGCTCAGGCGCTGGGCTCAGGCGCTGGGCTCAGGCGCTGGGCTCTGCGCTCAGGTGCTGGGCTCAGGCGCTGGGCTCTGCGCTCAGGCGCTGGGCTCAGGCGCTGGGCTCTGGGCTGGGCTCTGGGCTCTTTTTGCGCCCTTCCAACATTGGTGGTCCTGCGGCGGGAGGCGCGTGGCAACCTCCGTAACAGGCTGTTGCGGTTGGATGCGCGCGCGCCACCTGCCGCAGCACGCCCAAAGCGTCCAACGGAGGTTGGATGCGCGCGCAGCAAACCTCCGTAGGACGCTTTGGGCGTGCTGCGGCGGGTGGCGCACGCGCACCCGGCTGCGCGCGCATCCAACCGCCACAGCACCCCGTGGGCTGCGCGCATGCGCAGTCCATATATATATACACACACACACACTGTAACCCCATGTGGATATATATACACACACATATATGGTTATTACAGTGTGTGTGTGTATGGCCGGCATCCAGGCTCAGGCGAGCCCCCGGCTTGGCTTGGGCCTAGAGGCCCAGCCGAGCCGTGGACTCGCCTGAGCCTGGAGGACGCCCGAGCAGGCAATTCGGCCGGCCTCCATGCTTAGGTGAGTCCCCGGCTCGGCTGGGCCTCTAAGCCCAGGCCAAGCCGGGGGCTCGCCTAAGCTTGGATACCGGCCGAGCAAGCAGGGTGGGTGTGGAGAGCACATACTCACCTACATCGGCCCTCCAGCGATGGCAGTCCCGCTTCCAGTGTCCTCTCTCCGTTGGTCGCCGGTATAACGTCACGAAAGCCTTTGACCCTGGGTCAAAGGCTTTCGTGACGTCATACCGGCGACCAACGGAGAGAGGACACTGGAAGCGGGACTGCCATCGCTGGAGGAGCTAAGGGCCGATGTAGGTGAGTATGTGTAGGCAACATCCTCCTACATTGGCCCGGAGCTCCAGCGGTGGCTGTCCTCCGGCTGTCGCTGGCTGCTCGGCGGCCTCTAGGCTTAGGCGAGTCCCCGGCTCGGCTGGGCCTGTAGCCCAAACCGAGCCGGGGGCTCGCCTGAGCCTGGAGGCCGGCCTAGCAGCCTGCTCGGCCGGAAGAAGTCACTGCTGGAGCTCAGGGCCAATGTAGGGGAGTATGTGTAGGCAACTTCGGCCCTGAGCTCCAGCGGTGACCGTCCTCCGGCTGTCGCTGGCTGCTCGGCCGGCCTCTAGGCTTAGGCGAGTCCCCGGCTCGGCTGGGCCTGTAGGCCCAAACCAAGCCGGGGGCTCGCCTGAGCCTGGAGGCCGGCCAAGCAAGTAGCTCGGCCGGCATCCAAGCTTAGGCGAGCCCCCGGCTTGGCTTGGGCCTAGAGGCCCAGCCGAGCCGTGGACTCGCCTGAGCCTGGAGGACGCCCGAGCAGGCAATTCGGCTGGCCTCCATGCTTAGGTGAGTCCCCGGCTCGGCTGGGCCTCTAAGCCCAGGCCAAGCCGGGGGCTCGCCTAAGCTTGGATACCGGCCGAGCAAGCAGGGTGGGTGTGGAGAGCACATACTCACCTACATCAGCCCTCCAGCGATGGCAGTCCCGCTTCCAGTGTCCTCTCTCCGTTGGTCGCCGGTATAACGTCACGAAAGCCTTTGACCCTGGGTCAAAGGCTTTCGTGACGTCATACGGCGACCAACGGAGAGAGGACACTGGAAGCGGGACTGCCATCGCTGGAGGAGCTAAGGGCCGATGTAGGTGAGTATGTGTAGGCAACATCCTCCTACATTGGCCCGGAGCTCCAGCGGTGGCTGTCCTCCGGCTGTCGCTGGCTGCTCGGCCGGCCTCTAGGCTTAGGCGAGTCCCCAGCTCGGCTGGGCCTGTAGGCCCAAACCGAGCCGGGGGCTCGCCTGAGCCTGGAGGCCGGCCTAGCAGCCTGCTCAGCCGGAGGAAGTCACTGCTGGAGCTCAGGGCCAATGTAGGGGAGTATGTGTAGGCAACTTCGGCCCTGAGCTCCAGCGGTGACCATCCTCCGGCTGTCGCTGGCTGCTCGGCCGGCCTCTAGGCTTAGGCGAGTCCCCGGCTCGGCTGGGCCTGTAGGCCCAAACCAAGCCGGGGGCTCGCCTGAGCCTGGAGGCCGGCCAAGCAAGTAGCTCGGCCGGCATCCAAGCTTAGGCGAGCCCCCGGCTTGGCTTGGGCCTAGAGGCCCAGCCGAGCCGTGGACTCGCCTGAGCCTGGAGGACGCCCGAGCAGGCAATTCGGCCGGCCTCCATGCTTAGGTGAGTCCCCGGCTCGGCTGGGCCTCTAAGCCCAGGCCAAGCCGGGGGCTCGCCTAAGCTTGGATACCGGCCGAGCAAGCAGGGTGGGTGTGGAGAGCACATACTCACCTACATCGGCCCTCCAGCGATGGCAGTCCCACTTCCAGTGTCCTCTCTCCGTTGGTCGCCGGTATAACGTCACGAAAGCCTTTGACCCTGGGTCAAAGGCTTTCGTGACGTCATACCGGCGACCAACGGAGAGAGGACACTGGAAGCGGACTGCCATCGCTGGAGGAGCTAAGGGCCGATGTAGGTGAGTATGTGTAGGCAACATCCTCCTACATTGGCCCGGAGCTCCAGCGGTGACCGTCCTCCGGCTGTCGCTGGCTGCTCGGCCGGCCTCTAGGCTTAGGCGAGTCCCCGGCTCGGCTGGGCCTGTAGGCCCAAACCAAGCCGGGGGCTCGCCTGAGCCTGGATGCCGGCCGAGCAGCCTGCCACAGCCGGAGGACGGTCACCGCTGGAGGATCGGGGCTTGCGGCGTTTAAACAAACGGGTAGCTGCGCGCGGCTCGTGCCTATTTTTTTTATTTATTTTTTTTGCAGGCGGCCGACACGCGCAGCTACCTGTTTGTTTAAACGGCCAGTTTCAAATGTCAGTCGCGCATGCGCAGTCTGTTTTTTGGCGACGGACACGCCGGACCTTATCCTTTTATAGGATAGATAAAGTATTTTACAGGAAGGATACATTGAGATTTCTCTCGTTTTCAAGTATGTCCTGGGTTCACGAACATTGAAGTGTTACAGTTACAGAAATACATTGTTGCTCAAACATTTCCAATTCATTGATGGTCAAACATTTCCCACTCATTGTTGCTCAAACATTTCCCACTCATTGATGGTCAAACATTTCCCATGGCTTCAAATCGCGTTTAAACATGAGCAAAAGCGGTAAAAATGAGCTCAGCGCACAGAGGTGAAATGGCTCAGCACTCAGCAGTGAAAGGGTTAAAAACTCTTTTCTTTTTTTCAATGTTTAATGTCCCCCAGGGCAGTACCCAGACCCCCATACACCTTTTATGGCCAATATCTTGCATACATGCCCTCTTTGTTCGCATTGTGTTTGAGTTCGCGGTCACACATTTTTGGGTGTTCGAGTTCGAACCGAACATGGGGGTGTTCGGCCCATCACTATCTGTGAATAGATTAACCATTGCTTCTCTATGTGGGATTTCACTGCCGACGAACAGGCACCATATTTGATGGCAATTTGCCAAAATTGGGCGAACCGCTTGCTCTCTGAATAGCCGAATGGCTCTGAAATGTCACAGTACGGGGAAATTCACTGTTCGGTGCAATTTCGGGGCCAGATCAGCTCTCTCTGAATAACCCCTTTAGTAACCTTTTTCTAGAGAGTAGGAATGATATAATAAGTAACACTTTGGATTTATCTCTGGATTTAACACTCATTAATTCCTCACAATGCTCACACGGTGTCCAGCAGATGATGCTCAAGGACCACACAATCTGTGTTCATATAAAAAAGGGTATAAACAGGAGATACGTAACCTGTCTGCCTCCGAAAAGTGATCCCGACCGAAATATTATCAAAAAAAGAATTATTTTATCCTGATTAATCCCTAATATGTCCAGGTACGAGAAAAGGTGTGTGAACCCTCTGGAGTTGCAATTTATGGGTAATCATTCTGCTGAAATCCATGTCTGTGCTCATTATCTGGGTCACAATTACAGACAGTCACGATCTGACGACACTAACGACACACAAACAGTTACACATTCCAAACATCTGTTGAAGACGTTGAATCAGTCGCCAGAAAAAGTAAGCGAACCTCTGTATTAACGAGTCAGACGTCTCCAAAAGGCATCCCGGCACATATTCACAACAAAACGCTCTTTCATCCGTTACCTGTCATGGAATTCCCTGGGTGATATAACAGTTGGCATCCATTTAATCGCAGCGAGTCCTCACCATTCGTCCTGTTTTTTAGGGTATAAAGAAATGAACAGGCGTGTCTGCAGCTTTTTATTAGACCCCGTCGCCCTTCAAGAACCCGCCGCACCTCAAGAACCCACCGCACCTCAAGAAACCACCGCACCTCAAGAACCTGCCGCACCTCAAGAACCTGCCGCACCTCAATAACCTGCCGCCCCTCAAGAACCCGCCGCACCTCAAGAACCCGCCGCACCTCAAGAACCCGCCACACCTCAAGAAACCACCGCACCTCAAGAACCCGCCGCACCTCAAGAACCCACCGCACCTCAAGAACCCACCGCACCTCAAGAAACCACCGCACCTCAAGAAACCACCGCACCTCAAGAACCCGCTGCACCTCAAGAACCTGCCGCCCCTCAAGAACCCGCCGCACCTCAAGAACCCGCCACACCTCAAGAAACCACCACACCTCAAGAACCTGCCGCACCTCAAGAACCTGCCGCCCCTCAAGAACCCGCCGCACCTCAAGAACCCGCCACACCTCAAGAAACCACCGCACCTCAAGAACCTGCCACACCTCAAGAACCTGCCGCCCCTCAAGAACCCGCCGTACCTCATGAATCCTCCGCACCTCAAGAACCTGTCACACCTCATGCCGAAAATAGAGCTTCTCTTACCTGAAGGTGCTTAGTGCATGTATTATCCACATGCTGGAAACTTTTGTTTTCGCAGAATATTGCACACATTCAGACATATTGTTGTGTTGGCATTACATTATTAAATTATTCTTAGACATGTGCATTTTGTTTCGTCCGAATTTGTCCAAAAATCCACCATTTTTTATTTTCGAAGCATTTCTGAAAACGATATTCGGCCGTCTGAAATTTTGAATTGGTAAGAGCCAAATCGAAACGAAACGATCCGAAACAGGAAAATATAATCTCTGCAATTCAAGACAAAGCAATGGGTTAATGGGCATCGGGCATCTCACAGGGCACAATATAATTATCGTACATCATTTTATGTCAAGCATTGTTTTTATTTTTACGAACTGTTTTTATATCATATATTTTTATTTTGTGCATTATTTTTATTTTATGATTGTTTTTTTATTATATATTTTTTACTTTATGCATTGTTTTTATTTTGTATAATTTTTATGGATGGTTTTTATTCTACGGACTTAATTTTATATATTTTTAAATTTTTTTTTATTCTAAGCATTGTTTTCAGTGAGCCGTAGAAGGCAGACGACTTTTATTTTCCTTCACTCCGTGTTTTCTGAGCACAAATTAGCTGTGGCAAGACTGCCCTGTTCCTGTCTTCTTTGGAAGAGCTCTCCATTCCGGTCGCACAAACGGAAGCAGGTGGGGGGGGGGGTCACCAAATGTCACAATCACATCACATCTGCAAATAGCTCGTAAATTGAAAATCAGACCCTGAATGTCGAGGTTTGCGGAGCGGAGGCTTTGAATGTGAAGCAGTGACTTCTCAGGTCTGTCGCTTACCGTCACCAGGGAAACTGCTCGCTGTAAATAAAAGACCGAGCCTTACAGCGCTTTTGTTCTTCACACACTCAGATCCGTGAAATTGACCAGAAAAGATTTCTATAAGCAAACGGTTAAGCCGGAGAGCTGCCCAGACAAAAGCCACTGTGTACCTTCTGCAGCCGCTCGTTTTAGTGAAGTCTACCTGCCGAGGATGGCCTGGATGGCTTTATTTCTCGGCACCAATAATAACACCATAGAAAACCCACTGCTGCAACCAACAATTTTTTGGAGTGGTCTTCCCACCACCCCATGAGCCTCAATAGAAAGCCCACTGCAACCAACAATTTTTTGGAGTGGTCTTTCACCACCCCTTGAGCCTCATAGAAAACCCACTGCAACCAACAATTTTTTGGTGTGGTCTTACCACCACCCCATGAGCCTCAAAAGAGTTATACTGATTGGACAATACCACCGAGCTAGGAGGAACGTTTCCTCTATTGATTTCCAACAGGAGGCCAATAAACTAAGGGAAATGTTTTTACTTAAAGGTTACCCTAGGAAATGCCTTAAACGGGCATATCAGAGCCACGAGATAAACTATTGACACCATAAGATCTGGCTGTGATGTAGCTAGGATCTCACGGAATAGACTTTCTGTCACATTATAAAAGCAAACAAAAATACATTGACCCTAGAAACGCCAATGCACTCCAGCACAAGCAAAACGCGTTGGATTTTGTCGAATGCAAAAAAACCCCACAAATTATATCTTGGTTGAGAAGGCAAGGACTTAACCTACACGAACACAAATTAAATTGCAATTCAGACTCTAGTTTTGCCGTGTAAATACACATTTAAGGATCCCATCTTGTACCTGGCCAAGTTCCAGTTAATCTGAATGAAAATGCAGCTGGCTGCACCTGATCCCTAATGTGAAAACCACGGCTGCTCCAACAGAAACCTGACTATAAGAATGGAGCAAACTGGAGCACACTATGAAAACATGGGATTCGGTTCAGTCTGATCACAGGGGTAGAGACAGAACAAGTAAAAAAGATCAATCATGAACGTGAGGGACTTTCTCAGACTCATAAAACCTACAAGGGTTATTCGCTGACCACCATTACGGCACCAAAGTTCTCCATGATTGTGAATTTGCTAACAAAGATAAAAAGCGTCATTGTTGCAACTATGGTGAACTTCAGCTATCCAGATAAGCAAAACCCAACAATGGCAGGCAAAGTCGTGGAAACATTGGTGAACAACGCCAAAAACCCTTACCACCGCTATTCTTCTACAGGAGTCAGCAATGGTTGTGATCTTCATAGAACTCCGACAGGATCCATGGTGAAATCTATGGTTAAAACAATGACGGGCAACTTCAACATTGGCATCTACGTTGAACAACTTCGATAGTAACCACGGTGGAAACCACACTGAATAATATAGTAAAATCTACGTACAACAACTTTGGCAAAAAACAGCGGTGAAAATGACTGTGAACTATGGCAGAACTTCCCTAAATTGCGTATTCATCATAGTGTCAATGTAGTTGATCCACTGTAGTTCGCCAAAGTTAATGCACTAATTGTTTGACTAAAACAACAGCCTGATACTTAGTCCAAGCTAGATAATCCCATGGAGAATTTAGATTTCTTCCAGCAGAGAGGTAGATGAAAACCAGCAGAGCTGATGGTCAAGAAGGGTCCATCTAGTGAACCAAAAAAAATGGTTAGAGGGCTACAGCTTTCGATTCGACTCCTGAATTGACCATGGTCTGGATCTGGAATAAAACCACAAGAGTGACCTGACCTCATACCTCAACACATAGAAAATTTATTTACAGTCCTGTGCTGTTAATCACACTCTCCGTCTGGCCAAATCCTGGTCTACAAACAAATGAGTCCGATTCTTTGAGGAGTAATGGGTTTTATCTTATTAAGTAACGGGAAGTAATCTCTGAATTTCCTGTTTGATTATGGCTCTTTTCATAATGCATACTCCAAGCTGTCTTCTGTTGGGAGTAGGACTACTCAGTCCTCATTAAGAGGTATGGCTTGATCATCTTTTCAATGATTACCTCAAACACATACAGTAGAGTTCCCACTCTGAATGGTGAATCAAGGGTTTTAATGGTCCGAAAATATGCCTCCTGTGGAGGCTTTTGGACTTTGATACTTCATGGAATACGGTAAATTTCTTACATAATTTTTGTTACTGAAGGTTGGTTTGTTAAGGGTTACAAGAGTCAACCAGCCGACTTGTCATCAAGCTGTCTCACACTTACATTGGAAGTGCCATCTCACAGAAAGCAGCCCTCAGACTTCAGGGCTCAGAGGACACCTTCAACTTGAAGAGCTATCATGACAGCCAGGGACAGCAGGGAGAGAGGGTGAGATAGATGTGTCCGCCATGACCACTTAAACAGTAATAGGTGCTAGAGGTTGCTTTAAGTGACCAAATGAAAGGCCAAGTAGGTGTCTAACTAGGCTAACTAAGAATTGGAGAGCTGGAGGATATACACAGAATCCAATATCTGAGCTCCACTGAGGTGTTTTACATGCATTTTTGAGTGCCCCAGTAGGCCAAGGGGCAGTGCAACCCACAGGGAAATCACTTGGTTGGTGTCTGTATTGATATATCGGTAAATTATATTGATTCAATCCATTCACATATTGGATGATAATCATTTTTAATCTAAATTTGTCCCGTTGTGAGAAGCCAGCCTCACATCATGGTCCGAAGTGACAGGAAAGCTTCAGGGGTCCAAACCGTAACTCTGTCTAAGGTCCGACGAGGTCATAGTGCAACTCTGGTTCTGAATACATCTTCTAAATGTAGATAATCATTATTTTGACTCTCTGTGGATGTTGATGGCTTGGTGGACACCTTTATTCCCACATTCCTTTGCGTTCATGTTCATTGCCTGGTTATTATAGGCTCCACATCAGCATCTGAGGAAATCATGAAATGCAAGAAGGACACAAACGGGGCATTAATTATCACAAAACTGACAAGTGGAACTTTTTAATTATCCATCCCGATACCTTCTATTTCTCTAAAGAGTGACAGAGGGGCCAAACCTTTCTGGCTCTAAAGAAACTGACTCCAGAGACGCTGTCCTTCAAGTTATTTGCATTACGCTGGAGTTTCCTTTCTGTTTAATCTTGGATTTTTATTTTAAGGAGAACAAAGAGGTTTTGTTTCTTGAATGTGATCCTGTACTGGTCTGTTTCTACTTTCAGCCATCGAATGGTGGAATTGGATGGTGAGTCACAAAGGTCAGCAATAAGCACCACAAACTAATGATGATCTTAGAAACCACAGTAATTATATTTTCTCATTCTAGTGCCCTTTAAAGGTCCCATAAATAAGTAGAATCTGGTAAAATAAGCATTTTAGCAACTGGAATTATTCATTTTCTACTTATAAGGGGTTAAACCTATTTTTTGTCCACCAAATATGGCTATCTTCCAGGTTCACAACAAGGGGAAGGAAATTCTGCTTTCTTCTGCAGAGGAGAGAGGTTTGATGTCAACTTACAGAGTAAAAGACAAGAAAAGAGAAAGCTCAGTTGAATAAAAAAATTGCAAAAAAAGTAAACAATGTCATTATCTATCCAGCCTTTTCATCCGTTTAAGCTCTTCACTACCAGTTTTCCCCCCCAGAAAATTGTTTTTTTTTAGAAAATCATTCTTAATTAACTATACAGTGAGAAATATTTGGGAATATTCTCAGTGTATTCCTTAATGTAATATTCTATTTGGCAGGGAGATGTCGCCATCTGCTGGCCATAGGGAGTTACTGCAGTTCAGGTCTCCGTGCAGGATTAGCTGGGGAGATGTCATTCAGACACACTCCCAGCTAGTTTTTAAAAGTGTTAATACCTCGAGCATCATGCCCACGATGGTAAAACCTTATGGGCATGTTCTGGAGCCCAAATGCAACTGAATTATATTTGCAATAATTGAAATTCCTTTTCCTTGCTCCTTCGATACACCACATGGTCTATACTCGATATCAGGACACCAGGAGGTGCCTTGCAGATCGAGGTAAAGAGACTCATTGTAGGAGGCAGAATATATCTGAAATCCCCATAGAGAACCAATGCTTCGTCTATTCAGAGAACAAAAACCAGCAGTGAAAAGTTGCCGAATTGCCCTGCTGTTCGGTGGTTTCATGCGGCAGGTTTATTCAGGCGAATCCCATAGGCTTCAATGTTAAAAATATTTCCGTTTTAATTCAATATCTAATAAACCGTTCATTATAATATTCTGCAGCGAAAAGGCTTTATTCTTAGATTTTTTTAGGATCTCTTAGGCATTTGCCATTGTAGCGCTCACTCCCGGAGGAGCCGCTGAAAATGAACCACGGGTCAGTCTCCCCGCACTAGGGAATAAATATACTCCAACACAGTTGTGAGTTTTTATCATTTAAATAGTTTACTAAAATCTTGAGCAGATGTCGAAACGCGATATTCACAAGTATTATTACAGTATTTTCGTATCACGGAAAAACGCGTAGCGGAAAAGAAACGAAACACGAGGCTTCGTATTTCGGAAAATAAAATATTCGCAACCGAACATAAAAGCAATGCAATTTCCCGATAGTTCAGAAAAAGGGACACGTAGCAAAACCCCAAACATACAATCCCTTCGTATTACGGCAAACGCGCAGCGGAAAAAGAGAAAAACATATTCGGAACGTATCTTTATCTTTAATCCCCGTTCCGATTCGTAAAAGGAAATGAGTCCTGCACAAGTTAAGTCCCGGAATGTAAAAGGTGTATATGTATGTGTGTGATACCCGGGTACTGTTCAACTGGCCAGTGAATTTACAAGGAAAAATCTTCGACTAGTCAGTTGGGGCCCTGTGGACTTTAAAGAGAAAACAGCAGCTTGACCTTTAAACACAAACAGCCTTGGAGGCCTCTCACCCATCCGACGCAGGCTTTAGGCTCCGCTGACCCAGGACGTCTCTCCGCGGATCTTGACTGGGGATACTAGCGGCCGGATCCGTTGTCTACCTTCCTGCAGCTTGTCCAGCTCCCCGCCTGCTCTCCGTTCGATTCCGCCGGTCTGCAGCTGTTGTCTGGGTACTGGCAAGTTCCTTCTCCTCAGGGAGTGACCCAAATAGGAATTACAGGTCTCCCTCAGGCTTTGGCCTAGCTCCTTCAGTGGTCTCCTCAGTGCGTCTGCTTTCTCTATCCCCTGGCGCGCTCTGGAACTTTCTCCACGAGGCAGAGGATGTAAGACTCCAGTCTCCACCCACTTCCTGCTTCTTGCAAAGCATGCCAGTTATTGTAGTCCCAATGTCCAGCATCTCTGATTGCGATAGTCTCCATCTTGTGGCCAAAAATAGGTACTGCCACAGCAAGATTTTTAGCACAGCGCTACACTCTCCCCCTCCTAAAACTCTTGGGTCTCTCCAAGGAGGTACAACCGTTACATTACATTTCCACAATATTTGAATACAATTTACATAACATGTACAGGTTCAGCAGCATACATACAGTGGGTTAGGAACACTTCCTCAAGTTGACTCATATTTTGGGCTACCTCAGCTAGCATAGCAGACACTTCGGGCAACCTCCGCACCGTGGTGATGGCCTCTTCAGTGCTATGTCCTGGTGAGTCGTAGGTGAGTCATTGGGGCGGTCGAACAGAGCGTTTTGGTTCTGGCTCAATCAGTTCCTCTTCAGGTGGAAGTACTATAGGCGTTGGCTCAGTCCTTCTCTCTATCACTGGAGCAGACGTTTCTTCAGAGTATGATCCCTCCAGTGAAGGCATAGAACTTATAATCACCTGAGTAAGCTTCCGGAACTACCGAGATCCCCACATCCTCAGGGACTTCCAACTGAAATTCAAGAGGCTCAGGGATATCAACAGTCTCAGGGACTTCCAACAAGAATTCAGGAGCTTCAGGCCTCAAATTACTCTCCCATCGTTCAGGAACTGAGGTAATCTCTTCAAGCTCCGGTGAACGTATCCAGTCCAGACAGAAACTTTCTTCCTCACTGTACCTTTCGCTCTCTTCGACAACCCGGGTCTGTTGAGACCGAGTAACAGGGGGCAAACGTGGAACAGGCGGATTTGGCCGAGGCAATTCGTCCCCAACCGGCATCCTTACAGCCTCTCTCAAAGGTAACAAATGATTTCGGTGCCAATTCTTAAGAGGCCCAGCCTTTCCATCCGGGCGAATCTGATACACTGGTAAACCCGGCAGTTGTTTGCAAACAATGTAAACCTGGGAACTCCACCTATCCGCCAACTTGTGTCTCGCAGCCGCACCCAAGTTCTTCAATAGACCCTATCACCGGGTTGTAGATCTTGTATTCGAACTTTCAGGTCATAGTTCCTTTGTTTTCTTTGCTCCCTGTTTCCGAGGTCAAACGGGCCTGTTCAAACGCAGAAGCCAGATTCTTTCGAAGTCTATCCACGTAGTTTCTATGGGAAGCTACTGAGGTCTGGTCTAGGGATAACCCAAATGCCAAATCAACCGGCAGTCGAGCCTCCTTCCAAACATAAGACGGTACGGTGAATATCCAGTTGCATCGCTCTCCGTACTGTTATATGCATGCACCAGAGTAGCTATGTGACGACTCCAACTCTGCTTCTCCACATTCGACAAGGTCCCCAGCATGTTTAGCAGTGTGCGTTAAACCTTTCAGGCTGAGCATCACCTTGAGGGTGATATGGTGTGGTTCGAGTCTTTTGGATTCCCAACAACTCTAACAATTGCCCCACCAGTCTGCTTTCAAAGTCTCTTCCCTGATCAGAGTGTATCCTCCTTGGCAGCCCGTAATGAACAAAGAACTTTTCCATCAACACCTTGGCCACTGTCGGAGCGCGTTGATCTTTTGTGGAAAATGCTTGGGCGTAACGAGTGAAATGATCAGTCACTATTAGAATGTTCCCTTGCCCACTAGCATCCGGCTCTAAGCACAAGAAGTCAATGCCCACCAAATCCATGGGTCCCTGGCTCTGCAGATGGCTCATTGGAGCAGTTCGGGTCGGTAGAGTCTTTCTCTGAATACACCTCAGACAGGAATGACAATAACTTTTGACTTCAGCCCTCATGCAAGGCCAATAGAACCTATCTCGCACCAGTTTAAAAGTTCTTTCTGCACCCAAATGTCCATGTTCATCATGCAGTGATCGCAGCACACTCTCCCTATGTTTAGTGGGGAGGAACAACTGTTGAATCTCTTCAGCATTAGCTGAGGGGCCCCTTCGGTAGACCACCCCATCCAGCATCTTTAACCGCTCCCATTCTTTGTAAACCAACCTGGCTCCACTCGGGGAGTTGGTTAACAAAATCTCTCGCTGGTTTGCAGTCAGGGCCTTTATGGTCAAGGCAATTAAAGGGTCTCTGGCCTGATCCGCTTTCAGGTCCTGTCTCGAAAAGGTAGGTAAACTTTCATCCCTTAACTGCGTAGGGTTACAGTAGAACTCGGGAACAGCCGCAGCCATAACTCCTATGGCCTCTGCTTCAATCCCTCCTTTGACCCGGCGCTCTGTTCCTTGACACAAAGCTTGCACCCCGTCTGGAGTCAACTGAGTCCATTCTGTAGTATAGGGTCTTCTCGATAACGCATCAGCATCTCGATTATTCACCCCAGGGCGATACTTCAGGCTGAACCGAAACCCTGACAGAGCGGCCAACCACCGATGTCCCGTTGCGTCCAGTTTTGCAGTAGTAAGGATATAGGTAAGAGGATTATTATCCGTCTTGATCACGAACTCAGCTCCATACAGATAGTCTTTCAACTTGTCCACCACTGCCCACTTCAAGGCTAGAAACTCCAGCTTGTGAGTAGGATAGTTCTTCTCTGAAGGCGTAAGGCTCCGGCTCACGTACGCCACAGGCCTCAGCAATCCATCATACTCCTGATATAGGACTCCTCCCAGACCCTCTCGGCTGGCATCCACATGTAGTTCATACGGCTTGTGGGGGTCCGCATAGGCCAAAACAGGAGCTCGGGTTAGACTCTCTTTCAACTTTACGAAAGCTCCTTCACATTGACTGGTCCATTCACCTTGTATAGACTCTCGAGCTTTCCTTGGCCCCGGAGCTGACGGGTTTTTGTCAGAGACCTTGCAGCCTTCTTCTGTGGTTTCCTTCTGCAGGAGTTTGTTCAGTGGTTGAGCTATTTTCGCGAATCCTCCCACAAATCTTCGATATATGAACAGAATCCCAAGAAAGATCTAAGCTCAGTGACGTTTCGGGGTCTAGGCCAAGAAGCTACGGCCTCCAACTTCCGAGGGTCTGTTGAAACACCTTCTGCTGAGACCACATGTCCCAAATACGTAACAGACGGTAGACAGAATTGGCATTTTCTAGAGACAGTTTCAGCCCCTCTTCATGGAGCCTCTTCAAGACCTTCTCCAAACGTTGCTCATGTTCTTCCAGAGTCTTCCCAAACACAATTATGTCATCCAGGTACACTAATACTTCGATTAGATTCATATCCCCGACTGTCTTCTCCATCAACCGTTGGAACGTGGCTGGAGCCCCCGTAAGGCCTTGAGGCATCCTGTTGAATTCAAAGAACCCCAGTGGACAGATGAACGCAGTTTTCTCCTTGTCTTCAGGATGCATTGGTATCTGGTGATACCCGCTTCGCAGGTCTAGTACACTAAACCACTTTGCTCCAGACAAACACTGTAAGGCATCTTCTATCCGAGGAGTGGCATATTGATCGGGGATGGTTCTCTGGTTCAATGTGCGGTAGTCTATGCATAAGCGGACAGAACCATTTTTCTTCCGGACCAACACTATGGGAGAGGCGTATGGACTCCTGGACTCTTGAATCACCTTGGTTCTTTGTAATTCGTTCAGCTGCTCTCGCAGGTCATCTAAGTCTCCTAGCGGAACTCGCCTTGATCTTTCTCGAAACGGCTTGTCTTCTTGTAACCGAATGCGGTGCTCAGTACTCTTAGCCAGGCCCACATCGAACTCATCTTTTGAGAACAATTCCTTCCACTTTAGGACTTGAGACTGAAGACGTTTCTTCCACTCAGGTGAAATGGGAGCGTCCTTGGGGTAGAATCTTTCATCTGGAATCTCTTTACCCACTCCCCCTCCTGAATCGGTAGAGAGGGGTGTAGCAGACTCTACTTGCCCGATAGGCATTCGTGCTTTAAGGACTACTGGAGAATCCGTCACATTGCACACACTGACCGAGACTCTTCCTCGTGTTCTCTTCAGAGCTTTGGTGGAGATTATCTCAGGAATTACTTCGACTCCGGTTTCACTCCCATGATCAAAATCGGTTCCCAGCACCACATAGGGGCCTGGTTGCGATCCATTCAACTTGACTGAAGCCCAGAAACTCGCTACTTCTCCTGCTTGCAGAACCTTCTCTGTTCCACCCAGTCTCCACAGTCTTCCCACCTCGGCAGGTGCCTTTCGTTCTTCAACCATCCTCTGATAGACCGGACGTAACATTGGGTGTACTCCTGAGTTGAACCTTCTTCCAACAGATAGGCGTCAGGAGATGCCGCACTAGGTCAGTATTCGTCCCCACTATCAGGGAGCTTCTGTTCGCACCCGAGGGTCGAGGACACACAATGGCCAATGCATCACAACCCCCAGACTGCCCGATGACTTCAGATCCGATCTCCAACTTTACTTGCAGGTACCTGTCATAAGGAAGTTTCTCAGTGCCGATACCCCATATTTCCAAATCCTTCAATTCTTGCAAAGGGATGTGCTTTAAGTGTTTCTCGTAGAAGTCTCTGTAAATCAATGTCACTTGAGCCCCTGAATCAACAGGGCTTTGGTGTAGACTCCTTCCACTTGGATTGGCACAATAGGAGAAGGACCTATCAGTGGTCAGGAAAATTTGGTGGCGGTATCCAGACGCTTAGACCCAGTTTGCTGTACCCTGGCCTTTTTCTTGGCCCGTGCAGGTTTTGGGTGTGCATTGCCTCCCCATGACGTAGACCCGGATGCTAAGGGAGTGACTCTCTCAGTCCTGGCAGGCTCTACAGTTGGCTCGGCTTTGGGCCTCCTCGCCCTCTTAGTCTTTGCTTGGTTTCTGGAGCGGGGTTCAACCCTCGGGCACTCAGGTTGCTCCTTTACTGGTGCCCTCTGGCGTTTCCCACCGGTGAGGTAGATAACAGTCCTTCCAGGGCTTCCAACAGTCCCTTGACTCTATCCTTCTCAGGCTTCCGGCCTTTGCACTGTGCGCGAAAATGGCCCATCTCTCCACACCCGAAACATCTCTTCTTAGAGAGCGGAGACGTAGTTGCTTGTTGAGATTTAGTTAAAAGATTTGGACCAGACGCCACAGCAACCTCCATCGTCTGCATACCTGTGAGGAATTTCTGCATTTCTGCCTGCATTTCTGTCACCTTCATCAATACCCGACACAGTTCCGCGTGCGCTTGTTGCAATTCAACTTGAGCTTCCTGAACTTCCTTGACGGTTTTGGACAATTCACCCCGTTCAGGAGGTTCGATTCTTTAGCAGCCCCCTCTGTAGATTTAAAACCAACTAGGTGTTCTTGTTCGTCCTCATCCGACCCATAGGTATCTAGAGAGTCGCTTTCAGGCTGCAGGCCGCCGCTATGTCTCACAGGTTGTGCATACGCCCTTTCCCCCCGCCTGAAAGATTTCTCTTCTAGTAAAGCCTCTTCCTCTCGCACAACTCGAATCAGTTCCAGGTCCTTTAACTCTTGACTACCTGCTCTGCTTCTCAGCTGCATCATCACTGGATCTAGAGGTTGAGAGCCCCTCAGGATCTGTTTTATTCTGATCTTATCTACTTCAGCCGGTTCGGCCCCTTTCTTCAGGAGTATCTGGTGTAGAATCTTATCCAGGCGCCTCATGTACTCGGTCATTCTCTCACCTCTTTTCTGATAGGTGTGTCGTACTGAGATATACCAGTTCGGCCGCCTTTTCAGTTCGTCCAAAAACTTCTTCAAGAACGTTTAAGTAATCTAAAGCAGTACAATCTTTTCTGCTCAGTTTCAGGTTTCTCACCGCTTCTGACGCAGGTCCCTTTAAGCTCTCGGTAATCCTTTGCTTTTTCTGGGCCTCAGGGACATCCCACTCATCCAGAGCCTGCATCGCCTGTTCCACCCATTCTTCAAAGGTTTCTTCTCCCGCCGGAGTTGGTACGTTTCCTGTAAAATTTCTTAACCGCGTCGATAACCGAAGTTAGTGTGAGGAGGGCTTGTTTTCTGACATTTAGCCAGCAGATCTCCAATAGCCACGATAAATTCAGGCCCTATCATGGCCAACGGACTAGACGCAGGGAACACTTGCGGATTCACCACGTGGCGTACTTGGCTTAATTAGTTGGACTTCCACCTCTTCAGCCAGTTTCACGCTCGTGCCCTGAAAACATGGCGGAACACCCTTTCTCCATTCGAGAAGTACATACATGTGAGAAGTATCTGGGTTTTTTTTAATGTCCAGTATTAACCCCCAATGATCTGGTGCTAGCGTAGCCACGGCCTGGCGAATCTGATCTTCAGCCCAAGTGTCTGTGGGAATATCCATGACTATACAACAGTCTAACTGGCTACTGTGCTCCCCACACCACTCGGCAACAGTGTCTGGATCCATATTTAACCCTTTAGATGCGGTTTTTCCAGAGACTGAATCCCGGACGAGCCCCCACGTGTAGCGCTCACTCCCGGAGGAGCCGCTGAAAATGAACCACGGGTCAGTCTCCCCGCACTAGGGAATAAATATACTCCAACACAGTTGTGAGTTTTTATCATTTAAATAGTTTACTAAAATCTTGAGCAGATGTCGAAACGCGATATTCACAAGTATTATTACAGTATTTTCGTATCACGGAAAAACGCATAGCGGAAAAGAAACGAAACTCGAGGCTTCGTATTTCGGAAAATAAAATATTCGCAACCGAACATAAAAGCAATGCAATTTCCCGAAAGTTCAGAAAAAGGGACACGTAGCAAAACCCCAAACATACAATCCCTTCGTATTACGGCAAACGCGCAGCGGAAAAAGAGAAAAACATATTCGGAACGTATCTTTATCTTTAATCCCCGTTCCGATTCGTAAAAGGAAATGAGTCCTGCACAAGTTAAGTCCCGGAATGTAAAAGGTGTATATGTATGTGTGTGATACCCGGGTATTGTTCAACTGGCCAGTGAATTTACATGAGGAAAAATCTTCGACTAGTCAGTTGGGGCCCTGTGGACTTTAAAGAGAAAACAGCAGCTTGACCTTTAAACACATACAGCCTTGGAGGCCTCTCACCCATCCGACGCAGGCTTTAGGCTCCGCTGACCCAGGACGTCTCTCCACCCGATTTTGACTGGGGATACTAGCGGCCGGATCCGTTGTCTACCTTCCTGCAGCTTGTCCAGCTCCCCGCCTGCTCTCCGTTCGATTCCGCCGGTCTGCAGCTGTTGTCTGGGTACTGGCAAGTTTCCTTCTCCTCAGGTGGAGTGACCCAAATAGGAATTACAGGTCTCCCTCAGGCTTTGGCCTAGCTCCTTCAGCGGTCTCCTCAGTGCGTCTGCTTTCTCTCATCCCCTGGCGCGCTCTGGAACTTTCTCCACGAGGCAGAGGATGTAAGACTCCAGTCTCCACCCACTTCCTGGCTTCTTGCAAAGCATGCCAGTTATTGTAGTCCCAATGTCCAGCATCTCTGATTGCGATAGTCTCCATCTTGTGGCCAAAAATAGGTACTGCCACAGCAAGATTTTTAGCACAGCGCTACACCATTTTTTAGCAAACATTTTTTTTTAATCTTTTTTTCTTTTTTCTGTAACAGCCCTTTTTATTATCATTCATTGGATTTTATATGTAAATTTCAGACATTTTCGCTCAGTAGTTTCTTTGCGAATAGCGTTTCACTTTTCAAACATTCAAGCGTACTGTTTTTTTTCCTCACTTCATTCGTCTGCGGTGTCAGGTTTATCCGGCGGCTGCTCTGCGCTGTGATCGGCTCCTGCTCGGGTTTCTCCGGCGTCTTCGGTGGGTTAATCCAGATGTTTTTGAGGGTTTCGGTGTGCATTCGCCTGGGTTTTGCGGTGAGTGTTCGTTGGGTTTTGGCAGCTTTTCTCTGCACTTCGACGGCCCTGTGGTGCTTGCTGAATACACCGCAGGGTCGCCGAAATGGGATCGCCAGATCGCACAGAATTGAAGAGAACGAAAAGTCACCGAACGTGCAGTGACTTTTTGATTCCCTTTGAATAACCCTGAAACTGATTATTCTTTTAATCTGCAGTGAAAAGTTTCTTTATTAATTTTTTTAATTATTTCTTTAGGGTTTTTTTGCCAATTTTTTTTTAAATAGCTTTTTTTTTCTTCTTTAACAGACCTTTTTATTATCATTCATTGGATCTTATATGTAAATTCCAGACATTTTCGTTCTGTAGTTTCTTTGTAAACAGTATTCCAGATTTAACACTTTCTTATTGTAAAGTTTTTATTTTTCAAGCAAGAATGTCACATACTGACCAGTAGGGATGAGCCGAACACCCCCGTGTTCGGTTCGCATTCGAACTCGAACAATTTCAACAGTTCGAGTTCGAACACGAACCGAACTCAATGCAAGTCAATGGGACTCAAAAGTTCGATTTTTAGAGTGCCCTCCAAGAGGGCATATATGCAAGATATTTGCCATTAACCCTTTCAATGCGGAGGACGCGCTGAGCGCGTCCTCCGCATTACCGCTGCTGTGCGGAGGACGCGCTGAGCGCGTCCTCCCATTGGGGTCAGCGTTCGGCCGGTTCGGCCGGAATTAGGTGTCATCGCGGCAGCGCGATGACACCTAATTCAGGCGCCCCCCCCCGCATGTGCAGAGGAGGCGCCTGAAAGGGAGGGGGGGAGGTCCTTCGGACCTCTCTCCCTCCCGATCGGCGGCTCTGCGAGGGTTAACCCAGGCATCATTTGGAAGGGCACAGCCTGCTCTTCCAAATGGTGCCTGGCATTAACCCCTGGGGAGCTGGATCGCGAATCGGCGCTGAAAAGCGCCGGTTCGCGATCCTTTCCCGGAGCTGGCCGACATCTTGGATGTCGGCCAAGCCTCCGGGAACTCCCCCTGAGGACTGGCGTCATCGTGCGTAGCCCGATGACGCCAGTCCTAGAGTTAACCCCTAACTGCCACCAACGGTGGAGATAGGGAGTTCCAATGAACTCCCTATCTCCCGATCGGTGGCAGTTAGGGGTTAATGTTTGGTATGGTTGGATCGGCCAGAGCATGGCCGTTCCAACAATACCAAACTTGAATGTGAAAAAAGTTTTTTAAAAAAAATAAAAATAAAATTAAAAATAAAAATATATTTTAAAAATAAATTATAAAAAAAAAAATAAACATTTTTTTTTTCTTTTTTTTGGTTTGTTAGTGTAGCAATATTGTTCCCATTGCAATTATAATGTGAACAATGATGCTGCACTAACGATTTTTGTATGCGGTGCGTTTGTTAAAAATCGCGTAATTTTCCCCCAAAAAAAATGTAACGAGACCCCATCTCTAATTTTTTTAACAAGCGCACCCCATACAAAATATAACCGCAATTGCTCGCATGTTAAAATGTGAACAAAAACACTTTACACGTTGTAAATTATTGAAAATACATATTTTAATGCATTTTTTGTTATAATATACAGACATGACATAACGTATACATATAATAATGACATATTATGAATCTACTGAGTCTGACGGAAAGAACGATATAGAATATGTCTGGGTCATATACTAAAATAAGCCTTAAAAACACGTTTAAACATGATGAGCAAAACCGGTAAAAATGACCTCAGCACAGAGGCGGGAAAAGCCTCAGCAGCGAAAGGGTTAAAGGTGTATGGGGGTCGGGTAGTGCCCTGGGGGACAGGAAACAAGGACAAAAAGTTTTAAAAAAAAACTTTTTAAAGGAACAGTGAGTTTTTCATGAAATAAGGGCTAGAAATAAAAAACAAAAATTCCTTCAAATATCGTGCCTAGGAGGTCCCCATAACCTGCCCGTGAAGTGGCGGATTTCTGGGATGTATAGAAACATTTTAAAACAAAAAAATGACGTTTCAAATGACGGTAAATGGTTTTCCTTTAATCTATTCATAAACAACTGCTTGAGGCCACAGCCTGTATGAAAAGAGGAGACGTTTTAGGGCACGCAGAACAAGTTTAGTGATTTCTTTGGCTAAATTATGGTGAAATTTATGCAGGCTTTGGATGAAAGTAACAATAGGTGCTTTAAAATTGGGCCTTTAGTGTCGGCAACAGTGCTGTCACACCGTAACCCCTCTGTGGTATTGTGGAATAGTGCAGGGTTGGAATATTAAAATGATATGAATCTGGTACAGGCGTCAGTGCACCCAAATATTTTGCCTTTGGTGGCAGCAAGTGCCCTGATAGCTGACTGTCAGTGACTGAGAAGACACGGATTACAAATCACAGAAATGTTATGGAAGTATATGACACCCCCCTGGTAGCTGACTGTCAGTGACTGAGAAGACACACTTTCCACCACCAATTCCCAGATATCTGCAACAAGTGAGACCCCCCCAATAGCAGTCACTGGCAGTGAGAAGACACACTGACAGAACAATCTCCTCTCACTCCTGCAGACAAACACATGCTGGCTGGGCTGGGTTCAAGTCTTATATAGTGTGCTGCGGGACTTAGCTCTGTGAGCCCATGATTGGGCAAAATTTGCCCAATCAGGACTCTGAGCCCTGATTGGCATAGTCTTGCACCTGTCTTGCACCTAAACTGTGGTCAGGTGCAAGGCTGTAGCCAATTACAAGCTTCAGGCCAGTGGAAAAGAGCATTGTGGTTCATTGTGGGTGAACATGCGGCGAACACGTGGAAATGTTCATAGTTCGCGAACATCCGAAATGGCGATGTTCAAATCGAACTCCGAACACATCGAACCGAACAGCTCATCCCTACTGACCAGCACAGTAGTCCTGGCAGGGCCAAATAGGCATCGAAAGCACATAAACATGAGGGGGTTCTCATAGGGAAACAGCAAAATCTCAAATAGTGGAGGGAGAAGTGGGGGAAAACAAAAAATAAGAAGAAGAATACTCAAAGAAAACAAAAAAAAAGAAGAAATCACTGCATGTTGCTAAGTAACATCATGAATAGGCATCAAAAAGCAAAAGAAAGTCTCAATATCCCCAGCCGGGGAGAGTCATCAGAGGTGGGTATGAGAGGTCCCAAAAACATCAAAAGAAAATGAAAAAGAGTCTCAGGGGTCCCTTCAATCCGTGTCTCGAAAAGGGAGTACTTGCTCGGCAGGTAACCCGCCGCACGGAAGGCCGATTTGCACTGCCCAAGCCACCTCGACATCGGGGGGCACTATCCGTAGCTTCGGCCGGCCTTTGGACAACCAGAGAGCTCTGGCATCGGTCACCCAGAGAAGATTCGCTATCTGCTGCTGGGTAGAACTCAGAGCAAAAGGCCGTGGTGGTTTCACCCGCACAAATCGACAAGACCCTCCAAGTCTTGATCTGGGCCTCCGGGACATATCAGCACTCCACCCAATGCCACGCGGACTGGCAACCCGGGTGCATCATGCAGGTCAAGGACTCCTCGTAGCACCAGCTCAGCATCTAACTCAGGGACCAATATCATCCAGGGCTCCGAGATACCTCCCTACTTCCTCGAGCCACCAGATACCAAGTCCACACATCCTTCCATCAGCACAGGCATGTCACCCTTCTCAGCACCTTCTTTGCGGCTCCCCGCAGCAGTCATTACACAGGCCCCGGCGGGGCACCCAGCCGATGCAGCCATGTCCTCCGTCGGACTCGGGTCCACCACTCCTCGGCAGCTCCGCAGAGTAAGCGTTATCTGCCTCCAAACGCCCCGGGTGAGCGGACCATTCAGATCCTCTCCGTCTAGGTGCTGCAAACAGGTCTCCAGTCCTGCCAGGAAGGGGTCCATGCTCCCCATGTGGGGGGGGATCTGTCCCGCCGCTCACTCACCGGTCCCTCTGTCGTTCCCTTCCAATATCCATCTAGGGCAGACAGGGGACACAGGCCCAGCGTCACCCCAGCCCACAGTGTAGGTTCAGACCGAGCTGATGCAGCAGGGTAGGCGCCGGCAGGCAGAAAGGCCACAGGAGCCGGGACGAAGGCCACATAATGGCCGCCAGCCCCTCGTGGCATCTTCATTCTGTCAGCTACAAAGGGTGTCTCTGGTCTGGAGGGGGGGACAAAATGGCCTCCGGACATATCAGGTCCATTGGCCAGCTAGCCTGAGTCCCTATATCAAAAATACTCAGCGGGTTAAGCTGAAGATGGACCCCAAGAGTTGCAGACGTGCGGAGCTCCTCAGAGACACGTCTGCTCCCTTCGGCAGCCGGCCATGCCCCCCCCACATTTAAAAACTTTCAATCTTTTTTTTTTTTACCCCATTCGAAGGCTTGTCTGCTTTCTCCAGTGGTTGGTCGGCGCTGTGTTTGGCAGACCGTCAGCTTTTTTCAGACGCGTTCGGCAGGTTTGCGCACCCTATCTGATCTGATCAGTTATTGGATTGGATCCAAAAATTTCTGCCAATTCCCAGCGGCTTATTAAATTGGATCCAATCCGGCTGTTTTTTTTTATTTTTTAAATTGGCGGTTTTGCGGATGATTTTCCCTGCACTTCAAGGACCCTGCAGTGAATGCTGAAGTGCGGGGAACGAGAGAGCACGGAAATGTCGCTGACATTTTGATGCTCTCTGAATAACCCCTTATGGGCCACATTACATTCTTGACACTAACGTTAACGCTCACCTGTGTGAGCATTAACGTTAGCCGCGGTGTTACCGCATATTACGATCCAAAGGCAAACGGGTTAAGTAACCCGTTTGCGTTTGGTACCTTGTGCTTTTCAACACGAGGTTACTGTACTTTGCGCTCCCCATGTTAAGTATAGGGAGCACAAAGAGTTAATCAGCGTTAGGATTACGAAGTCCTAACACTGATTAACGTCCGGCTCTGGTCAGCGGAAAGTTAACCAGAGCCAGGACTTGGTGCTAACGGATTCCGCTTCTGCAGAATCCGTTAACACCATCAAAAAAAACAAAAAAACAAGTCCGATACTCACCTCCTGTCCTGCGGCGAGCACCGTGACTCCGTCCACCTCCTCCGTCCGGCAGGAGCAGGGAAAGACTGGGGGGAAAAGTCCCCCAGTCTCTCCCTGCGTATCACTACGCCGACCGGCCGGATCTCGCAATGCGATATCCGGATGGTCGTGTGACCGGCAGGGGGAAACTCAGTGGAGTACTATAGACTTCATCGAGTGGATGCTCACGGCTGTGCTCAGCGCTGCCTCGAGCATCGCGGGGCAGTAGCGCCCGCTAACAATGCAGGCGGCTTTTTTTGCGCTGCATCGTAATCTAGCGTTAAAACGCGGGCACAGTTTTTCCTCCCTTGCTTCTGCGTTTTAACGCTAGGATCGTAATGTGGCCCTATGTTTTTAAAGTTAAAAAATATCAAGCAGTGTATTAAAAAAAATCCCAAAAAAGAAGCCTGATTTGTTTCAGCGGTGTAGCTGCTCTCCCCTGGGGCAAGTCAAAATCAACAACGACGAACGGCGAGAAAATCCTCAGCCTTATGAGATTTATGTGTAATATCACTCCGATCATTTTTTCTCTCTTTTTCTGGTATTTATAAGTTTCCATGGTTACTGTAGAGTGCAATAATGTTGTTTATTGCATTTCTGCTCTGCATAGCGTGTTATCGAGTCCATACTTTTGGAAAAACCTTGACCCTTTAGCAGACCCTCAGCAAAGTAATTCCATGAACATGACAATCACACCACGAGCTAATGAAGCTTTGGTCTCGTGGTGATCTTTGCATTCACGCGCATTATACAGCTAATAAACACCCTTTTTCATGTTCATCCTAGACGAGGTATATGAGGGAGCCCCCCCCGACCTAAAAATAAAGCCCGTCTTCCTCTTAATTAATATTGCGCTGATTCCAGTCACATTGTCTCATGTGCGACGGACACGGTGCCGAAATCTCATTAACACTCAATCGTTAGCTAACCGATTAAAACAAACGCCCTCATGCATAACCAATGAGATAATTAATAATTACAATTATCTGTAGTCATTCTCTAAGCACACGTCTTAATTGCTTTAACTCTTTCTTTGCCAGGTCATTAGTGGCTGACCTTCCGAGGCATATGGGCCCTGTTTCAACAGGGACATTAATGGCGAGTCGCGTCTGTGAGCCGTTAACCATTAGCAGCTCACCATTAAAGGCTTTATTCTGACCGGGCGGCTCTATTACTGGCTTCAGTCATAATAGATGGGAGAAGCACACAGATACTTTAACCCTTTCGCTGCTGAGGCTTTTCCCGCCCCTGTGCTGAGGTCATTTTTACCGGTTTTGCTCATCATGTTTAAACGTGTTTTGAAGGCTTATTTTAGTATATGACCCAGACATATTATATATCGTTCTTTCCGTCAGACTCGGTAGATTCATAATATGTCATTATTATATGTATACGTTATGTCATGTCTGTATATTATAACAAAAAATGCAATAAAATATGTATTTTCAATAATTTACAATGTGTAAAGTGTTTTTTTCACATTTTAACATGCGAGCAATTGCGGTTATATTTTGTATGGGGTGCGCTTGTTAAAAAAATTAGAGATGGGGTCTCGTTACATTTTTTTTTTGGGAAAATTACACTATTTTTAACAAATGCACCGCATACAAAAATCGTTAGTGCAGCATCATTGTTCACATTATAATTGAAATGGGAACAATATTGCTGCATTAACAAACCAAAAAAAATAAAAAAAAGTGTTTATTTTTTTTTTTATAATTTTTTTTTAATTTATTTTTATTTTTCATTTTTTTTTTTTACAACATTTTTCACTTTCATGTTTGGTATCGTTGGAACGGCCATGCTCTGGCCGATCCAACCATACCAAAATTTAACCCCTGACTGCCACGGATCGGGAGATAGGGAGTTCATTGGAACTCCCTATCTCCACCGTTGGTGGCAGTTAAGGGTTAAGTCCAGGACTGGCGTCATCGTGCTACGCACGATGACGCCAGTCCTCAGGGGGAGTTCCCGGAGGCTTGGCCGACATCCAAGATGTCGGCCAGCTCCGGGAAAGGATCGCGAACCGGCGCTTTTCAGCGCCGATTCGCGATCCAGCTCCCCAGGGGTTAATGCCAGGCATCATTTGGAAGGGCAGGCTGTGCCCTTCCAAATGATGCCTGGGTTAACCCCCGCAGAGCCGCCGATCGGGAGGGAGAGAGGTTCGAAGGACCTCCCCCCCTCCCTTTCAGGCGCCTCCTCCGCACATGCGGGGGGGGGCCTGAATTGGTGTCATCGCGCTGCCGCGATGACACCTAATTCCGGCGGCTGTGGTCCGGATGCGCGGCTGACATCCAGGATGTCAGCCCGCACCGGGGGGCCAGCGATCGGCCGGAACCCGGCCGAACGCTGACCCCAATGGGAGGACGCGCTCAGCACGTCCTCCGCATACCAGCGGGAATGCTGAGGACGCGCTGAGCGCATCCTCAGCGTCGAAGTGGTTAATGGTGCCCCACTCCGCCACTGGTATCGACTCCACGAGCCCATAGGACTCCATGGAGAGTAGCGTGACCCTACGTGAGTTTGCATAAGAGGCACGCCTCAGTCATGGAAGGACACGGAGAACTGTTTGTTTCCACTGTTCTTCTGTGTAGGGATGGAGGAAGCTTCTTCCACAGCTGCTGCACAAACAAGCTCGCACAAAGTTGCGTTGAGCTCCATGGAATCGAATGGACTCCAAGAGCCGATACACTTGGTGACGCTGACAGTAGCAGTCAATGGCTGGAAAATATTCCATCCTGAGTTGCCGATACAGTGATTTGACTGGAATAGAGCATTAATGGTGATTCTTTTCCCTTTTTGTGGCTCTCCATTAACAGCTAGCTCGGGATCTATTCCACAGTCTAAACTTACGACAGCTCTGGTGAGGTTTAAACCGGGGTTGAACTACAGACACATATTTTTAAAACCTGTTGCGCATACAAATTTTTTTTTTACAAAAATGTATCCCTTAGCTGTAAGACATAACAATCTGCACGATTAGCGCCTCCATTTCAGGCACTCTCACGGCTCTTCCAGGAGGTGCCTGAAACTGACACCATTGTGCCCGTTGCAATGACTTCAGAGCGACGGCCGGGGTATAAATCCGGTGGTCTGACTTCCTTGAGGTCAGAACACCATGGACAGAGAGGTGAGTATAGGGAGGGAGGGTCTGGATAGGAAAGAATCGTACGTACGCACGAGGTCGACAAGCGTCTGTTTTCATAGAGCGTATCTGGTACGTGCGAGGTCGTAAAAGGGAAAAAAAAGGGAACACTATTTTTTAATTGCTTTAATCCATATTCCAACATCTGGTGGTGTGATGGAAGACTCTGGTTTGGGGTTTCATCCTGTTCGAGTGCACACAGTCTGTCTTAAAGATATATTAGCAATGGACTAAACCAATGTTTCCTAACACTGTGCTCAGGTTCCCCTAACAGGCCAGGTTTGCAGCGTATCTGAAGCACAGCAGAGGTGATATGATTTGCTGCTCACTCAGTGATTGCAGGATTCAGTCTGCATTTCCACAGGTAATCCTTAACATCTGCTCTGTTAGGTGAACTTGAGGACCAGGGTCGGGAAACACTGGATTAGAACCATTTGACACAACTCGGTCTATGTTTCTCTGGCTTCGTTTTGAAAATGTTCTGAGACCTCAATTTGTTTGGAAGGGACATTGTCACAAATTCAACCCTGCGACCTATTGGTGAGTCGATCCGGGCCGGCTCTTACCCCTGTCAGGTCCATCCCTCATCACTGTCTCCTTCAGGATTTCCCTGCAGCTTGTCAGGTCTCTGACCACCTGACCCACAGAGCACTGACCTACTCCCTGTATGAGGGCGTCTCTCCCATCTTGCACTGCTCTATCATAGAGTCTATCATAGAGTCTCCCTGCTGCGAGTTATTTTGCCGTTTCCATATTTTTCCCTTTGTATATTTGTTTTACTTATTTTGTCCCTCTGTTTCCCTTGTCCTTATTATTAGTTAACCCCTTGAGGACGGGGGGCAATTTTACAAGTTCGGCACTTGTTCTAAAAGTAGAAGTGTGCTGAGCTCATTTTGACCGTTTTTGCTCGTCATGTTTAAACGTGGTTTTAAATCATGTTTTTTCTATGACCCAGACAAATTATATAACCTTTTTTTTGGCAGACTCGGCAGATTCATAATATATCATTATTATATGTTTATATCATGCCCTGGCAGAATGCTATAACAAAAAATGCAATAAAATTTGAATTTTCAATAAAATTCCAATCATCCATAGCTGCCACTGATCAGGAGATATGGGGTTCAAAGAATCCCCCCTATCTCCACTATAGGATTTACTTAGCAAATCCCTGGGCAGCTTGGGGTTCCCGGTTAACTGATTTTATTGCGCCATGTGCAATGAGCCAGTTGACAAGGAGGGGACCCAGAGGAGGGGCAGCCCCCAAAAAATAGGCCGCGATCTGGGTCGATTGGTGCCGGATCATGGCCTGGCGCCTAAGGGGTTAACACAATGCATCGAAGAGGTCAGACTGTGAACTTTCCAGGGATGCCTGGCATTCACTTCCACCCCCTTCCCCCAGCGATGGGAAGATTGAGGGATCCAAAGTATCCACTCTCCCCTTCAGGCGCTTCCCCTGCTCTAGCAGGGGGGGGGCCCGAAACTGACATCATCACATCTGGCGCAATGACGTCAGTGCCCCGGGAGGGTATAAAAATGCAGATCTGGCTTCATGGAACGCCCAGGGCGTACCATGCCCTTCTGCAGCGTTAAAGCCCACCTAATGCAGTATGGCATGGTACATTCGGCATCCTAAAGGGGTTAAATAAGGTTTTTCCTAGTTAGTCCCTTGTGTCTTACTTTGTTCTCCCCCTGCTATTTCCCTTCCTTGTGCCTCTATGGTTTATTTTGAGGTTTACCCCTGCACTACTGATTATCCTGTGCTGTTTAGTTTGAGGTTTACCCCTGCAGTGCTGATTATTCTGTGCTGTTTAGTTTGAGGTTTACCCCTTGCAGTGCTGATTATCCTGTGCTGTTTAGTTTGAGGTTTACCCCTTGCAGTGCTGATTAGTTTGAGGTTTACCCCTGCAGTGCTGATTATTCTGTGTTGTTTAGTTTGAGGTTTACCCCTGTGGTGCTGATTATCCTGTGTTGTTTAGTTTGAGGTTTACCCCTGCAGTGCTGATTATCCTGTGTTGTTTAGTTTGAGGTTTACCCCTGCAGTGCACTGCTGATTATCCTGTGCTGTTTAGTTTGAGGTTTACCCCTGCAGTGCTGATTATCCTGTGCTGTTTAGTTTGAGGTTTACCCCTGCAGTGCTGATTATTCTGTGCTGTTTAGTTTGAGGTTTACCCCTTGCAGTGCTGATTATCCTGTGCTGTTTAGTTTGAGGTTTACCCCTTGCAGTGCTGATTAGTTTGAGGTTTACCCCTGCAGTGCTGATTATTCTGTGTTGTTTAGTTTGAGGTTTACCCCTGTGGTGCTGATTATCCTGTGTTGTTTAGTTTGAGGTTTACCCCTGCAGTGCTGATTATCCTGTGTTGTTTAGTTTGAGGTTTACCCCTGCAGTGCACTGCTGATTATCCTGTGCTGTTTAGTTTGAGGTTTACCCCTTGCAGTGCTGATTATCCTGTGTTGTTTAGTTTGAGGTTACCCCTGCAGTGCTGATTATTCTGTGTTGTTTAGTTTGAGGTTTACCCCTGTGGTGCTGATTATCCTGTGTTGTTTAGTTTGAGGTTTACCCCTGCAGTGCTGATTATCCTGTGTTGTTTAGTTTGAGGTTTACCCCTGCAGTGCACTGCTGATTATCCTGTGCTGTTTAGTTTGAGGTTTACCCCTTGCAGTGCTGATTATCCTGTGCTGTTTAGTTTGAGGTTTACCCCTGCAGTGCTGATTATTCTGTGCTGTTTAGTTTGAGGTTTACCCCTTGCAGTGCTGATTATCCTGTGCTGTTTAGTTTGAGGTTTACCCCTTGCAGTGCTGATTAGTTTGAGGTTTACCCCTGCAGTGCTGATTATTCTGTGTTGTTTAGTTTGAGGTTTACCCCTGTGGTGCTGATTATCCTGTGTTGTTTAGTTTGAGGTTTACCCCTGCAGTGCTGATTATCCTGTGTTGTTTAGTTTGAGGTTTACCCCTGCAGTGCACTGCTGATTATCCTGTGCTGTTTAGTTTGAGGTTTACCCCTTGCAGTGCTGATTATCCTGTGTTGTTTAGTTTGAGGTTTACCCCTGCAGTGCTGATTATCCTGTGTTGTTTAGTTTGAGGTTTACCCCTGCAGTGCTGATTATCCTGTGTTGTTTAGTTTGAGGTTTACCCCTGCAGTGCTGATTATCCTGTGTTGTTTAGTTTGAGGTTTACCCCTGCGGTGCTGATTATCCTGTGTTGTTTAGTTTGAGGTTTATCCCTGCAGTGCTGATTATCCTGTGTGTGTACCAACCTTGGCTTCTCCATTTGACTATATTCCGTGGTTTCCCCTTTCTGTGTTTACTCCCTGTACCCAACCTGGCTTTTCCTCTCTGACCTTGTCTCTGCTTTTCCCCTTTTTGTACCTCGCTCGGATTTGCATAGTTGTCTTATATCTTATTAGCTTCACCCAGCAGTGCTACTTTCCATCCTTAGAATAGATCCGGCCATTCAACGACCGGCCTTTAGATTACAGTTTTCTTATGTCTGCTGCTGGGCGTCTGTGTATTTGGCGCTTCCCTTAACCCTTGTCCTTCCTTCTGGTCTGTGCTGTGTCCTGTTATCTCTGTCCAGCTGTGTGGAGTCTTCACCTCCTGTCTTTCTTCAATTCAGCCAGCAGCACTCCTGCCTTTTGAGCTTCTAGCCCGTAATATGGGTCCGATGCTCGGCTCATGCCAGGTGCCCCCGTGACAGACACAATAAACGAGCAATCAACTCAAACCTCTTTTATGAAACTGGGGCTAGGTGGAAGCAATAATCTGTCGTTCAACATCCATTAAAAAAAAAGTCTTTCCGCAAGAACGGAGGTGGAAAAGCAGAACAAAACACAGAATTTAGACTGAGATGTCCCATAAAAACAACCCGTACTTTTGTCAGGTTATGTAGTGTATACACGTAAAGTTATTCAATCTGTCGATGCAGGAAACCTCATAATAATCTTTGTTGTGGTGAAATAAGACACATACTGTATCTGCCCTAAATTCTCATTTTTTTCTGCGTCTGAGTTCTTTCCCGTTTATCTGGACGTGCTGGGTCCAGCCGGTCTTATTTTGTTGTTAAATAACTGCAGGAAAGTAAAACGGATTCAGCCGTCAGCTAGCGAGACCGCGGCTCCATTCATGCTGCTGATTGTTGTCTTTTGTTAGATCCCCTTTCTTCCCTCTTGTCGATGTGACGCTTTGCCTTATTGTCCACCTAACATAATCGCTGCCTGTGGCTTCATTTTGCCGCGGCCGGACTTTCCTTTTAATGTTAGGAGATTGAAGTCTGCTCAGGTCCTCCAGGATGTATTCTTTTATTCTCAGCGAGAACCTTTCTTTATCCGTGTTCATCACCAGCACCAGGAGCTGCTGCCCCCGCATCTTGTTGTTTTTTCTAAATACTTTTTATTTCCATGGTATAAAGATACAATGACTTGTTACGGTTAAAGGAAAATGACTTTGTGGAGGAACAACATCCCCTCTTTACAGTATATATTTAGTCATTGTGGTAACACACATTGAGGTGAGCATTATCAGTAAAATACTGCTTATTTTAGGACATTTACTCAATGTGGAACATGATAGAATCGCAGGGGGATTTCACAATAGCGCCTTTATATAATCCTAATAATTTAATATAACGCCTAGGGTCGATCAATATGTTCGTCTTTAGAAACAGTAGCATAATTTGCATAAAATGCCCTTGGACTGTTCTTACTCTATGTCACTTCAAAAACGACATATTTTAAAAAAATAACTAAATACGGAATTCATGTGAATTTACATCATAATTTAAAATTTTAGGTCAAAACTGTAACGCTGTAAAATAGTTGAAATAGCCATTTTTTTCATGTTGTTTATAAGTGCGTCAGAGGGCAGTATTTCCAGGTGGTAACTAGCCATCAAAGGTGCCAGGGTTAAGTCTGTGCCTGGGTCCCCCAAACCCTCTACCCTATAACCCAGCTCAGAATATGTATGTGTTACCCTGTGGCCCCATTTCCCCTCTTGCGTTCCTTCTTATCAAGTGCCCCAACATACCCCCACTACTCTAGAATGTACCCACCTGTGCCCTCACATCCCTTTATGTGGAATCATGTGAAAGCAAAGGAAACCATTACTCACAAATACACAAAGGAAAAGAACAGCACAGCTTACACAGTTACAGTTATACCACAGGAGACTCCACAATAAATACCGTAAATAAGGGAATATTAATATAAACACAGACATCAGGGAATAGGGCACAGAAAACATAAACACCCTGCATCTACAATTGTAGATACAGGGTGACTATGACAAAGGAAAGGGCAGGGGAACAATATGAAACGTCAGGCCCGCTCCTCTCAAATACATTTCTAGGCCCATGTACCTCAAGTCCAAAGTGACGCATGACACAGTCCCCTTTTCCCAGAATAGGTCCTCCTGTTCCCTTACCTATTCCTATGTGTCCCTTGTACCACCTCTTTCTCTCATGTGTCCCTTATTGACCTACTGTATGTTCCCCGCTTCCCAAAATGTTTCTTCTTTTGTCTCCTTCCCCTATATACTGTATCTCCCTGTGTCCTGCTTCACCATAATGTGTCCCCCCTATGCTCCACTTCTTAGATATGCATCCCTATGCCTCAATTACTCAGATTATATTCTTCATTTACTTGTGGTGTCCAACTGTGACCCCATTTACCCTAATTTGGCTAGCATTGCCTCCACTTTCCCTCATGTGTCTCGCTGTTCCCACTTCCCAGCATGAGTTTCCCTATTCTCCACTTTCCCAGAAAGTGCCCGTCTCTGCTCCACTTCTACAGAATGTGTCCCCAGTTTCGCAGAATGTCCCCCCACACACTATGGCTTTTGATCCACTGTTACCACGTTTCTCATCATGTGGGCCTCTATACCTCCACTTTTTCTTATGTGTCCTCCTGTGCTTGTTGTGTCTACCTGTGCCTCGCTTCAACAGAGTGCATCCCATTTGGCCTTACCTATCCTTATGCGTTCCCCCTGTGCCCGCACGCCCTCTCATGTGTTCTCCTATGACTCATGTGTCCACCCGTGAACAGAATGTGTCCCCATTTGCCCTTACCTACCCGTATGTGTTTCCCTTTGCACCCATATCGACAAGAGTTGAAGGATAACTGGAGAAACCTGTACAGAGAAACCACGAGTTATGCGAGAAGGTGGCAAGAACTTGCCAATTAGACCACCTTGCTTCCATTGTGTAAAAACACATTGCAATGACGAAAGAATGCGCCAAAGCTGCTCCCACAACAAGAATGTGTTTCCTCTTGTTTAAAACTTCTTGACACAATGTTATTCGACTCACATTGTATCTTGTCTCCGGATCGAGCATCTCTTCCATCATCATCATCATCTTGTGCAGACCACTGTTTGTATTTGGCCAGACTCTAAAGGGTGAAATTAAAATGTAACGGGGTGAAATTAAAATGCACAGACACTATTATAAAAGCGATAAAAGAGGCAGAAAAGTTGATGAGAAACATTAGTAAAGAACTGTTTCGGTTTGAGTTGTCCCAGGAGGACAGGAAGTGATTTCAGATGGTTGAACAAGTCTAATCTGAGAATTGATATCTTGTTATTACGGTCCGTCCAATTAAAAAATCAAATCACACAGATATTGCTGTGAGTCGTTGGGAGGAGGAAGATGCCAGCATCTGTAATTTTCTCAGATGAAGGAAGATAGATTTCACCCACTAAGCTCTCAGTGACAGAGGACCACGGGAATTATCTGTAATGCAAACTTCAAAGACTCGCAAATGTAAAATAATCAGACAGGATGAAAACCGTGATGGTGAGCATCTGCTGTGAGCGTTTCAAATTAGACCGGCTCCGAGATGCACCGAAGTATCTCAGATGTAACAGATACATCATGGGATGTGAGCATGGAAACGTAAGGAGTTATTCACTGAAAGTACAGGGATTTTTCTTAGGCCAACTACAGTTGGTGAAACTATTTCAGGAACGTCCACTGGTCTTTCCTCCATAGTTTCTGCTGAAGTTATTTGGTGTAGATTTTGCACAAGTCTCAGTCGTAGTTGCCTATGGTTGTCTTCTACCATTGTTCTCTCCATAGTTTGTTTGAGAGGTCTATCAATCACCAAAGTACAGTATATAGCAAACAATGGTAATTGTGGGACAGCCGCAGTTTCTGCTTCTTGTAGAAGATTGGTGGTATCTTTATTCAGTGTTGTGTCCAGCAACTTTGTCCTCCTTTGGTCTGCTTCTGTTTCCATCATTTCTGATTCCATTGCCTCTGTTTCCATTGCTCTGTTTCTGTTTGCTTCTCTGGGTAGCCGAAAGCCACCGTGGTTGCAACAACAGGTCTGCGCTGTGTCCAGCACCTTTGCCTGCCTATGTCTGGCTTCTATTACCATTGTTTCTGCTTCTGATGTGTCTGTTTCTATTGTTCCGTTTGTGTTTCCTTCTCAGTGTAGCTGTTAGAAATGAGAAGTGTATGTTTAGAGTTTTGGAGGCACAGATTGGATGGTTGGTGTGTAGCGCTGTGTTTAAAAAGACTGTTCTGCTGCATTTACTTGCAATGGCCACCAGAGGGAGACAGAGACCATGCTAAGATTATGCTGGACAAACACAGAAAACATTGGGACTACATTTCCCGGCATGCTTTGGGGGCAGACACAGGAAGTGGGTGGGACACAGATGCTTACATCCTGAGCCTCGTGGAGAGAGCTGGCAGAGCGCGCCAGGGAGTGGGAGAAGCAAGACCCAGTGCTGCAGAATGTGACAGTGACCAGGCCGGAGCGCAGCTGGGGCCTGACAGAGTTAAAGACCGGGTTATTCAGCCTTATCAGAGGAAGACCCAGTGATTCACCAGACTACCCACGCTGATATTGAGGAAGCTGGAAGACCCCGAGTTAGGAGTACCGCAGATCGATCGGACTGGGAGAGCAGGCGGTGAACTGGATATCTTGCGGCAGCTACAGAAAGCTAGACAGCGGATCCAATAACCAGGAGAACCCCAGTCAACATCGAGCGGAGAGATGTCCTGGGTCGAGCGGAGCATCAAGTATCTGGCGGATGGGTGAGAGGCCTTCCAGGCCGTTGTGAAAATAAAGCATGCTGCTGTTTGTTTCCAAAACCCACAGAGCCCCAACTTGACTAGTCGAAGATACCTCATAAGCAATTCACTGGCCAGTTGAATATTGTACCCGGGTACCATCACACACACACACCTACATTCTTTGGGACATAACCTGTACGGGACTCACTCCCCAACCACAAAGGGGGTTAAGGATATATTTTTCTCTTTTCGCGTTCCTCGAATTACGAAGCATCGTATTTCTTTTCCGCTGCGCGTTCCTCGAATTACGAAGCATCGTATTTCTTTTCCGCTGCGCGTTCCTCGAATTACGAAGCATCGTATTTCTTTTCCGCTGCGCGTTTTCCGCATTACGAAGTACTGTAAATATATCTACGAACACCGTGTTATTCATTATATGCCATTTATTCTAGTAAACTATATAATTTATAAAATCCACAACGGTGCTGGAGTATATTTATTCCCTAGTGCGGGGAGACTGACCCGAGGTTCAATTTCAGCGGCTCCTCCGGGAGTGAGTGCTACAGGTGGTTTCAGTATTCAGCGTTGCAACAGGAGTATCAGGCGAATGCAGGGTCATATGATTCCGTGACCGGGGCTGGCGGCTTTGGTTCGTGCGCAGAGGGTCTTATCTGGGTCCGAGGCAGGTGGCTGAGGTTTGTGATCGTTAAGTCTTAGCAATAGTCGGTTTAGACGGCTGAAAATCATAGTCTTCGTCGATAATCCAATCCGGGTCGTGCACAGGCGGTCAAGAACTTGATACAAAAATGGGACTAGGAAGAGGCTAGCCGGTAAATCAAGCTGGGGTCATTCACAAGAGATCAAGGTACGCGTTACAAGATAGGGCTAGCGAGTAAGGCTGGTCGGAGATCAAAGCTGGGGTCATACACAGGCAGACAAAATATAGTATAAGATTGGTGACAGAGATGGTATAGGAAAAGGGGCTTAATTACTGAGCACCGCTAAATGGGTGCTCTCTTTATATTTGAGGTCTCGGCGACTAACGATGATGTCAGACGCCGAGGCATGTCTTTCCGGTTGGTCTGCGTCAGCTTCCCGGAGAATGTTCCATACAGAGGCCGGCTGTGCATACACTGGAGACGCTGTACGAACGGCGAGACTCAAACACCAACAGCACAAGCGTCGGACGGTGCGGAAGACTTTGATCTCGCAAGTCCCGGCCACTCTCCTTGCAGTAGCTGAAATTCATCGTAGTTGCAACAATGTTGAGTTTTACTGCTGGTTCTAACCATGGTGGACATCGGTGCTTTGTGAATTACCCTTATAGTAAATATCACCTTGCTTGTCATGAGAAAAGTGATGCTAACTTCCAAGGACCGAGTATTGGGTTGACAAAGGAAACTAGGACAATTCACTGAATTTTTTGAGTGTAGTATTGTTTTAAGGGACCCTCTAGTCACCAATGCACCATGACCATATACTGTGTAAGCCAGGGATGTCAAAGCCTACAATTCACAAGAATTCTTTGAATGTAATAATGACCAAGGGATCATGGGAGTTTAATTCAGAAACATCTGGGGGGCTGGAGATAGACAGCCCTGGTGTAAGAATTAGTGGTCATGGTGACAGGATCCTGTCCGACACCAGATAATTCTTGGCTGCCATGACAACTTCAAGAAGCCATTATCAGCGGCTGCCCTTATTGGGTTCTTCCTGTAGGTGGGTGTCTGGTGCTGACGCTTGGAGACAGAATCACATGATACAAGATGGGATTTAAACTTTATTTTTTCATTTTAAAGAAAACGAGAGGAGGAGCAGGAGTTATTAGTAAACCCGGGTAGAGTATTTTAATCTGTATCAAACCATAATAAAATGTGTTAAGATGTCAAATAGAAATGCCATACTGAAAAAAGGTATATAAACGCGTAAAAGTATCAGGGTTATTCAAAGAGATTCGAAAAGTCACCGCACGTTCAGGGACTTTTCGTTCTCTTGAATTTGGTTCGTTTTGCTGATCGGCGACCCTGCGGTGTATTCAGCAAACACCACAGGGCCCCCGGATTGCAGTTTAAAGTCACAGCAAACCAACCGAAAACTCACGGCAAAACCCGACGATCGCACACCACTTAAACCGCAAAAACATCTGGATTAACCTGCCGAAAACGCCAGAAAAACCCGAGCAGGAGCCAATCACACGCAGCACAGCTGCCGGAAAAAACCGGCACCGCAGACGAATGGAGTGAAAAAAAAAACAAAAAAACAGTACGCTTAAGGCTAGGGTCAGACTAGCGAATTTTTAACGTGCGTTTAGCCGCACAAAATCACGGCCGTGCTAGCAGCAAATGACGTCCAATGCCGGGGAACATACGACGAACGGCCGCACGAAAGTTCGTCCGTGCAACGCAAGTGGCCAATGAACGCATTTTTTCGAGAACGTCAAACCGCTTCTACTGACGTACAGAGTGCGCTGCGGCCGCATAGCGGCGTGTTTGCGTGATTGGGAGACGTCAGACGCTGCACACGTCCGGCCAACATAACGTCCAGACGCAAAAAGGGTTTTATTGATGATCCGTACAAAATCACGGATGAAAAGGCGCATCGTATGACCGCTATCGCGTATTCCGGGAAAAAATACGTACGTTCGTTCGAACACACTTTTTCACGGGCAACGTGAAAACTGCGTTCGTCTGACCCTAGCCTGAATGTTTGAAAAGTGAAACGCTGTTTGCAAAGAAACTGAGCGAAAATGTCTGAAATTTATATATGATCCAATGAATGATAATAAAAAGGGCTGTTACAGAAAAAAGAAGTAAAGTAAAAAAATAAAAAATAAAGAAATCGGAATTTTTAAAAAAAAACAAAATCCCAAAAAATGATTAAAAGATCCTAAAAAATTTATAAAAGAAAAAGAGACTTTTTGCTGCAGATTAAAATAATCAATGGTTTATTAGATATTGAATTAAAATGGGAATATTTTTAACATTGAAGCTTATGGGATTCGCCTGAATAAGGCTAGGGTCAGACTGAGGCAGTGCGAACGCGCGTTCTGGCGCACTTAATCACGGCCGTGCTAGCAGCAAATGACGGGCAATGACGGCCAATATACGAAGTACGGTCGCACGAAAGTCCGGCTGCGCAACGCAAGTGGAAAATGAACGCATTTTTTCGAGAACGTGAAACCGCAGGTACTGACGTACAGAGTGCGCTGCGCCCGCTAGCGGCGTGTGTGCGTGATTAGGAGACGTCAGACACTACTAATGTCCGGCCAACATAACGTCCAGATGCAAGAAGTGTTTTATTGATGATCCGTACAAAATCACGGACGAAAATGCGCATAGTATGACCACTATCACGTATTCTGTGAAAAAATGCGTCCATTCGTTCGAACGCACTTTTTCACAGACAACGTGAAAATGCGTTCGTCTGACCCTAGCCTAAACCTGTCGAACTAAACCACCGAACAGCAGGGAAATTCGGCAACTTTTCACTGCTGGTTTTTGATTTTCAGCGTTCGGCTCCCTTTCGGGAGCCATTTGGATCTCTTTGAATAACCCTGCATGTATCAATCGAGACATGAATTGACAGATGAAGATGAGGTTATTCAGCCTGATCAACTATAATGAAAACATAAAAACTGGGGCAAAAACAGTGGAGTATGTAACCGTCATTAGAAAATGAAAATAAAGGAACTAGAACAGTGAGAATGATGTTGGTTTTGGGTAATCAAGGACTTCCAAAGGGGCCCTCATGCAGAAAAATTTACCATTAAATATCGGATTACACCAGTGAACCCTACTACTGGACTTCCTACAGCTTCTTTCTTCCTGGATAGACTTCCTACATGCTGAAAACAAGATGTCATCTGTGCTTACCCCTATAACACCATGGGAAACAAAACAAAATTAGAGGTTTTAGTTTGCATGAATGGCCATTGAAGTTTTTAAGCCCATCTGCCACGTCAAGGCACCTCCAGTAAGGCGAGTCCTATCTAACGAAGCCAAACCTGTTCCCTGAGCAACCACATACGCTCATGCTGTTTCTCAGTCATGAGACAAAACAGGTGGGTTTTCATTTATACCCTCCCCAGAAGAATTCCACTTTGGAATTGAAAACAAAACCACGGAACGGGACAGCTGCAAGGATGACCTGGCTGGAAACATGACAAAATATACATAGATACAGGAAAATGGTGTCGCACCTGATCCCTACTTGGGCGGCTGCAACAACCAGACGTATCCAGCCCAGTAACATGTATAAAAGTGGATTTTTTCTGGGCAGGGTATAAAAGAAAACACACCAGCTTTGTCTCACGACTAAGAAACAGCATGAGCGTATGTGGTTGCTCAGGGAGCAGCTTTTGGTTTCATTAGATAGGACTCGCCTTACTGGAGGTACCTTGACGTGGCAGGCCGGCTTAAGACTTCAATGGCCATTCAAGCAAACCAAAACCTCTTTGGTTTCCCATGGTGTTATAGGGATCAGCGCAGATGCCATCTTTTTTTCTTGTTATGTTTATACATGTTACTGGGCTGGACACTTCTGACTGTTGCAGCATCCCAGTAGGGCTCAGGCGCGACACCATTTTCCTGTTCCTACATGCTGAGCCTGTGGATTTTTGACTGGCATTGTGGACGATTTTTTAAATTTTTTCTTACTCAAGGAGCCCCCTCCTTGATTTCACTGAGTGACAGTAACAAAATGGGTAGAACGTGAAGGAGTTGAGTCTCTTTACGACAAATATCACTTTCTATTGAAACTGGCCTGATAACAAGACCTTTGACTTGGTTTTTTGATTACGGTAAATGGCAGCTGATCGAGTGAAAATGGTGAAATTAGGTGAGTCAGGAACCTGAGGAACCTCAATTACTTGTGTGACCAGATTTTCCAAATGGAAAACTCACCAGTCATCAACGCCAAACAATTCTGATAGGTGTGGAGTGCTTGGTGTGAAGCATGGTTCACCAACGTTGGCCATTCAGATGTTTTGGAACCGCATTTCCCTTAAGACTTTGCCAACCTAATAATAAGCAGCTGAGCATCATAAGAGATTTAGTTCCAAAACATCTGGATGGCCAAGGCTCCGATTGCAATGGACGCAGTGCCACTAGCTTTTATTTTTATGACGAAGTAAAGACCGCCACACTCCGCTCTTTGGTCAGTTGTCACCACTGGCAGCTTCTCCATGAATTTATCCATTTTGTCCATCTTTCCACACGTCCTCCATGACCCATGTTGTGTTGTTGTTCTGGCATATTATGCCCGGGAAAGGTTCTAAAAAAAACAGTGAATCATAACGGAGTTCTTTCTCATGATGTCATACCTTACAATAATGTAAGAAAAACGTAAATTGTTTTCCAAAAACCTACCTCTTCATATTCAATCAACATCAGTGCTCAGCTTTTCGACCTCACAGCTGGGTGTGCGGCTTCCCGCCACGTGTCCTCTGTTGTGTCATGGTTCATTCTGCATGTAATTTCCGTATGTTACTTTGAATAAAGTCTGATAAACTCGTTGCCTGGTTTTGGTTATTTGGCGCTGGAGTGTTGCACTCAGCCTGCCACCAGGATTAAATGGATGGGTTCACCATCTCCATGGGCCCGTCGCTCACCTCGTCTCTTTGTCACCAGTGTTTTTGGATCAGATGCAGGAGCACAGCTGCCCCATAAACATTCAAAGGATAATTTAATTAAAAAATGTCTCCGTGAGCAGCATTTCTAATTCTTGCTGTATTTATGGATATATTTGTTTTTCTTTTTTGGTGTTAAATCCTGCTTTTTGTATTTTCTGAACGGCTGAGCTGTACAGAGTGGGGGGCAGTGAGACAAAGTGATGGGTAGGTATGGGGCAAAGCCAGGCACAAGAGTGGATAATAAGGGGGTAGTGAGACAAAGTGATGGGTATGTATGGGGAAAAACCAGGCACAGGAGTGGATAATAAGGGGGCAGTGCGACAAAGTGATGGGTAGGTATGGGGCAAAGCCAGGCACAGGAGTGGATAATAAGGGGGTAGTGAGACAAAGTGATGGGTAGTTATGGGGCAAAGCCAGGCACGAGAGTCTATAATAAGGGGGTAGTGAGACAAAGTGATGGGTAGGTATGGGGCAAAGCCAGGCACAGGAGTTGATAATAAGGGGGTAGTGAGACAAAGTGATGGCTGGGCACAGGGTGCAAAGAGTCAGGGATAGGTAAAGGGCGCCTCTCTCTGTTGGAGGGATTAGTTGTGTACAGAGCAATGCAGCCTCCTCTGGAGGGCACCTTTGGCACATGCCAACTTTGCCTAATTGTAAATCTGACCTCAGTCCCATGGTGCAGAGAACTGTGTAATCTGCATCCACCTGTGACGTGCTGCCAGACACAAAATCTCATGTGACCACACGAGGCCTGGGCACTAGAGTCAATCCAGTGGTGTCAATGCTGGAAGCTCTTGAGCGCTATTGGATGGGTTTATAGTTTGAGGCCCTGTAATCTGAGCTCAGAGCTCACTGAACTCCGGTTCAGGAAGAGACTAAGCCTTGCATTCCAAGAACTGAATCGGCCCCCCAAAAACCTCCCACAGAACGGGTTCACAGAAGCATGATAACTCCGGTAGCATTGAGTGGTCACACTGTAGGGTCTCCCTTTAATTGTAGAAAACAGAGAGGATGAAAATTAACCTCTCCTGACCCCCTCTGTATGTCCCTCTCTTGTTTTAACTCTTTCGATTCCTTAAAAAGATCCCCTGAATCCATCGCTGACCTCTGATCCCTGCAGGATATGCCATGCTTCCTGCTCTGCATGTCATGTGACCACAGCGGGGCTGAGGAGTCCAGCCAATCCAGTGCCTTTCATCCAGGAAGGCTTTGATCCCATTGGATGGGGCTGGTACAGGAAGTACTCCAAGTCCAGGAAACCTGAGATGAGGGCACCCTGAGCTGAGGGTGTGAGCGGGGCTATGCCTTGCATGTGGATGGCTGAACCAGCCCTCCAAGACTCTCTCAGAGGGGGGGTGAAGGAGCAGGGAGCTCCCAGAAGCATGACCAATCAGATAAGAAGTAGTGTCACTTCAATAATACATTTATTGAAGTTACTGTCACACGGTGACGCAAATTGAAAAGAAAAACTGACTGCTGTAATTTTCAAGCTCCTTAAATGTTTACCAAAAACTAGTTATTTTGTCTTAATGTGTTTTTCTATTTTCCTCAATCTTGACACATTACTGTTTTTCAGGAATGATTACAGCAACAACCATGTTTTCTGCAATTTTGCTGCAATTTTCTATAAATGCTGAAATGTCACAAAATGTGAAATACATAAAAATATATTTAAGTAAAATTGAAGCTTTTTGTAAACTTTCTTTTTTGAAACACAGGAGCTTGTTTTGTACCATTCTGTCCCCTGATGACACGTACAACCTTTTAGGAAGCTGACTGGGTCTGTTCACAGGACTTTAGGCAATAAGTACGTGTGTACCAGCAGAGAGTTTCATATTATTAAAGGGCCAGTACCACAAAAAAATGCAATGTCCTTATTGTGTTCATTTGATGTTGCTGATATGTTACATGTGCTTTGTTTTTCACTTGTATCTTTAGTTAAGAAAATATTTTTCTCTATATGTGTGTCACTGGATGCATCCATTGTGTGATATTTTCCTCTATATGTCACTGGGCGCATCCATTGTGTGATATTTTCCTCTATATGTGTCACTGGGTCTATTTGTTTTTATTGGAATGTGCCACATAACAAACATAAATACAATCAAGTGTACATACAGGAAATAACAGCCAACAGAATGAAATACAGCAAAAGGACACTTAATAATGACAGTACATACGGGGTAGAACATTAGGGGGAACATATATGTACAGGGGCAAACATGAATAAGAAGAACAAAGGAATTACCCACTTGGCAGAAGGAAACACAAAATATAGACATGCCGTCACAAAAAGTCCAAAGGGAAAAGAAAACAAGTGACGAACCGCCACATAGAAAAAGAACCCAAAACTAGGACGCTGTCCATCAAACAAATAATAGATGACTGACCATCAATACAAGGAAACAATAGGGAAACAATAGGGGCAATGGGAATATTTGCAAAATAGAACGTATATACATAGACATTCAAAATCATATATTTTTACCGTCACTTTTAGGACCAGGACCCGCACTCTCCTACACCTCTTAAATTACAAAGAAATACATAAAAAGATCAAAGAACAAAACAAACAAAAAATAATAAATAAATCAGTAAAAGGCAAAACCCAAATCAAACCATATGCATATGAAAAGAATACATTAGCGTCTGTAGCGCTCACTCCCGGAGGAGCCGCTAAAAATGAACCACGGGTCAGTCTCCCCGCACTAGGGAATAAATATACTCCAACACCGCTGTGAGTTTTTATCATTTAAATAGTTTACTAAAATAGTAAGCAGACGTTGAGACACGGTATTCACAGATATTATTACAGTACTTTCGTATCGCGGTAAAACGCGTAGCGGGAAAGAAACGAAACACGAGGCTTCGTATTTCGGAAAAAATATATTCACAACCGAACAGAAAAGAAATGCAATTGCACGAAATTCGAAAAAGGGACACGTAGCGAAACCCACAAATACAATCTCTTCGTATTACGGTAAACGCGCAGCGGAAAAGAGAAAAATATTATTCGGGACGTATCTTTAACCCCTGTTCCGAATCGTAACAGAATGAGTCCTGCACAGGTTAAGTCCCGGAATGTAAAAGGTGTGTAGGTGTGTGTGGTACCCAGGTACTGTTCAACTGGCCAGTGAATTTACTTAAGGAATGTTTTCGACTAGTCAAGTTGGGGCCCTGTGGACTTTAAAGAGAAAACAGCAGTGTGTTCTTTATTTACAAACGGCCTTGGAGGCCTCTCACCCATCCACCGGTTGCTTTAGGCTCCGCTGACCCAGGACGTCTCTCCGCTCGATATTGACTGGGGATACTTGCGGCCGGATCCGTTGTCTGACTTTCCATAGCTTGTCCACGACTTGTCCAGCTCACCGCCTGCTTTCCGTATCCGATCAACACGCGGTAACTCCTCACTCGAGGTCTTCGGATTGTTCGATCTGCAGCAATCTCTGGAACTTGGAGGTCTCCTTCACTTGTGCTGAATGACCCGATAAAGAAACTGGCAGGTCTCACTCGCGCTCTGGCCTAGGCCCTCTCGCGATGTCTGGCACTGCGTCTGCTCTCTCTCGTTCCCTGGCGCGCTCTGGCGCGTTCTCCACGAGGTTCGGGATGTAAGTGTGCTCGGTCCCACCCACTTCCTGTCTCCTTGCAAAGCACGCCGGGAAATGTAGTCCCAATGTCCAGTGTCTCTAATCGCGATTGTCTCCATCTTGTGGCCAAAAATAGGTACTGCCAGAAGCAAGATTTTAACACAGCGCTACACGTCCTACGCAAAACCCCCCGAACGGTCCCGTAAAGTCTCAAATCGTCTGTGTTCGGCGCTTTTCGTGTGCGCTCACCACTTCCCACCCCCCCAGACACCATAAAAAAAAACAAAGCGAAAAGAAAAATGTCAATTGTGCAAATTGTCCAAAGTCTTTCCCGACCGCATCCCCACCACACCCCAAAATGAAACGTGAAGCATTTTCTATGACCCACCCTCCACCCCTGTGATCAACAATATATATACATATGTATAATCCCACCCGAGGTTTCAATCCTCCTCCCGTAAACACCCTCCCACCCAACCCCCCTCCCCCACACCACCGTTCCCGGTGTCAACACGCAGATAGATTACATTGTCGGGGAAAAAAAAAATCTATAATTGAACAATAGAAACAAATATAAAAGGTCTCCTGTCCCTCTTACCACACCCGCTAGATGTTCAGGGTCATTGGAAACGGGTACTCGTCTACCCCGCGTGGGAGCCTTCCATAAAAATCAAAAACCGGTCAACAACAAAAAATCTACGGGGGGGGAAGGGTGATGAGACATGCAAAAGAAGGTTCCCACCACCCCGAGAGGTATGCGGAAAAAAGAAAAACTTACCCTTCCCTGGAGTTCAAGGTGGGCAGACCTTGACGTTGCGCCAGAACTTCTGCCAATAGGGCGCGTCCAGGGAAGCCCTCTCAGAGGCACAGATCCCCGCCACCGCCACCAGAATGTCGTTCACCACCACCTGGCAGGGGAGGACCTTTTGACGGATGGAAACCTGACACCGTGCGTTCCAGGTGAAGTATCTAGTGACGACGCTGACTACGAATAACGTGCCCAAATTAAATCTGCGCCCCCTGGAGTCGGAAGTCCCGTAGACCCACTCCGCGTAAGTCTGGCAGGAGAGGCATGGGATGCCTAGGGTGGCTGAGACCTCGCGACAGACTGACAAGTTGAAGGGGCACTCGCGGATAAAGTGGTCCATGGACTCCACTGTCTCGGAACATTCTGCTCGGGGGCAACCGCGGTCCTCTATGTTCCAGTGCTTGAGGTTCCCTCGTACGTACAGTCTGCCGTGGAAGGAAAGGAACACCACGTCTCGGTACTTGAGTGGGATTCTCCTGGAGTTAAGGTTTTGCAACCTCGAGGAGAGAGTACGTGCCGGGCAGTCCCTCAAGGCGAGGGAGGCGCTGTAGTGCGAGGCCAACACCCGGGACTCCACGGCCTTCCTGGGTGTATCTCTGACCTCGGCCACCGTGACGCCCCACCGTCGCATCGTTCCCACGGCCTGGACGACTGAAGTCGGGAGATGGACAGAGTGACGGACTCGCATACTCTTCACCATCCCTCCGTGAAGCCAGTCAGCGATAAAAGGCGACACCCAGACCCTGAACCCGTGTACCCATCCGGGCGGGTCGTCCATCAGGAGACCCCCGAAATTCCTTTTCAGGAAAGCGATGGAAAAGAACACGACGGGGTTGACCATGGCCAGCCCGCTGTCTTTCCCGGACAGGTACGTGACCTCCCTCCGGATGGGGTTGAGCCTGTTCCCCCGCAGCATGAGGAAAAACATGCCCAACAACTGGGTGTGAAGACTCCTTGGCAAACGGAACACCATACTGACGTATCCGAAGATAGGCAGTATGTAAGTCCTTATCAGATGGACCCTCTCTGCGCGGGACAGCTTCCACCGGCAAGCCTCTGAGATCTTACCGGAGGCTACGGCCAACCTGTCGGTCCAGTTGCGGAGAGCATTGTCCCCCCGGCTGAACCGAATCCCCAAGATCTTGATTTCAGACTGGGGCGGCAGGAAACCGTCTGGAAGAGGGTACTCGTCCCCTCCTTCCCGCACCAGAACACCCCGCTCTTGATCTTGTTGATCTGGGACGACGAGGCGGAGGAATAGCACGAGACTAGGTCCACCACGAGCGCGGCCTCCGAAGGATCGGAGACCACGATGGAGACGTCGTCCGCGTACACCACCACCCGAAGGGGTGCCATCGCTGGGCCCCTGTCGACCCCTCTCAAACACCCCGCCTCGAGCCTTCGGAGGAAGGGGTCGATTGCGAAAGCGTAGAGCAAGGGACTAAAGGGACAGCCCTGTCGGACCCCGGCTAGGACCCGAAATGGTCGCCCCTTCCAACCGTTCACAAGTGCGAAGCTTTCTGCCCCCCCGTAAAGGGTGATAAGCCAATTGTCAAATTTAGCCGGAAGGCCGTAGCGCCTCATCACCGTCCACAGATAGAGGTGATCCACCCGATCGAAGGCCTTAGACTGATGAAGTGCCAGAAGGTAACCTGTCCAATCGCCGGCCCTGCACCTCTCTACGGCCTCCCGCACCTCGAGAACGGCGTCGAAGACATTACGGCCTCGGACTGTGCAGAATTGGGACTTAGACAGGAGACCCCCAGACAAATCTTGCAGTCGCAGATACACACTCAACACTCTTCCTCTCTGACGTTGAGCAGCGAAATGGGACGCCAGTTCCCTACGTCTGCTGCGTCAACCACCCCCGGCTTGGTCAGCAGTATCACCGCCGAAGTCTTCAATGTGGGGGGCAAAAGGCCTCCGTTTAGGGACCCGTTGAAGACCTCCGCGAGATGGGGCACCAAGAGAGCACTAAAACATTGATAAAACTCTGCCGTGAGCCCGTCGGGCCCAGGCGCCTTACTCTTGTTTTGGCTCAAGATGGCACCCGTTACCTCAGCCGTGGTGATAGGGCCGATCAACTCCTCGCAGAGAGAAGTCTCGAGCTCAGGATGAGGGTCTATGTCGCGAAGGAAGCCCTCCACCTGGTCTGGCCAGGCCCGCCTCTGTCCGAGGAGCTCCAAGTAGTACGACCGGACCACGTCGTGAATCCCGCGGGACGAATCCTGCAGGACCCCAGAGGTGTCACGCAGCCCAGAGATGACCTTGGTACCTTCCTTGCGCTTGCAACTGAGAAAGGGGTCGGGTGAGCGGTAAGACCCGTGATCTCTCTCCTTCACAAGTGAGGCGTACCTGTCGTACTGGAACTCCTTTATCAAGGAGCAGACCTCGGAGATCTCCCCGGAATCACCTCCCTGCGAGACCAGGCGGTCGAGCTTCCGCATAAGGCCGAGGTAGATCTTATACCTGCTGGCCTGGGCGTTCACGGCAAGAGAGCGAAAAAGGGTACGCGCTCGCGCCTTGACCATCTCCCACCACTCTGACTTCGAGGCGCATACGTCCTCCAAAGTCATCTGGTCCGCCAGGAACGTCTCGAAGGCCTGCTTAACCTTCGCTTCCTCTAGGAGGTCTGAATTGAGCCGCCAAATCCCTTTCCCTCTCGCAGGGGTCTTTGCGACGTTCAACTCGCAGGATAAAACAAGGTGGTCGGAGAACTCCACCGGCGTCAGCACGGGGGCCGACACCGGTAAGCCCTCCTTAACGAAAAACCTGTCTATCCTACTGCTGCTCTTACCTCGGTGAAATGTGAACCCGGTGAGGCCTGGGATGTGCCGAGTGTGCACATCGACCAGACCAGCCTGACTAACCATCTTATTAAGAAAAAAAGAGTCATATACAAGGCGCCCCTTGGTACCCCCCCTGTCGTTTGGCCTAGTGATGGTGTTAAAGTCACCACCAAAGAGGATCGCCTTGGACGTATAAAGGAAAGGCTCTATCTCGCTGAACAGACATTTCCTCTCCCATTTGGACTGGGGGCCGTAGATGTTAATCAGTCGGAGAGGCTGCCCTGCAAGCGAGACATCGAGGACCACGCATCGACCCTTCCTTAGCTCAACCACCCGCTGAAATACCACCTCGACGTCCTGGAAAAGGATGGCCACCCCCTCGTATCCCCCTGTGACCAGGGAGAAGGAGGGCCCCCATCTCCATTCTCTCTTCGCACGGTGCAGGGCCGCCAGCGTGTCCAGGCGCGTCTCCTGGACAAAGATGACCTGCTGGCGGGCCCTGCGGAAGAAATCTAAGGCGGCAAAGGTCTTTCTCGCCGCCTTGAGACTCGCCACGTTGTGCGTGGCCACAGAGATCGCGTAGTGGGCAGCCATCACAGGTGGTTAGCGTGAAGAGACTTTCCCCATTTACGACTATCTTCCCTCTCGTCCTCCGAGGGGTACCTCTTGACAGACGTGCCCGAGGGCACTATGTCATCGTCATCAATGAGGACCTCCTCGTACTCCTCCTCCGCCAGAGTACCGGACCGGTTGGAGCTCTCCCGCTCTGCTCCCGCTCTGACTCCTCCACTATGTCAGCCCATGAAGAACCCGACAAGATGGAATAGCGGTTGGATGTTGGAATGGCATCCTCCACAGCGGAGGGCGGCTGAGAGAGCTCCCCCACGGCATCGGTGGGTGTTGGAACCGACATGGCCCCGCTCTCTGCAACGGAAGAGGAGGGAGGACGATACCAAGGGAGCGGGTGCGGATTTACCAGAGTACTTGCCTGTATATCCGGGAACCTTTGCAGGTCCCTTCCCTTTCTTAGAGGCGATCTGCCACTCCCCGGCACCTCCGGAGGTGGGTTTACTGGGGTCCACTTGTTCCCCAGGGGGATGAACTGTTATCTTGCCGGTGGCAGGGACAGAGCCCCTAATCCCGGAGATGATTCTCCGGGTGGCTGGGGCCTGGGTCCGGGGATGAGGAGACGGGGTGTCCGTGGTGGAAGATCCCCTGGGCGCTGCCTTCTCGCCAGCGCGTCCAGGATCGGCAGCCGTCGTGACCCGGGTAGTGCCCGAGGGAGAGGGTCCTGCGACTGCCGCCCCACCTCCTGCAGCATCGCATTCCCCCGGAGGAGGCATCTCACGGGGCTCGTCCTGCCAGAGCTCCTCCAGGTTATGTGCGGCGTACGGGCAGGAGCGGTAAGCGTGCCCCAGCTCTCCACACAGGTTACACCGGATGTGGCCACACCGGTCCCTCAGGTGCCCCACAGAGCGTGCAGCGTAACACCTCGCAGGCATTACTGAAATGCCTGGGAGAGCCGCATTTGAAACACACTCAGGGCTAACCGGCGTAGAAGCAGGTCACCCGTCAGCCCCTATGAAAAACGAGGTGGGCAGGTGCTGAGCGACCCCCCCCGGATCTCGCGCAGCTGGAGGGCGAGCGTCCAGCCGCCGGTCCAGATTCCGTCCTCATCCAGAATCTTCTGCGGATGGTTTTCACCTCCCCGTACCTACGGGCCCAGACCAGGATATCTGCGATGGGGATGGACTCGTTTCCCATGAGGAACGTGAACCGCTTCACCCCCTGTCGGGAAATGGGCACCGCAGAAAATCCCTCCCATACGGAGTCCTTCACCATCCTCGCCGCGTCCCACCCAGCCCAGAAGCGGTCCAGGAGCTGCGGCGTCAGAAAACTGACGTCGAACTCCCGGGCGCCCCCGAGGTGGATGAGGGCGTAGAGGTCCACCGGGAGGAATCCCATGTCCTTCAGCCAGGCGACCACCGCCTGCCGGTCTGGGACGGGCCCCTCACCGCCCTTGACCAGGCGCACCACGTTCCTCCTCTTCGCCCCCAGGGGGGCAGGGGAGAGAGGCCCTGCGGGCACCGGCCACTGACGGTTCAGAGGGGGTGGCCCCCGTGCCCAGGCACTGGACGGTGCCCCAACACCCAGAGAGGGCCCTCCCGGTGGCAGGATCCGGACTCCGGGACCAGCCGCGGGGGACCCACCTCCGGATATACTCCCCGTTACCGGGGTAATTACGGGACCGATAACGGGGTTAACCACTGGGGAATGACTGGGGGTACTATGTAAGGCAACCTGGTTGGGGCGGGGTTAGGAGTGGCGAGGTGAATTAAATCAGAGGGGTGCGGGCCAAAAATAGGGGAGTAAATGATAGGGGTAGGGGAAACCTGGGGTCCTGAGGTGGAAGGGGGCTTGTGCAAGGTAACAGGTACAGCTGGGCGTGAGGGTATCAAGACAGTAGCAGGGCGAAAGCCCTCGCTTTCGATTGCTGCCTCTATTAACAACGTGTCCGACTGTTGAGAGGCGCTCAACTCCGGCACTGCACCGTGGGGATGCGTTAATGCCACCTCAGTCCTCGTCCCTAAGGCGGCGCCACCACCTCCGCCACCCGTGGCCCTGCCGCCGGTGGCTGACCCCCCACCACCAGCACCCCCACAGCCAACAACAGCCCCGCAGCCGACCGCAGAACCGCCACTAATGACACCTCCACCACCGGCCCCGGGACCGCCGCCGACCGCAGCACCCCCGCAGACCACAGGTGCGCCCGCAGCCGGGGGCCCCCCCTCGACGACAGCCACACAGCCCGCGGTAGCCGCAGCACCGGCGGCGGCCACACCACTGGCCGCAGACCCACCGCCAGCAACTGCTCCATATTGCTCGTCTCTACCAGACATTCCGTCCATGGTGGACGGAGGATCACCTAGATCTATCAAAGGGCTGTTTATACTGCTACCAGGGGGGGTACACGTATATCCAAATTCACTTTCTATTGCGGAGTTCTGTACATGTATAACAGTGGCTGAGATGGCATCTACAGAGGCAGAGTGTGGTACAGTTGAAATAACATTTATGTTTTGTAACTGAGAGGCGGGTCCTGCGGTGATCTTAGCTGCCGCAGCAGCACTGACGTTTTTTTTTTGGAAGTTGTACTTCAGGGGGTAATTTGGGAAAGTCAGAGGGGAGGAGGGGAGGGTGGGGGAGTTTGGAAGAAGGAGGCATGGGAGAGCTTGCCCCATCACGCACGCAGGGCGCTCGACCAGCACCCGCGGGGAGTGTTTGTTTCCCTAGCGGGACGGGGACCGGTGGCTGGGCGGGAGGTGGCTGCAGGGGGTCTCTGTCGCGGTGAAGGGCTCCTGGAGGAAGAGGACGTTGCTGCGTACTCACCCCCCGGTCCAGCTCCCTCCTACTCACCATCTCCTGCTCAAGGTGGCTGCCATCTTGGGGGTGGGGCTTCCGGCGACGGCTCCTCCGGCGCCCCGTGATGACATCATCAGCGCACTCGGCGATGGAAAACACCAGGTCCCTGGTGATGTTGCCGCTGGCTTCTTGTGGAACTTTAAGTATCCAGGGGGAGAAACTTGCTTCTCCCTCTGGCCAAACATCGGTGGGGGGATGGATCTGGTTAGGGGGGGTGTCAGCAATTCAGGGGTCCCCGAAGAAGGGGCATGACCACCCGGATTGGGTGACAGGCGTGGGTTAGACCCTTTCTTTCTTTTTTCTTGCACTACCTGCTGCCGGCGTTGTTTGCTGTTTATTTGGTGGGAATTTCCCCCCAAACGCTCCAGCTCCGCGGTCAGGTTCAGCAATGTGGACACGAGTTCGCTCTCGCTTTCCTTCAAGGAGTTGATGTTTTCCCTCATAGCGACTCGCTTAGAAGCGCTGACTTTGCCGGATGCCGCTCTTTGAAGCTTTAAATCCTGGCGCACTTTTCTAGTTGTTGTTTAGTGACAGAGAAATGGCGCCGGACCTTCTCCATCTCCAGCCTCTGGCTCTCCGGGGTACGTTGGCCTGAAGTCCCGGCCACCACTGCGGCATAGGACACCGGCTGCTTCTCCGGACCATCGGCACTGATGGGAGTTGTGGTCCCGTCTGAAGCTGTTTCATCAATAGGGGCCTCTACCACCGACTCCTGGACCTCCATGGCATCGACCTCTGCAGCGGGGAGCTTCCTGACGGGTACTGCGGTCTTAGCTGCGCCTGCCGCTTCCACCGCCCTCTCCACCTCTGCCCGGTCTCCAGAAGGAAGATCTTCCACAAACAGCATGACCTGCTGTCGTAGTTTGGCACACTCTAAACTAGCTTCGGCCAGCGCCTGGAGCTCAGCGCGGGAGTTCTCCGCCACATGCGGGAGTCCCAGGCGCTTCTTGAAATCGTCCCTTTTGGCCGCTATGGTAGTGGCCAGGGTCTCCAATTCATAAAGTTGAGAATCCACAGTGATGCAGGCACGTTGGACATCGCCCCTGGTATAGGGGGTGTGGGACTCACCTTCCTCATAGAGGTGGACGCTTGCAGATAGTCTGTGCAAAATGCCCCTCCATCCAGGTGCAGGGCTTCCAGGTGGGAAGGTAGCAGGGGCCCCAGGTAGTGGATCCATGGATCAAAAATTTAGGCTGTAAGCCCTCCCCAGCCAGGGGAGGCCAAGCTCGGGCGTTGGCTGTGCTTAGAGCTCCAGGAAAAACACAACCTCCTTGTTTACTATACACAGAAAATACCATGTGGTTGTTTCACCAAAATTCAGGCTGGAAGCCCTCCCCAGCCAGGGGAGGCCAAGGTCGGGCGTTGGCAGTGCAGAGAGCTCCAGAAAACACAACCTCCTTCAGTGATATTTTCCTCTATATGTGTCACTGGGTGCATCCATTGTGTGATATTTCCCTCTATATGTGTCACTGGGTGCATCCATTGTGTGATATTTTCCTCTATATGTGTCACTGGGCGCATCCATTGTGTGATATTTCCCTCTATATGTGTCACTGGGTGCATCCATTGTGTGATATTTCCCTCTATATGTGTCACTGGGCGCATCCATTGTGTGATATTTCCCTCTATATGTGTCACTGGGTGCATCCATTGTGTGATATTTCCCTCTATATGTGTCACTGGGTGCATCCATTGTGTGATATTTTTTGTTGTATCTTTCCATCACTTGCTCCTAACTGTGTGGCTTTGGTCATAGATTGGAGGGAATGGGTCAGTCACCGACTCACATCATTGTATTGTGTGGGATGTATTCAAAGGACATCAACAGGGGGTAGATTAGAAGCCCTTTCTTATCTCATTCAGCTGCCATCTCTTATCTCAGATAGCCTACACAACACAATAGACCCCATTGCAGCCTCATCTAAACATCCCCGTCTCCACCCCATTGCTTATTCACTACTGCTTTATCCTATACCACAGGTGTAAAACTAAACTTGCGGTAAGGTTTTGGTTAATGCTGCATCATGGTAAAAATCCACAAAATGGAAACTGGAGATAAAAAATGACTTGATTTTTCCTTTTTACATGGAATTACTTCAAACAAAGAAATAAATCAGTAGCACGTGTTTTATAATGTGTTTTATATTGTGTTTTTTGTAATGCGTGCGTAATCTCGTTACTGCTTATGTTGATGGTAGTGTCCCTTTAACTTAACCCTTTATGTCATTCCCTGTTTGTTAATTCTCCCTGGATGTATAACCGGTTACTTGTAACACTGCTCTGCGCTCAGTCGGGCTCCGATACCAGGAGGACACATAACGGACAAGAGACATTTCATGTCACGAGCGCATGTATCCTCCAACAAGTCATTTTACATCAGTTCTGCGGAACCTCGTAGACGTTCCATAAAGGGATACTGAGACATGATAATGAAATCATAAATCACGTTGACACAATGAGGCCCAAACAAACGATCGCCGCACAACCAAAGGCGCTGGTCACCGCATAACTTAATGACATTTATGGCCTGAAATATTGCTCCTGAGAGTAATTACTCACAGAAATACGTGGCTGCTTTGTAACAGAGTTTGCTTCTCATCAGAAACTTTCAGTTACTCGAGTATAGAGGATATTTTTATTTTATAAGGTGAAATAGAACATTCTTTGATACAGTAACAACCAGAAAGGACTCATGAACCATGACTCAGTTAAAGTCTGCTCCAAAAGGTCAAAGTCCATGGGGGTTCTTCAGAGAGCACCGAAATGTCGCCAACAGTTCCCCGCCCTGCGGTGTATTCAGCATTCACTGCAGGGTCCCCGGAGTGCAGGGAAAACCTGTCGAAAACCTGTCGAACACTCACCAAACACCCACCGAAAACCCACCTGGAATCGCCGCAAAAACATGCTGAACACGTCGGAAAAAGTTGCCGAGCCGCCGATCACATCGCAGACCAGCCGCCGGGAAAAGCCGACAAGCTGACGAACGGGGTAAAAAGAAACAATGACAATACGCTTGAAAGTGTCAAAAGTGAAACGCTGTTTGCGAAAAAACTACTGAACGAAAATGTCTGGAATTTACATATAAGATCCTATGAATGATAATTAAAAGGGCTGTTACAGAAACAAGAAAAAACGAGTTAAAGAAAACTGAAAAATAATTTTGACGTACAAATCCCGAAAAATGGCTAAAAGATCATAAAAAATCTATAGAACTTTTGCTGCAGATTAAAATAATAAACGTAGTACAGGAGGGGTGGAGTCGCGCCTATTCCCTGATGGGGCGGCTGCAACCACCGGATGTATCCAGCCCAGCAACATGTATAAAACATAAGGAAAAAATGTCATCTACGCTTGTTCCCATTACACCATGTGAAACAAAAGACAATTAGAGGCTTTGGTTTCTATTAATGGCCATTAAGAGAGTAAGCTCACCCGCCAACGTCACGGCACCTCTAGTGAGGGTGAGTCCTATCCAAAAATGAAGCCACAGGCTGCTGTGTAGCGAACCATCACTGCTCACGCTGCTTTTCAGTCTTGAGGTAGACTGGTGGGCTTTTATTAATGCCCTCCCAGAAACAAATCCATCTTGGGATCAAAAAACAAAAACACGGAGCAGAACATGCTGCAATGATGACCTGGCTGAGGTACAATAAAACATACATAGTACAGGAGGGGTCGGGTCGTGCCTATTCCCTGATGGGGCGGCTGCAACCACCAAATTGTACCCAGCCCAGCAACATGTATAAAACATAACAAGGAAAAAGGTGTCATCTGCGTTTATTCCTATTACACCGTGTGAAACAAAACACAATTAGAGGCTTTGGTTTCCACTAAGACTAGGGTCAGACTAACGCATTTTTCGCATTGTCCGTGAAAAAGTGCGTTCGAACGAATGGACGTATTTTTTCACGGAATACGCGATAGTGGTCATATGATGCGCATTTTCGTCGTGATTTTGCACGGATCATCAATAAAACACTTTTTGCGTCTGGACGTTATGTTGGTCGGACATTAGCAGCGTCTGATGCCTCCTAATCACGCACACACGCCGCTAGCGGACGCAGCGCACTCTGTACGTCAGTACTAGCGGTTTGACGTTCTCAAAAAAAATGCGTTCATTTGCCACTTGCGTTGCGCGGCCGCACTTTTGTGCGGCTGTTCTTCGTATGCTGCCCGGCATTGGACGTCATTTGCTGCTAGCGCGGCCGTGATTTAGTGCTGCTAAACGCACGTTGATACTGCGCTAGTCTGACCCTAGCCTAAGAGAGTGAATGATAATAAAAAGGTCTGTTACAGAAAAAACTGAAAAAAGCTATTAAAAAAACAAAAACAAAAGAAATTTTTATGAAAAAAATCCCGATAAATGCCTACCAGATCCTAAAATTATCTATAAATAAAGAGACTTTTTGCTGCAGATTAAAATAATAAACGGTTTATTAGATATTGAATAAAAATGGGAATATTTTTAACAGGATTATGGGATTATTATTATTATGGAATTCGCCTGAATAAACCTGACAAATGAAAACATCAAACAGCAGGGCATTTCACTGACATTTCTCTGCTGTTCGGTGTCTCCGAATAGATTAACCATTGCTTCTCTATGGGGGATTTCAGTGCCGTCGAACAGGCACCGTACGTGCAGGCAATTCACCAAAATTTACCGAACTGCCTGCTTTCTGGATAACCAAATGGTCACAAAATGTCACCGTACAGGGAAATTCACTGTTCGGTGCAATTTTGGGGCCAGATTGGCTCACTCTGAATAACCCAGGTAGGGCTATATTACATTCCTAGCATTAAAACGCGGCGCAAGGTAGGAAAAACTGTGCCCGCAGTTTTCCCCCTTGCGCCCGCATTTTAACGCTGGATTACAATGCAGGCGCAAAAAATGCTGCCCTGCATTGTTATCAAGCGGTAACTCCTGGGATGCTCGCGGCAGCGCTGAGTGCAGCCGCCAGCATCCACTCGATGGAGTCCACATAGGACTCCATTGAGTTTCTCCCTGCCGGTCACATGACCAGCCAGATCTCGCCTCGCGAGATCCGACCGCTCGGCATAGTGATATGCAGGGGGAGACTGGGGGGACTTTTTCCCCCAGTCTTTCCCTGCTCCCGCCAGACGGAGGAGGCTGTTGGAGCCACGGTCCTCGCCGCGGGACAGGAGGTGAGTATCTGATTTTTTATTTTGTGGCTGGTGTTAATGGATTGTGCAGAAGCGGAATCCGTTAACACCAAGTCCTGGCACTGGTTAACTTTTCGCTAACCAGAGCCCGACATTAATTAGTGCTGGGACTTTGTAATCCTAGCGCTGATTAACACTTTGCGCACCCCATGTTAAGTATAGGGAGCGTAAAGTGCAGTAACCTAGCGCTGAAAAGCGCAAGATACCAAACGCGAACGGGTTACTTAACCCGTTTGCGTTTGTATTGTAATATGTGGTAAACACCGCAGCTAACATTAACGCTCACGCAGGTTGCGTTAAGAGTTTAATGTGGCCCTTAGTGTTTAAATGAATAGCCGAATGGCCCAGAAATGTCGCCTTACGCTGAATTACAGTGTCCGTTACATTTCGGACCTCTCTGAATAACCCCTTTAGTTTAAGATTGACGCCAACAGCCAAATTCACGAGATTAAGGCTGGCTGTCCACTGGGTCCGAAGTCGAACAACCGACTTGGTCGTCCGCCTACAGAAACGCCATCGACTGACCAAAGTCATCCACTGGAAACGTCTGTGGATGACCCAGGTTGGTCGATGAAAAGGCCACCGAACAAAAAAAAAAAACCACGATGCTGGAAAAAAGCCCTCTCCCTAGTGCTGAACCGGGGTTTCAGCTCCAAGGAGAGCACCGGCGAATGCAGCCAAACAGAGGGGGAAAAAAAGAAAAACCTTGTTGAAGACTGCAGGGAGAAAAAAAACCTGTCCCTGGTGCAGAAATAGGTTTCAGCACCAAGGACAACACCGCCAAGTGCAGCCGGCCTGAACAAAAAAATGCGCCAAGCCAAGGGAAAAAAGCCTTGTCTTTTTAAGTTTTGCTTAAAAAATACAAAAAGAAATATCAGTAAATAAAAAGGCTTTTTGCTGCAGATGAAAAGAATAAACGGTTGAATAAAAAAACTAAAAACTAAAATATTTTTTTACTTTGAATCCTATGGGCTGTTGAACTGAATCACTTCTCTACGGGACAATTTCGCTGCCGCCGCATGGCGGTTTAACTATACAATTCACCTTTTTTCATATAACTTGTTCCAGATCATCTGATTTCATCTGACTAGTCACATTGAAATGGGAAAGTTCGCTAGTCTGATGTAGACGCAAAAAATCGTCTGAAGTCGTCTGATGGAAGTCGGATGCAGTGGAAGAGGGCTGAATCTCCTGCATGTTGTGGAATTGGGTGGACGACGACAGATGATATCGGATGATCGCACAAATACGGACCCAGAGGACGTCCAGCCTAAGGGCATCCAGCAAATTTTGAGCAATAAATGGATACTAGTTTCCAACATATCATCATTCATCATCCGCTTTGTCCTTGTGTGTCTATTCCCCATTCACTTCTTCACATCCCCTATCCTTTTTACTAGCTCATCATGTGAGGCCCCTGTTTGAGCAAGGCCTTAGACGTCCACCTAATTTGCCTAATCATAGAGCCCCTGCTGCCCCATTTATCATCCTGCTCCGCTCACAATTTCTGTTTATGCCTTTGATCCATTCCCCTCAACCCATGTTTCGTAACCATTCCTTTCACTTGCTCCTCTTGCGACTCTGTCACATCCTGCTCACCTTTTTTGTGTCCACTTTCCCCCAGGTCTCTGTTCACTTTTTCCCCTTGTCCCTTTGCACTCTTGTATTCACAGACATACATGTATCCATCTGCTGCTTTGTATATTTGTGGCAGGAGATGGTGTACCCGGGGGGTATAAGCTCAGGATGCAGTGACACAGACACAGACGCAGGAGTAAGATCATAAAAGGGTATTTATTAGTATATTTGGAAAAGGAATGGCTAGGTAACAGAATGGTATGGCTGTCGGTGGGGATCCGGAGTTCAGGAAGGGAGCAAGTCAGGAAATGGGCCGGCTCGGGTAAGGTATAGAGGAGAGACAGAGGCAAGGTGGATTGGAAATGGGACAGGGTAACAGAGGGACACAGAGAAGACTTGTAGGAGGCAAGAGTCAACTGACAGGCAGGAGAGGATAGAGGGTGCAGCAGGATGTTTGGGAACACGGCTTGAGGCTGAAGGAATCACGGCGGGAGGCTGAAGGGATCACAGCTGGAGGTATCACAGCTGGAAGCTTGAGAAATCACAGCTGGAGGCTTTGGGGAATCACAGCTGGAGGCTTGACGGATCATAGCTGGAGGCCTGACGGATCACAGCTGGAGGCCTGACGGATCACAGCTGGAGGCCTGACGGATCTCGGCCGGAGGCCTGACGGATCTCGGACTGGAGCCTTGAAGGATCACGGCCTCGAGCCATGAAGGATCATGGCTGGAGGCTTGAGGGATCACAGCTAGAGGCTTGAGAGATCACAGCTGGAGGCCTGAGGGATCCCAGCTACAGGTTTGAGGGATCATGGCTAGAGGCTTGACCACAGCTGAAGGCAGGGGAACAAGAGACTGGAAGAGAGCAGGCTTCTTGCAGAGTAACTACACCAGTACTTGGCAATGCTGAAGCCCTGAGGCCCAGGTGTGGCTTCCTTTTTCCTGCTCCCAATTAGGCCGCTGAGAACCACACTTGCGGATGGTCCCATAAAAGGAATCTGGGATCTGGGACGACAGGACCAGGCCACTCCAAAACCTGGTTCTTGAATAGGGGTGAGTCGAACACCCCCGTGTTCGGTTCGCATTCGAACTCGAACAATTTCAAAAGTTCGAGTTCGAATGCAAACACGAACCAAACTCAATGCAAGTCAATGAGACTCAAAAGTTTGTTTTTTAGAGTGCCCTCCAAGAGAGCATATATGCTAGATATTTGCCATATAAGGTGTATGGGGGTCCGGGTAGTGCCCTGGGGGACAGGAAACAAGGACAAAAAGTTTTTAAAGGAACAGTGAGTTTTCCATGAAATAAAGGTTAAAAATAAAAATGAAAAATTCCTTCAAATATCGTGCCTAGGAGGTCCCCATAACCTGCCCGTGAAGTGGCGGATTTGTAGGATGTATAGAAACATTTAAAAAAAAAAAAATCACATTTCAAATGATGGTAAACGGTTTTCCTTTAATCTATTCATAAACAACTGATTGGGGTGGCAGTCTGTATTATAAGAGGATACGTTCTAGGACACGCAGAACAAGTTTAGTGATTTTTGGGCTAAATTATGGTGAAACTTATGCAGGCTTTGGATGAAAGTAACAATAGGTGCTTTAAAATTGGGCCTTTAGCGTCGGCAACAGTGCCGTCACACAGTAACCCCTCTGTGGTATTGTGGAAGAGTGCAGGTTTGGACCCTGCGGTCAAATATTAAAATGATATGAATCAGGTACAGGCGTCAGTGCACCCAAATATTTTGCCTTTGGTGGCAGCAAGTGCCTTCACACCGTAACCCTTTTGTGGTATTGTGGAAGAGTGCAGGGTTGGACCCTGCGGTCCAAAAAATTAAAATGATATGAATCTGGTAATATAGGCGTCAGAGTCAGTGCAGCCAAATATTGTGCCTTTGGTGCCAGCTAGTGCCTTCACACCGTAACCCCTCTGTGGTATTGTGCAAGAGTGCAGAAATGAGACCCCCAAAATAGTTGGTGGCAGTGAGAACACACAGATTAGAACAATTCCCAGATATTTTGTAGAAATGAGACCCCCCAGTAGCTGGTGGCTGACTGGCAGTGAGAACACACACTAACACAACAACAATCTCCTCTCAAACGCGTGCTGAAGTGTTGTGTGAAGCCTTATATAGTGTGCTGCAGGACTTAGCTCTGTGAGCCCATGATTGGGAAAAATTTGCCCAATCAAGACTCTGAGCCGTGATTGGCATAGTGTTGAACCTGTCTTGCACCAGACCTGTGGTCAGGTGCATGGCTGTAGCCAATTACAAGCTTCAGGCCAGTGGAAAAGTGCATTGTGGTCCATTGTGGTGCATTGTGGGCGAACATTTATTTATTTTATTTATTTATAAAGGATTTTACCAGGAAGGATACATTGAGATTTCTCTCGTTTTCAAGTATGTCCTGGGTTCGAGAACATTGAGTGGTTACAGAAATACAAAATAGTAAAATGCAAGATATTAACACAAGACCAAATATACAGATTAACAGAAAAATAAATATGGAGGAAATAAAGTCATTATGTTACATGTTTACAGGTGCATTTCGTATTGAGGTATGTTAATAGGGAAGTCTTAAGGGACTTTAGACTGGGGGAAGATTTGACGGTGTTTGGGAGGTTATTCTATATTTGCGGTGCTCTGTAGGAAAATGAGGATCGAGCCACTTTCTTTTTGTATTGCGGTATTGCAAGTAAGGTGCTGGTCCTGGATCTGAGGTTATAGGATGAGTGAACTGCCGGGGGAAGCAGCATATTCAGGTAGGGTGGTAGCTTCCCATAAAAGCTCTTAAACACCAGGTTGGAAAGGTGAAGGGTGCGTCTAGAGTCCAGTGATGGCCAGTTTAGTTCTTTTAACATGTCACAATGGTGGGTCATGTAGTTACATTGTAGCACAAAGCGACAGAATGAGTTATACAATGTAGTAAGTTTCTGGAGGTGTGTTTGTGGGGCGGCTGCATACACTACATCTCCATATTCAATGGCTGGCATAAGCATTTGTTGTACAATCTGCTTTCTTACCGCGGGGCTCAGGCAGGATTTGTTTCTGTACAGGGCACCTAGTTTGGGGTAGAGTTTAGATGAGAGTTTTTCGATGTGGGGGCCAAAAGATAGATTTGGGTCTAACCACATACCTAGATATTTGAGAGAAGTGACTGTGGTCGGTGTGCCATTTGATTTTGTCCCAACACATAGTTGGGGTGTTTGCAATTTGTGTAGTTTAGGTGCGGTTCCAAAGAGCATTGTAACAGTTTTGTCAGTATTTAGAAAAAGTTTGAACATGTGGCGAACACGCAGAAATGTTCGTAGTTCGCGAACATGCGAACAGGCGATGTTCCAATCGAACTCCGAACCGATCGTACCGAACAGCTCATCCCTATTCTTGAACTCCCAGGTCATGACAGGAAAGGTACTGAGGTCTCAGGTGTGGGCACGGGTGGTTCTGCAATTGTGTCGAGCCCATCCTCTGGAGTCCTGACAATTTGTCCCCTGAAAACCTTAGTAATAACTAGTTTTGCCTGCAGCGGTATTGAAGGACCTGATTGCGCAGGTGTATAATGTTTTCTATCAGATACGAGTGTCTGATAATGAAATCCTCAGCCCAGCCTTAAAGGTCACGTATTTTGTTTACTTGGTTTTGTTGATGCTGAAGAGCTCTCATACAAATTGTAGAGTGCACGTCCGCCCACCTGGTCCATCTGGAAATGTTTTCAGTTCAAGAGTTTTCATTAACACGCCCTGGTAATCTCCCGACTCGACTATTGCAATAATCTCTTATCTGTCCTCCCTCTGTCCCGCCTCTCCCCCCTACAATCCATCCTGAACGCCTCCGCCAGGCTAATTCACCTCACCCGCCGCTCTGTCTCTGCCGCTCCCCTCTGTGAGTCCCTTCACTAGCTCCCCATCCACTGCAGAATTAAGTTCAAAATCCTTATCCTTACCTACAAAACCCTCACTAACTCAGCTCCCCACTACCTGTCCTCACTAATCACCAAATACACCCCAGCCCGCTCCCTAAGGTCAAAGGTCACTGAATCAATGGAAAAACAAAAACACATAATCAGAACCCCCAGCTCCTATCTGTGTTTTGTTGTTGGGGTTAAAGTTGATTTAATGAAGGGTAGGGTTAGTCTTCCTGCTCATTTTACTGTTATGGTTACAGTTAAATCTAAGGGGTTATTCAGAGAGATCCAAAATGTCGCTGAAATGTAACCGTACACTAAAATTCAGCGTACGGTGACATTTCGGAGCCATTCGGCTATTCTGAGAGCAGGCAGTTTGCCAAATTTTGGCGAATTGCCTGCACGTACGGTGCCTGTTCGACGGCAGTGAAATCCCCCATAGAGAAGCAATACTTCATCTATTCACAGACACCGAACAGCAGAGAAAAGTTGTTGAATTGGCCTGCTGTTCAGTGGTTTCATTCAACAGGTTTATTCAGGCGAATCCCATAGGCTTCAATGTTAAAAATATTCCCGTTTTAATCCAATATCTAATAAACCGTTGATTATAATATTCTGCAGTAAAAAGTATCTGTATTTATAGATTTATTAGGATCTTTCAGGCATTTTTCGGGATTTTTTGCGAATTTTTTTTTTAATCGTTTTTTCTTGTTTTCTGTAACAGCCCTTTTTATTATCATTCATTGGATTTTATATGTAAATTCCAGACATTTTCGTTCAGTAGTTTTTTTGCAAACAGCATTTCACTTTTCAAACATTCAAGCGTACTGTTTTGGTTTTTTTCACTCCATTCGTCTGCGGTGTCGGCTTTTTCAGGCGGCTGCTCTGCGCTGTGATCGGCTCCTGCTCGGGTTTCTCCGGCGTGTTCGGCGGGGTTAATCCAGATGTTTTTGCGGGTTTCGGTGAGTGTTCGTCGGGTTTGCGGCGGCTTTTCCCTGCACTACGACGGCCCTGTGGTGCTTGCTGAATACACCGCAGGGTCTCCGAAATTGGATCGCCAAATCACACCGAATTGAAGAGAACGAAAAGTCACCGAACATGCGGTGACTTTTCGATTCTCTTGGAATAACCCTGTTAGTCTTACAGCTTATTTTATGCTGGGGTTGGAGCGGGGGTGGGGCAGGGGGCACTCCATGCAGCCTGACTACTTTAATATGCTAAAGTGTTCAGAGTGCGTAAAGTGACCTTTAACTCTTTATTTCTACCTAATGTCCTACTAGAAACGACATTCCGACCATATACCCGTTTTACCACCGCCGATACTTCACAACCGCTGTGGCATATAATACATTGTTTCCCTAGTTTGACCTACATAATCTCCGCAGATTCCTGTCACTCTCATTGTCTTCATGATGTCATTATTCATCTTCCTGTGTCCGTGCCCCCCCCCCCACCCGTCTCACATTTTATTGATTTTATAATGCATATAAAGGAATCCGGATCGGAACCCCACGGAGCCCGGCGTCTTCGCACGTGTCTGACATGAATCAATCTCTGATCTTGTTGTGTGATATTTTTTTTTAGATCCACACTAAATAAAACAATTCAATGCATCACCTGGGGGAGAAATTGCACAAACGGAAGAACATTTTTAGCCTTTCTATTTCCCACAAGAAATCGCTTTGTTATCCATCGCGGCAGCGTCTTTACTCCAGGCAGGTCTGAGCTTCTTTTAGCAACATGAGTGACTCACTGACAGCTGGTAATAAATGTCTCATTAGCCATAAGGTTCCTTTTTTCAGACTTTAACCCTACGATTGCCAGAGCCGTGCACATTTTTTCCCAATTTCCATCAGCTTCCAATGTGAACAAATCTGTGTGTTACACGAGGTGAGAGAACCTAAACGCTTAGAGAATTCTACCCGGAACAGACATTAAAATGCCTCATCTGTCCTCAAACACGCAGAGAACGTACGCCCCGGGGCGCTAATCCACGGCCAGAGGAATATCCTCGACGTTAGTATAAAGTTAGTGGTAATTGACTGCAGCTGTCACTATTGCTCGTGTTCCACGATAAGTGCGATTTAATGTGACGTAATCAGAAATAGAGCTGCCAGATCCGCCATGTTTTTGCCGGACCTACAGTTGTGTTCAAAATTATTCAACCCCCACTGAAATTGAGTGTTTTGGCCAGTTTGACATTGATTTTGATCATTCAGTCATCTTGCTTACAATTAAATCAAAGAGGCACGTGTAGGTCAGACAAATATAACATAACATTTATAATGAAATAACCACAAATGTCTTTTCTCTGCTCACATCATTATCAGTTTTATTCAACCCCCAAGTGACATTCAATCTTAGTACAACATCCTTTTACAGTTATAACAGCTTTTAAACGTGAAGCATAGCTTGACACAAGTGTCTTGCAGCGATCTACGGGTATCTTCGCCCATTCGTCATGGGCAAAAGCCTCCAGTTCAGTCACATTCTTAGGCTTGCGCACTGCAACTGCTTTCTTTAAGTCCCACCAGAGGTTCTCAATCGGATTTAAGTCAGGTGACTTCGATGGCCACTCCAAAATGTTCCAGCCTTTAATCTGCAACCATGCTCTAGTGGATTTGGAGGTATGCTTGGGATCATTGTCCTGTTGAAAGGTCCAACGTCTCCCAAGCCTCAGGTTTGTGATGGACTGCATCACATTGTCATCCAATATCTCCTGGTACTGAAGAGAATTCATGGTACCTTGCACACGCTGAAGCTTCCCTGTACCTGCAGAAGCAAAACAGCCCCAAAGCATGATTGACCCCCGCCATGCTTCACAGTAGGCAAGGTGTTCTTTTCTTCATAGGCCTTGTTCTTCCTCCTCCAAACATAGCGTTGATCCATGGGCCCAATCAGTTCTAATTTTGTTTCATCAGTCCACAGAACACTATCCCAAAACTTGTTGTTTGTCCACTTGACTTTTGGCATACTGCAGTCGACTCTTCTTATTCTTTGGAGACAGCAAGGGGGTGCGCCTGGGAGTTCTGGCATTGGAGGCCTTCATTACGCAGTGTGCGCCGTATTGTCTGAGCTGAAACTTCAGTACCCACATCTGACAAATCTTTTCTCAGTTCCTCAGCAGTCACACGGGGACTTTTCTCCACTCTACGCTTCAGGTAGCGCACAGCAGTCGAAGTCAGCATCTTCTTTCCGCCACGACCAGGTAGCGTTTCAACAGTGCCCTTTGCCTTGAATTTGCGAATGATGCTTCCTATGGTCTCTCTTGGTATGTTTAACATCTTTGCAATCTTCTTATAGCCATTGCCCTTCCTGTGAAGAGTAATCACCTCTTCTCTTGTCTTCCTGGACCATTCTCTTGACTTCACCATGTTTGTAACCACACCAGTAAATGTCTAGAAGGAGCTGAGTATCACAGTCATTTTAAAGCTGCCTAATTGGTGCTTATTATGCTTTATTGCTGCTCCGTGACATCCACAGGTGTTTTCAATACCTGATTGAAAACACTTGAATGAACCTCTGTTCTTCAGAGTGGTAGTCTTTAAGGGGTTGAATAATTGTGTCAATGAAGAATTCACAAAAGAAACATTTACTACTGTATTACAAAACCAATTGATGTCATTTTAGTTGCATATGGTTCTTTAAAAAGTCCTTGTAGGATTTCATTCTGAATACAATTACAAATGTACACTAAATTCCCTAAAACCCTTTACAGCATTGGGGGTTGAATAATTTTGAACACAACTTTATGGGTGTGTGAATGTGTGGGCTCGGTGACACACTTATACACACCGCACATTAGTGTTTTATTGCTGTGAAGCTGTGACATGCTCATACCCGTCACACATCACAGTGAGTTTTATTACTGCAAGTCTTATTGCCACGGAACTCCGTGATATACTCATACGGAGTGCACATTACTGTGGAGCTCAGTGATACACTCATACGGAGCGCACATTACTGTGGAGCTCTGTGATCCGCTCACATACAGCCCACATTACTGTGGAGCTCTGTGATACACTCATACACAGAGCACATTACTGTGGAACTCTGTGATACACTCATACACACCGCACGTTACTGTGGAGCTCTGTGATGCACTCATACACAGCGCACATTTCTGTGGAACTCTGTGATACGCTCATACACAGTGCACATTACTGTGGAGCTCTGTGATACACTCATACACAGTGCACATTACTGTGAGTTTTATTGCTGTGAAGCTCTGTGATACACTCATACACAGTGCACATTTCTGTGGAACTCTACGATACACTCATACACAGCACACATTACTGTGGAACTCTGTGATACACTCATACAAGCGCACACTACTGTGGAACTCTGTAATACACTCAAACACAGTGAACATTACTGTGGAACTCTGTGATACACTCATACACACTGCACATTACTGTGGAACTCTGTGATAAACTCATACACAGTGCACATTACTGTGATACACTCATACACAGCGCACATTTCTGTGGAACTCTGTGATACACTTGTAGCGCTCACTCCTGGAGGAGCCGCTGAATTTAACCTCGGGTTAGTCTCTCTGCACTAGGGAATAAATATACACTAGCACTGTTGTGGATTTTATAAATGATATACTTTACTGGTCTCAATAAAGCGGCATATATAATGTAAGCACGGTATATGGAAAACAGGATTTCGTAATGCGGGAAATGCGCAGCGGTAAAAGAAAAGCTTAACCCCTTCATTTCTGGAGTGTAAGTCCCGTGCAGGTTATATCCCAAAAAGTGTGTGTGTGTGAGCTCAGGTACCCGGGTACTATATTTCAACTGGCCAGTGAATGGATTTAATAAATATTCGACTAGTCACGTTGGGGCCCTGTAGATTTTAGCAGTGCTGCAGCGTGCTTCGTTAAACTTTAACTGTGGCCTAGGAGGCCTCTCACCCATCCGCCAGACAATCTGTTCCGCTACCCGATCAAGGACGTACCTCCGCGAAATAATGCTGGGACTCTGTGCCACCGAATCCACTTCTCTTGCTTGTCTGTCTTTACAACAAGATTTACAGCTTACCGCCTGCACTCCCAGTGGATCATCGCGGTCTCCTAACTCGGGGTCCAATCTGCGACTCTGTGTCTGTGTAAAACCTCTCAGCGGTGGATTACTGGGTCTCTGACACGTCACTGTATTGATTCCCAGCGTCGGCAATGCAGCGCCTGCTCTCCGGCCTGGTTACAATCACTCGCAGTCTCACGTGCGTCTCACTCGGTTCACTCCTCGGCTCACAGTGGCTCTCCTTCCACGAGGCTGCGGATGTCCTCTCCTCCTTCCCCACTCACTTCCTGTCTCTGCCCCAGAGCATGCTGGAAAACGTAGTCCCATTGTCCAGTATAGTTTACATGCACTTGTCTCCCTCTGGTGGCCAAAACGGAACATTACAGCAACAGAGTTTTAAACAGCGCTACACACTCATACACAGCACACACTACGGTGGAACTCAAAGATACACTCATACACAGCGCACACTACTGTGGAACTATGTGATACACTCATACACAGTGCACATTACTGTGGAACTCTGTGGTACACTCATACACAGTGCACAATACTGTGGAACTCTGTGATACACTCATACACAGCGCACATTACTGTGGAACTCTGTGATACAATCATACACAGCGCACATTACTGTGGAACTCTGTGGTACACTCATACACAGCGCACATTACTGTGGAACTCTGTGATACCCTCATACACAGCGCACAATACTGTGGAACTCTGTGATACACTCATACACATCGCACATTACTGTGGAACTCTGTGATACCCTCATACACAGAGCACCTTACTGTGGAACTCTGTGATACACTCATACACAGCGCACATTACTGTGGAACTCTGTAATACACTCATATACAGCGCACATTACTGTGGAACTCGGTGATACACTCATACACAGCGCACATCACTGTGGAACTCTGTGACACACTCATACACACCGCACATTACTTTGAGTTTTATTGCTGTGGAGCTCTGTGATACACTCATACATATCACACATTGCTGTGAGTTTTATTGCTGTGGGGCTCTCTGATACGCTCATACACACCGCACATTACTGTGAGTTTTATTGCTTTAGTTCCAATTTTTTATTGGAACACTCTCCCTCGTACGGTCAGACTTTCTCCTTGTTTCCTTTCCTTCAAACGCTCCCTTAAAACATTCCTATTTAGGCAAGCAACCATCCGACTCACTGACGCAACCAGTCCACCACTCTCACCTTGCAGTCCATCGCTCTTACCTTGCAGTCCATCACTCTTACCAGTCCACCACTCTCACCTTGCAGTCCATTGCTCTCACCTTGCAGTCCATCACTCTCACCCTGCATTCCATCAGTCTCACCCTGCATTCCAAAACTCTCACCTTGCAGTCCATCACTCTCACCCTGCAGTCCATCACTCTCACCTTGCAGTCCATCACTCTCACCCTGCAGTCCATCACTCTCACCTTGCAGCCCATCACTCTCACCTTGCAGCCCATCACTCTCACCTTTCATTCCATCACTCTCACCTTGCAATCCATCACACTCACCTTGCAGTCCATCACTCTCACCCTGCAGTCCATCACACTCACCTTGCAGTCCATCACTCTCACCTTGCAGTCCATCACTCTCACCTTGCAGCCATCACTCTCACCTTTCATTCCATCACTCTCACCTTGCAATCCATCACTCTCCCCTTGCATTCCCTCATGCTCACCTTGCATTCCAAAACTCTCACCCTGCAATCCATCACTCTCACCTTTCATTCCATCACTCTCACCTTGCATTCCCTCACGCTCACCTTGCATTCCAAAACTCTCACCTTGCATTCCATCACTCTCACCCTGCAATCCATCACTCTCACCTTGCAGTCCATCACTCTCACCTTGCATTCCATCACTCTCACCCTGCAATCCACCACTCTCACCTTGCAGCCATCACTCTCACCTTGCAGTCCATCAATCTCACCTTGCATTCCATCACTCTCACCCTGCAATCCATCACTCTCACCTTGCAGCCCGTCACTCTCACCTTTCATTCCATCACTCTCACCTTGCAATCCATCACACTCACCTTGCAGTCCATCACTCTCACCCTGCAGTTCATCACACTCACCTTGCAGTCCATCACTCTCACCTTGCAGTCCATCACTCTCACCTTGCAGCCATCACTCTCACCTTTCATTCCATCACTCTCACCTTGCAATCCATCACTCTCCCCTTGCATTCCCTCATGCTCACCTTGCATTCCAAAACTCTCACCCTGCAATCCATCACTCTCACCTTTCATTCCATCACTCTCACCTTGCATTCCCTCACGCTCACCTTGCATTCCAAAACTCTCACCTTGCATTCCATCACTCTCACCCTGCAATCCATCACTCTCACCTTGCAGTCCATCACTCTCACCTTGCATTCCATCACTCTCACCCTGCAATCCATCACTCTCACCTTGCAGCCCGTCACTCTCACCTTGCATTCCATCACTCTCACCCTACAATCCATCACTCTCACCTTGCAGTCCATCAATCTCACCTTGCATTCCATCACTCTCACCCTGCAATCCATCACTCTCACCTTGCAGCCCGTCACTCTCACCTTGCATTCCATCACTCTCACCCTACAATCCATCACTCTCACCTTGCAGTCCATCAATCTCACCTTGCAGTCCCACTCTCACCTTACAGCACATCACTCTCACCTTGCAGTCATCACTCTCACCTTGTAGTCCATCACTCCCACCTTGCAGTTCTCTCCTCCTGTTTCCACCCCCAAACCTTCTAAATTGTAAGTTCCCACGGGAATAGGTCCTTCGTTTCCTCCTGTACTGGTTTATCAAATGTTGTTCAGTGTATTGTAACCCTGTCTATGTTGTGCCCATTGTACAGCACTGCGGAATATGCTGGCGCTATATAAATAAAGAATAATAATAATATTTTCTGAGATTTCAAATCCATTTACCAGAGCACAAGGAGCAAACACAAAATAAAACACATAAAAACAGTTAAATTGTGCGGCTGGAAGGTTCCTGTGGTGTAATTTATTTCGGATATTCTGCTCTTCTTCATGCAAGGTCTTCATGGCTTCATGCCAGCGTAAGTGAGATGTCCTTTTTGATTGAAAGGTTTGATGGGATCTCGTGCCTGAGAAATTACATACAATGTTGCGTAGAGTTTGGCGGATGTTTGCACAATGCACATATTATATCTGCCCGAGTTCTCCTGGTTCCTCTCCAGTTGATGTGACTGTGACAAATGCAGGTGTGATCAGCCTTAATGGGAGTCTGCTGACTGCTTATTTTTGGCAGATGGAAGCTCGAGGGCTTTTACTGTACATAATAATCAGACGAGGGCTAAATATACGACCGTAGTGACAGTTATTGGAACGTTTCCTTTGCCGTATCATTTTATTTGTGAAATCCCTTGCAGGAGGTTACGCGAGGATCCGCCGTATTGTGACTGATTATAAAACTGAGAATGAGCTCATCGAAAAGCTGCCCACGTGGTCAAGTCACCAACATAAAATACACAACAAAAATAAAGTGCTACTGAAAATTAAATAGCGAAAACGATTGTAACAGATCTCCGTACTGCGACTGGGTCACATCTGTTAATGCCGCTTCCTTGCCGGTCCCCCGTGCTCTCCCCAGCAGGCTTTCGTGCCTTTCTCCAGTCCTTACATGGAGCTTAAGGACAGGTACACGTAAAGAGCCTTGCTAGCATCCCCCAGAAATAAAACTATGTGTAGATCTGGGAGTTTAGAACAACAACCACAGAACACCATTATTGAATTGAATATAAACAGTACCAGATGGACGTAGAGAGACCAATGGAAAATTACACTCTGGCATCCCCCCCATCCTCCAGTGACCCAGACATGCCCAGACAGGATACAATACAGTGTCATGTAATTACAGCATGAGCATCAGACTGTCTGAATACATTAGGAGAAATTACATAAATAGAGAATTGTCTGATACCCAAAACCTGTCAAGGAGTAAACACATTTCTGAGAGGGGATGCTGGAAAAGGCTAAGATAACACACCCAGTAATCCAATCAGCAGATAACAACAGATACACATAGACAGCACTATAGAACTTGTAGGCGCTTTATAAATACTTGTAATTGTAGCTGTAACAATAACGATATACAGATAGACAATAACATTATTCATACATAACACAGATTACACAAACACCCTGCAGGCACAGGGTGACTTCAACATAGGAGAGGCCCATGTACCCCAAGTTCAAAGTGACGCACGTGACAACAATATTTTGCCATTACTGTACGTATACTGAGATCAGTATTTTGTTTCAGTAATCATCTGAAATGCAGCATATAATATAGTCTTCAAATTATTACATTGTGTGAAGGTTGCTGCGTGCAAACACTCACATGTCACAGAGCCACAAACACACTCAACAAAATGCACTTTAGACTAGAGTGCCTCACCTGGGGTATGAATAGCGACCCGGTGCTCAATTTAATTTAATCAGTAGATTTTTTTTGCAGAATCTGACAGAGCCATGCCGTGCCGTGCCGTGGTTTCCAGTAGACCCATCAGCGCATTCCTGTATATCTGTGTTCGTGATTAGGGATGAGCCGAACACCCCCGCGTTCGGTTCGCATTCGAACTCGAACAATTTCAAAAGTTCGAGTTCGAACGCGAACACGAACTGAACTCAATGCAAGTTAATGGGACTCACAAGTTCGGTTTTTAGAGTGCCCTGCAAGAGGGCATATATGCAAGATACACTATATTGCCAAAAGTATTTGCTCACCTGCCTTGACTCGCATATGGATGGGTGAGCGAATACTTTTGGCAATATAGTATATTTGCCATAAAAGGTGTATGGGGGTCCAGGTAGTGCCCTGGGGGAAAGGAAACAAGGACAAAAAGTAAAAAAAAAAAGAGTTTTAAAGGGACAGTGAGTTTTCCATGAAATAAGGGTTAAAAATAAAAACGAAAAATTCCTTCAAATATCGTGCCTAGGAGGTCCCCATAACCTGCCCGTGAAGTGGCGGATTTGTAGGATGTATAGAAACATTTAAAAACAAAATAATGACGTTTCAAATGACGGTAAACGGTTTTCCTTTAATCTATTCATAAACAACTGCTTGGGGCGGCAGTCTATATGAAAAGAGGAGACATTTTAGGACACGCAGAACAAGTTTAGTGATTTTTTGGGCTAAATTATGGTGAAATTTATGCAGGCTTTGGATGAAAGTAACAATAGGTGCTTTAAAATTGGGCCTTTAGTGTCAGCAACATTAACCCCTCTGTGGTATTCCAAAAAAATTAAATGATATAAATCTGGTACAGGCGTCAGTGCACCTAAATATTGTGCCTTTCATGGCAGCAAGAGCCTTCACACCGTAACCCTTTTGTGGTATTGTGGTAGAGTGCAGGGTTGGACCCTGCGTTCCAAAAAATTAAAATGATATAAATCTGGTACAGGCGTCAGTGCAGCCAAATATTGTGCCTTTCATGGCAGCAAGTGCCTTCACACCGTAACCCCTTTTGTGGTATTGTGGAAGAGGTCAGTGGTGGAGGTTTTGTGAATGCAGAAGACATCCCCGATCTATTCTGTTACGTCAGCATCAGGGGAGTGATAGCTGCTGATCCAGGACTGATTCATTTTTATAAATGTCAGCCGGTCTACAGAGCCGGTGGACAGACGCACTCTTTTGTCTGTGACAAAACCTCCAGTGGCACTGAACGTCCTTTCAGAAAGCACGCTGGATGAAGGGCAACCTAGTAGCTGCATAGCATAATGGCTAGGTTCTGGCCAGTGATCAAATCTCAACACCCAGTAAGCCAGTGGATCATCTGCTGTAAAGGTATCCAGGTCTGCCCTTACCCCTAGGTAGTCCTGCACCATATGGTGAAAACGCTGGCAATGTGGGTGCCTACATTTGATGTCCCTGGGCGTCGTGGACTAAAAAAATTTAAAAAGGCATCAGTCAAGTGGCCCCGGCCTTCACCACTCTTCCTCTGATCATCCACAGCCTCAGAAGCACCTGTGTCGTCACTTGGTAACCTACCAGTGCCTGGAAAGGTGTTACACAATTGTCGCTTTAGAGCGTACTCAAGTTGTTTTATCCTGTGCTCCCTCTGTGCGGGCAGAATGAACTCTGCAACTTTACCCTTACATCGTGGATCAAGAAGGCTTTCCAACCAGTAATGATCCCTCTCCTTGATAGCACGAATCCTGGGGTCATTTACCAGGCTTTGCAGGATAAGGAAGCCCATGCAGCGTAGGTTGGAGGTGGCATTAGCTTCCGAGTCTTCCTGGTCAATGAAGAGGATGACCCCATTGTGCACTTTCTCCTCCCAGCCACGTACTAGTCCTTGTGTTTCTGGGCACACAAAACGCTCCCTTGAGGAATCCCCACCTTCAATGCCCCATTACTTAAATATTCCTCCTCCTCCTCATCCTCTGCCTGTCTGATCTGAGGAGGACCCACTGGAATGCTGTCTGCGGAAAGACTGGGGCCTTCAGAGCTAGGGAAGGCCTCCTCTTCCTCCCGCTGCTCTTCCTCTAGAGACACATCTATAATTCCCCGCAGAGTGTGCTCCAGCAGGAACACTAAAGGAATTGTGTCACTGATGCATGCACTGTCCCTGCTCACCATCCTCGTTGCCTCCTCAAATGATGACAGTACAGTGCATGCATCCTTGATCATCAACCACGGCGGGGGGGGAAACCAAGTTGACCTGAACCTGTCCTTGTGCCATACTCACACAGGTACTCATTGATGGCCCTCTGCTGCTTGTGCAGACGCTGCAGCATTGCTAATGTCGAGTTCCACCTGGTGGGCATGTCACATATCAGACGGTTTGTGGGAAGGTGGAATTCTCTTTGAATTTCTGCCAGGCGAACACTTGCTGGAAATGACCCTCTGAAGTGGCTGCAGACTTTTCTGGCCTGGCTGAGAAGCTCTGCCAGCCCTGGGTACGTGGTTAGGAACCGCTGTACCACCAGATTTAGGACGTGTGCTAGGCATTAGGGATGAGCCGAACACTCCCCAAGTTCAGTTCGAGCCCGAACCCGAACTTCCCATTTGTTCGGGACCGAACCCGAACCCGAACTCGAACCCCATGCAAGTCAATGGGGCTGAAAATTCGGTTTTTTATAGTGCCCTCCAAGAGGGCATATATGCTACATATTTGCCATAAAAGGTGTATGGGGGTCCGGGTAGTGCCCTGGGGGACAGGAAACAAGGACAAAAAGTAAAAAAAAACGTTTTTAAAGGGACAGTGAGTTTTCCATAAAATAAGGGTTAAAAATAAAAACCAAAAATTGCTTCAAATATCGTGCCTAGGAGGTCCCCATAACCTGCCCGTGAAGTGGCGGATTTCTAGGATGTATAGAAACATTTAAAAACAAAAAAAATGACGTTTCATATGACGGTAAATGCTTTTCCTTTAATCTATCCATAAACATCTGCTTGGGGTGGCAGCCTGTATGAAAAGACATTTTAGGACGCGCAGAAAAGTTTAGTGATTTTTTTGGCTAAATTATTGTGAAACTTATGCAGGCTTTGGATGAAAGTAACAATAGGTGCTTTAAAATTGGGTTTTTAGCGTCGGCAACAGTGCCGTCACACCATAACCCCTCTGAGGATATGAATCTGATACAGGCGTCAGTGGCAGTGCACCCAAATATTGTGCCTTTAGTGCCAGGCATGCAAGTACTATCATACAGTAACCCCTCTGTGGTATTGTGAAAGAGTGCAGGGGTGGACCATGCGGTCCTATATTAAAAAGATATGAATCTGGGAATGGGCGTCAGTGCACCCAGATATTCTGCCTTTGGTGCAAGACTGGCAGGGCAGCAAGTATCATCATACAGTAACCCCTCTGTAGTATTGTGGAAGAGTGCAGGGGTGGACCATGTGGTCCTATATTGAAAAGTTTTTTATCTTTTAATGGGCCTCAGTGCACCCAGATATTGTGCCTTTAATGCCAGGCCAGCAAGTATCATCATACAGTAACCCCTCTGTGTTATTGTGGAAGAGTGCAGGTGTGAACCTTGCGGTCCTATATTAAAAAGATATGCATCTGGTTAAGGCATCAGTGCACCCAGATATTCTGCCTTTGGTGCAAGACTGCCAGGGCAGCAAGTATCATCATACAGTAACCCCTCTGTGGTATGGTGGAAGAGTGCAGGGGTGGACCATGTGGTCCTATATTGAAAAGTTTTTGATCTGGTAATGGGCGTCAGTGCACCCAGATATTGTGCCTTTAACCCCTTAGTGACTGGGCGGTGTTACACAAATCCGTCTTTTAGTGACCGCTGCTGTTTTTACGTTTCTGCGCTGTTAGTGTTTAGGTCAAATTTTCCTCTTACTCGTTTATTCAACCCACACATATTATACACCCTTTTTCCCACCATTAAATGGACTTTCTAGAAATACCATTATTTCCATCATATCGAAAAATTTACTATAAAAAAAATATGAAATATGAGGAAAAAATGGTAAAAACACACTTTTTCGTAATTTAATCCCCAAAATCTACAACCACCCAAAAAGACGCCGGCTAAATAGGTTCAAAATTTTGTCCCGAGACTAGAAATACCCAATTTTTACATGCGTTTGCTTTTTAACCCCTTCACTGCTGAGACAGTTCACCTATGTGCGCTGCGCTCATTCTGACCATTTTGTGCTAATTATTTTTAGATGACAGCCTAGGTCCTATTTAAATAAACCACCCCAGATAAAAAAACTTAAAAAAACAACATTTTTTTTATTTTATTTAATTTTTTTATTATTTTTTTTAATTTATTTATTTTTGTTTAATTTTGTTTTAAACCAAACCTGGTCATGTTTGGTATCATTGGAAAGGCGATAATCAGGCCTTTCAAATTATTATATGACCATCTAGCCGCCATGGATCGGGAGATATGGGGATCCTTAGGATCCCCTTATCTCTACATGGCAGCTAGATGGTTACCTGGCCCACTGACATCCTTACACATATGGTGAGGTTGTCAGTGGGTGGGGGGGACCTGGAGGCTTGGCTGACATCCAAGATGTCAGCCCCCCTCCAGGTTTGAATCGCGTTTTGGCGCCAATTGGCACCGAAATGTGATCCATGGCAAAACAGTTAATGCTATACACCACTGAAAAGGGGAGACTCTCCCCTTTTCAGCGGTGTAAAAAGCATCTCCCTAGCTGCAATGGTTGGGGAGATAGAGGGCTCCGAATGAGCCCCCCCTCCCCTCCATTGCTTTGCATGGGGACGCCTGCTGATGACGTCACCACGCAGCATGGCGATGTCATCAGCCTCGCCTGCCCATGTAAATCACATGGGCAGGCTTCCGCCCTGCCAGATCGCCGAGGGATCCAGTGAGGGAGGGGAGTATCGGGCGGGAGCGGGATTAGGCGCCGCTGACGTACCCTGTACGTCCGTGGGTCTAAGGGAGACCCGAGGACAGGACGTACAGGGTACGTCAGCGGTCCTTAAGGGGTTAATACCAGGCCAGCAAGTATCATCATACCATCTGAAGTGGCTGCAGACTTTTCTGGCCTGGATGAGAAGCTCTGCCAGCCCTGGGTACTTGGTTAGGAAACGCTGTACCACCAGATTTAAGACGTGTGCTAGGCATGGTACATGCGTCAATTTACCCTTGCATAGGGCGGAGAGAAGGTTGCTGCCATTATCACAGACGATCATTCCCAGCTCACGCTGGCGTGGTGTTAACCATCTCTGCACCTGCCCCTGCAGAGCTGACCAAATTTCTGACCCGGTGTGGCTCCTGTCCCCTAAACAAACCAGCTCAAGCACAGTATGGCATCTTTTTGCTTGAGCCATTGCGTACACCCTGTCAGGCGTCAGTTTAACTGCCACTTCGCCAGAGACAGAGAAGGAGGAGGAGGAGGAGGAAGAGGTGGTGGTGGTGGAGCAGACAGACCTCATACAAGCAGATTTCTGGAGGCGTGGTGGATGAACAAGCTCCAGCACAGAGCCCCGTCTTGGATCCCTCCCAGCTGCAATCAGAGTTACCCAGTGTGCCATGAAGGAAATGTAACGACCCTGTCCATGCTTGCTGGACCACGTGTCTAAATTCACATGCACCTTGCTGCTGACTGCCTTTCCCAATGACTCCATAACATTGTCTTCCACATGCTGGTATAGTGCTGGAATGGCCTTGCATGAAAAGTAATGGCATTTTGGAACCTGCCACTGTGGTACAGCAAATTCAGCAAATTCACGGAAGGGAACAGAGTCCACCAGCTGGAAAGGCAGCAGCTGCAATGCGAGTAATTTTGCTAAACTGGCATTTAGACGCTGTGCTTGGGGATGGTTTGGACTATATTTTTTCTTTCGCTGCAGCAGCTGCGGCAACGTAATCTGACTGCGTAAATCTTCAGCTACTGAGATGATGTCACATTGTGAGGAATGACCTGCTGGTACATCCATTACTGTAGCATCATCCCTGTCGGTGGAGATTGTAGGCAATGACATGGCAGGACATACAGTGTGGGTAGAGACAGATGAGGAGGAGGAGGACATACGCAAAGTTTTGCACCAACGGGATGTGTGGCACTTGTTCATATGTCGCCTCAAGCACGTGGTACCCAAGTGTTCGGTGTTTATCCCACGCTTCAGCCTCATCTGACATAGATTACAAATAGCAACGGTGGGGTCTGCTGCACATTTCTTCAAGAACTCCCAGACAGCAGAGTTCCTGCATGTGTTCTTTGAGACAACAGCGCTCTGCACCGGAGCAGCTCTGACATGTGATGCCTTGGACTGGCTAGTGCTACGGTTGGTCACAGAGGATGTTGTGCCTCGTGTTTGCTGTGCCTGCTCCTCCTCCTCCCCCTCCTCCTCACTTGATTCCTCAGTTCAATCTGGCACCCAGGTGGAGTCAGTGACCTCATCATCAATGTCATCTTCACCCCCTATCTCCTTGTCACTGGAGCCAACTTGGCAGTATGCTGCAGCTGCTGGGGCAACATGAGTGCCAGTTATTTGTGTGTCATCACTGGCACCCCCTTCCTCTAGGTTGATTATACTCATTTGCTCAACCTCAGAGATTGAATCAGAGCACTGTACTTGCTGCGCATCCTCAAGCAGCATGTCACTCTCATTGTAGTCAAACAATTCAGCTGACTCCTCCGTGTGTGATAGCGAGGCTACGGCAGGAGTAGCTGTGGACATGGAGGCTGCATTAGATGCTTTGGCAGCTGAGGTGGACTATAAAGCACTACAAACCTGGCTGGCAGAGGACTCGGAGGATGAGGATGGCCTGGTTAGCCAATCCACCAAGTCCTCTGTATGTTGCTGCTGCTTAAGACGGCCAGCACCAGTTAGAAAGGACAAGCGTGCCCCTGCAGAGGATGCACCACGTCCACCATGACCAGAGACACAGCCTCCCAACACAGGGGCTGCTTGCCCTCTTATCTGTGTCTGGGAGCGTCTGCCTGTCCTTTTTGTTCTTTCAGACATGGTGAGTGATTTATAGATTAATATATACAGAACTCTGATTCAACTCTGGTATAAAGATTTAAAGAACTCTGGTATAACTCAGTGAGACACACTGATAGCTGGCAGCCAGTGACGAGACACAGATCACCTCAATTCAAAAATGTTTTAAAGAAATTAGTGAGCCCCAAAATACAGCGTGGTACTGGTTGTGTGACGAGACACAGATCACCTTAATTCACAAGTGTTTTAAAGAAATGAGTGAGCCTCAAAATACTGCGTGGTACTGGATGTGTGACGAGACACAGATCACCTTAATTCACAAGTGTTTTAAAGAAATTAGTGAGCCCCAAAATACAGCGTGGTACTGGATGTGTGACGAGACACAGATCACCTTAATTCACAAGTGTTTTAAAGAAATTAGTGAGCCCCAAAATACAGCGTGGTACTGGATGTGTGACGAGACACAGATCACCTTAATTCACAAGTGTTTTAAAGAAATTAGTGAGCCCCAAAATACAGCGTGGTACTGGTTGTGTGACGAGACACAGATCACCTTAATTCACAAGTGTTTTAAAGTATATTGTTGTGGATACTTACAGTTTATGGAATAAACTTCATTGGATCTTCAAGGTGTCGTCTGGATTGAGTCACTGTCTGCAATTCCGCTAAAACTGGGAGTTATCGCCATCTCATCACAACTGTAAGTTCAGAGATCACATTCTCAATGCTTGGATGAAGAACCAGAACAGGGGTTATTCCGAGAGCACCGAAATGTCGCCGACATTTCGATGCTCTCTCGTTCCCCCGCACTTCCCTGCACATCGGGAAATCAACGTTCCCCACCCTGCCGTGAATTCAGCATTTACCGCAGGGTCCCCGAAGTGGAGGAAAAACCCGCCGCAAACCCACATCAAACCTGCTGATCACCCACTGAAAACCCGCCAGAAACACCATAAAAAACACACAGAACATATTGGAAAAAGCCGAAGAGTCGCTGAACACATCGCAGACCAGCCGCTGGAAAAAGCCGACAAACGCTGGAAACGCTGTTTGCCAAAAAAACTACTGAACGAAAATGTCTGGAATTAACTTATAAGATCCAATGAATGATAATAAAAAGGGCTGTTACAGAAACAAGAAAAAAAAATGCTTTAAGAAAAACCCAGAAAAATTAGTAAAAGATCCTTAAAAAAATCTAAAAATAAAGAGACTTTTTGCTGCAGAATAAAATAATAAATGGTTTATTAGATATTGAATTAAAATGGGAATATTTTTAACATTGAAGCCTATGGGATTCATTCACCTGAAAAAACCTGCCGAATGAAACCACCGAGCGGCAGGGCAATTTGGCAACTTTTCTCTGCTGTTCGGTGTCTGTGAATAGATGAACCATTGCTTCTCTATGGGGGATTTCACTGCCCTCGAACAGGCACTGTACAGTCTGGCAATTCACCAAAATTTGGTGAACTGCCTGCTGTCTGAATAGTCGAATGTCCCCGAAATGTCACCGTACGTGGAAATTCACTGTTCGGTGACATTTCGGGGCCAGATCATCTCTCTCTGAATAACCCCTAATGTGTGGTGTGATGGTAAACCCATCCATGATAAAGTGGCGTTTACAGAAGATGCAAATGATGCTCCAGGAAAGTGAGCCAATATATTCAGGGTAAATTCTGCAGGATTTAACCCCTTTTCAGTCATATTTTTCTCAAAAAGGGCCGACTGCTGATCTCATAATGTCTCACGCTGAGAGCAGCACCTTAGAGGTTAATCCTGAACTTTCTCTGGTTGTGATAATAATTACCCGGAGAAGCTTTTAATGTATCATTCTGTTCCACAGACTCAGCAATTACTCTCCAGGTCTGAATGTCATCCTGAGCACTTAACGTTTCTCTTTCTCTGATATTTAATTGCGCATCATATTTTCTACATTTTACCTGGGAGGGAACATTTCGGCATAATAGCTCAGAGCAGGACCAGGGCAGAACACAGCGCAGGACCAGGGCGGCACACAGAGCAGGACCAGGGCAGAACACAGCGCAGGACCAGGGTGGCACACAGAGCAGGACCAGAGCGGCACACAGCGCAGGACCAGGGAGGCACACAGCGCAGGACCAGGGACGCACACAGCGCAGGACCAGGGAGGCACACAGCGCAGGCCCAGGGCAGCACACAGCGCAGGACCAGGGTGGCACACAGCGCAGGACCAGGGCGGCACACAGCGCAGGACCCGGGTGGCACACAGCGCTGGACCAGGGCGGCAAACAGTGCAGGACCAGGGAGGCACACAATGCAGGACCAGGGAGGCACACAGTGCAGGACCAGGGAGGCACACAGCGTAGGACCAGGGCAGCACACAGCGCAGGACCAGGGAGGCACACAGCGCAGGACCAGAGAGGCACACAGCGCAGGACCCTGGAGGCACACAGTGCAGGACCAGGAAGGCACACAGCGCAGCACCAGGGAAGCACACAGTGCTGGACCAGGGTGGCACACAGCGCAGGACCAGAGAGGCACACAGCGCAGGACCAGGGCGGCACACAGTGCAGGACCAGGGAGGCACACAGAGCAGGACCAGGGAGGTACACAGAGCAGGATCAGGGCTGCACACAACACAGGACCAGGGCGGCACAGTGCAGGACCAGGACTGCACACATCGCAGGACCAGGGCAGCACACAGCGCAGGACTAGGGCGGCACACAGAGCAGGACCAGGGCAGCACACAGAGCAGGACCAGGGAGGCACATGGCACAGGACCAGGGCGGCACACATTGCAGGACCAAGGCGGCACACAGCGCAGGACCAGGGCGGCACACAGCGCAGGACCAGTGTAGTGTTCTGGATAATACGAGACGTCTTGGGTTTTCATTAATAGGTTTATTAACAACTAAGCATACAGGTTCCCTATAACTGCAACTGGCTGCGTCTCTAGTCAGCCTCAACTGGCAGACAAAATGGACTACCAACTGTCAACAGCCAACCGCCAAAAGAAACACCCACTTCCCCCCATTGGCGGCCAGCGCAACTACACGAAATGTAACCGGAATCTGCAGGTTCACTCAAGACGAGGCCGTACCGGACACGAGCAAGGATTGTCTGAACACGAGTCTCTTCAGGAAAGGCAAACTTTATTGTGATATCACAACAGATGCTCAAACAGGATTCAATCGCAAAGAATGAGCATTGATTATACAGTGTCCTGAGGTTTTATACCTCAAATACATAATTAGGTACATCCCAATTAGCCCACCTTCCGGTGACTCTATCCCACCCCACGTGGGTTAGTACCTCCCTTAGTCTAATACAAACAACATTTCATTAAATTGGCTGTAAATTGGCAAACTTCATGTTAGTTTCAGTGAATCATAATTAGTTGCTCTCACTGTTCCGGGCTGCTCCCCCCTCCCTAGAGCCTACAATTACTTGTTACAGATGGCACCTGGTCTGATCTCTATACTCCTTTGTCTTTCTGCGGGCCCCAATGACCTTGGAGTATCTACTTCGCTTTTCTTCTCCGTGCCAGAAACAGCAGAGATCTTTCATAGGGCTTTAATTGCTTTTTCTGCTAATCTAAACACATTCCTAAATTTCTACGTATACCTCATTCTAATTTCAGCTACAAACTTGCCTAGTTATTTTCAAGTGAACCAATATTCTGAACAAGATGGTCGCCAGGCTTATAATGGCGGCCATCCTCCAGTCTACTTCCACTTCAACACCTCCTCTAGACATGTGCATTCGTTTTAGTACTAAAACGATTTAGTCAGAATTTTGGGATAATTTAGTTTTAGTATGACTCAAGAGAAACGAAACTGCTCAGTACAAAAAACGAAAGAAACTAAAATAAAAAGCACTACATTTTAGTTTCAGTCCTTTTTGTGATATTACATTGATGAGTGAAGGAGACCAGCAATGAAGAGCACAACATCGCAACATCCGAAGTTCTGCACCCTCCACATCCCAATGCAGTAGGATGTTCTATACAGAGATGGGCACTAATTAATGCAGGAGGATGTTCTATACATTATACAGAGAGGGGTATTAATGCAGGAGGATGTTATATACATTATACAGAGAAAGGTATAAATTGAGGAGGATGTTCTATACAGAGAGGGACATTAATTAATTCAGGAGGATGTTCTATATATTATACAGAGAGGGGTATTAATGCAGGTGGATGTTGTTTACATTATACAGAGAGGGGTATTAATTAATGCAGGAGGATGTTCTAAACATTATACAGAGAGGATCCTTTTCTTCAGCCCTTTAAATCCAGTGGCTGTGAGCGCTGAGATCGGCTGCTTGTTACATTATCTCTCAGTACAATGTATCAGGCTCAGTTGTTACAGTAACTGACTGTAACAGCGCTCAGAGTTTCAGTAAAACAAGGGAATAATATTGTTCTAACCTCTTATATATAAAAATATTATTTACTAGTCTTACTGAAACTCTGAGCGCTGTGATGAGCAGCAGTCAGTTACTGTAAAAGCTTTGCCTGACAAGGGGCAGTATTACAATGTTGGTAATAACTTAACCAGAGCTGTTGTAAACTGAAAACCTCCATAGGCTATAATGGCTCTGGAAGTTTACAACAGCTCTGGTTATGTTAGCACCAACTATGTAATATGGCCCACATTGTGCTGAGAGTGAGAGATACTGTAACAAGCAGCGATTTCAGCCCTCTGAGAGCCGCTACAATAGTAATTGTATCCATTGGTTTTCGGATGAATGAAATTATTTTCATACTAAAGAACTGAAAACGAATTTCTTTAGTAACTAAATAAATTGCATTTTAGGACTAATGCATTAGTTCAAAACGAAATTTTGTGCTGTGCACATGTCTAACCTCCTCCCTTTTCTTAAAAGAAAAAGAACAACAAAAAAAACCACACAAAACAAAACAAAGCAAAAAAAATGTCCAGTACAAGTCTATGTATCTTCCAGACCCTCCTGACTTCCATCCTGTAATCTGTGGTTTCGGTTCACATAGTATCTGTGGTTCCGCAAGCTTTTACTCCTCCGATGGAAATCCCTCAATGGGTCTGGAGCTTGCCAGCGTTCTGGAGGATGCTCGACTCTTTGATTCCGAGCTAAACTGACATTTCCAGCCAGATCATGTGAAGTGGAATCTGCTTCACTGAGACGATCACCATCTATTTCTTCCCTCGACTGGGCACAACCCTCTTCTTCTTGTGAAAATACATCTCCATTATCACGCCAGACCCCCATCCATATATCCGTGTCTGTCGACTCTTCAGCCTGGTCATTCAGTTGTTTGTCAAAAACAGATCTGGGCTGTAACTGGGCTGAATGTCTCTTAGTGTGCAGACCATTGGACGAGCTAACCTCATAGGTGAGGAATCCCAAAACCTTGGAAATAACTGCCGGAGACCAACGGTTTGGCCCTCTATACATCCGCATCCAGGCTGGATCCCCTATATTGTATGTGCGTGAACTCTTTCCATGCTTCCTCTTTTCCTGCTGTTTCTGTACATGACGTTGTTCCTGTGAGATGTCTGTTTGACCCTTCTTGTCCGGTTGCAATAAGTCTAACTTTGTCCTGAGTGGTCTGCCAAACATCAGAACTGCTGGTAGCTGGCCGGTGGTTGGGTGGTGAGTTGTGTTCCTGTACTGCAACAAGAATTGCTGGAGTTGTTGAGGTAAACTTTTGCGGTCTGTCACAGTACTCCTTAAAAATCCTTTCAGTGTCTGGACAAATCTTTCAGCTAGACCATTGGTAGCCGGATGATACGGAGCTGTACGGAGATGTTGAATACCATGATCCTTAATGAAACTTTGAAATTTCTGAGCTAATAACTGTGGCCCATTATCAGATACTAGTATTTTAGGCAATCCGAATGTGGCAAACAGCTTCTCCAGGGCATCAATGGTGGCATCAGTTGTAGTCTGAGGCAGTAATATCACTTCAGGCCATTTGGAATGTGCATCCACCACCACTAAGAACATCTGTCCATTCACTGGTCCTGCAAAGTCAATATGAATTCTCTCCTATGGGTTAAGAGGCCAAAGCCAGGGCTGAACTGCACCTCTAGGATAGCATCTCTGAGCCTGGGCACATCCTGAACAGGCTGCAACGTAGTTGCCTATATCCTCATCCAAAGTTGGCCACCATACATGACCCCTGGATTTTTGTTTCATCCGGACTATTCCTGGATGCCCTTCATGCAAAATTTGTAACGTGGGTTTCTGCAAGGCTGGAGGAACAATTAGCCGCTCTCCCCATAGCAAGCATCCCTCTCTGACTGACAGCTCAAGATTCCTCGAGTGAAAAAGTCAGAGACGTGGAGAGGTTTGAAATGGCCAACCATGTTGTACATAAGACAAGACTTCTTGAAGATCAGCATCCTTACTGGTCTCTTGGGCTATTTCAACAGCAGTCAGTGTTTTGCTAAAGTAAAAGGAAGGTGGTGAATCCCGAAAATAATTGGTGGAGAGTGGAAAAAGAGGGCGTGAAAACGCATCTGCATTTGTATGTTTATCATGAGGCCTGTATCGGATTTCATACTGATAAGCCCCCAGCAGTAAGGCATACCTTTGGAGACGAGCGGCGGTGGTCTGAGAAATACTCTTTGTAGGATTGAATATTGCCAATAGCGGCTTATGATCGGTCAACAGCGTAAAAGATCGGCCATAAATATAAAAGTGAAACTTCTTCAGTGCCCAGATTATCGCTAAAGCCTCCTTGTCAATTTGTGAATAATTGCGCTCAGCTGGGGTGAGGGAGCGAGAAGCAAAAGCTACAGGTCGATCTGTACCATCAGGCATGGAATGGGACAGCACAGCCCCCAGCCCATAAGGAGAAGTATCACAGGCGATACTCAGTGGTTTAGACAAATAATAGTGAACCAAGACTTGGGAGCTGCGTATTCGTTCCATTGAAGCTTTAAAAGCAGCCGAGCAGGACTCTGTCCATTTCCATTTTTGTTGTTTTCCCAAAAGCCTATGCAGCGGAAACAAGGTATGGGCTAAATTGGACAAAAATTTATTGTAATAGTTTAACAGCCCTAAATATGAGCGCAGCTGCGTTACATTCCTTGGTATGGGAGCCTCTACCAATGCTTTCACTTTCTCATCAGTGGTGTGAAGTCCAGTTTTATCAATAATGTGACCACAAAATTCCAGGTAATCTTTCATGAACTCACATTTGTTAATATTAACTTTGAGTCCATTATCCATTAGTATCTGGAGCACATCTTGTACATTCTGCCAGTGCTCCCTCTCCGTTCGGCCGGTGATCAGCATGTCATCCAGTAGGGATGTGCGTTTCGGGTTTCGGAATTTCGGAATTTTCACGAAATTTCCCGATTCGTGTTTTCGGATGCGGCCGATTTTCCGAAAATTTTTAGATCCGAAAATGGCAGATCCGAAAAGTTTTCCGAGCCGAAACGAAAATTTTTTGGATTTTTCGAATGGACTTGATATGTGTCAAATCGAAATTTATTTTTGCTCTATTCATGATTTCGGTTCCATTCGTGATTTCGGTTCCATTTCGGTAATTCTGGACATCGTATATTTAACTATTATCGGTTATATCGCTGATTCTGTAAATTTTGTATTTGTAAATGCGTATTTTTGATCAACTATCTTTCCGTTTTAAAACCTTTTGTTCTGGTTTTTATTTTTAAAGTCAGACCATTTGGGTCAGTTTAGCGTTTTTTAAATCGTTTTGTTCATTTTTTTTGTTCCTTGGTTTTCATAACATTTTAATATGATTTAATAATAAAGTTGTGAAATGGAAAAACAAACCAAAAATTTATTGTAAAAAAATATATAAAGTATAAAAAAAGTAAACCATAGCAGTTTCCGTCAAAACGAATAGAGTTAGACACTTTGAAACGAGGAGAACAAAGGTTCCGAAAAAAACGAAAATTTCCGAAATCTCGAAAAGTCGATACAAACAACGAGCAAAGTGACCCGAAAATACGAAAAATGGTCGATATTCCGAAAAAAAAATGTACACGAAAAACGAGTCGAACCGAACCGAATCGAAACAGAAATCAGTCGAAACGAGCCGAATCGAAAAGTTTAAACATCCGAACGAGCCGAACCGAATCGAACCGAAAAAAAAAAATCGGTGCACAAGCCTATCATCCAGCAGACATTGTGTCCCCAGCACTCCACCAAGCAATTCATCCATTGTACGCTGCCAAATTGCTGGTGCTGGTGCTATCCCAAATACCATTCTGTTATACTGGAACAGCCCCTTATGAGTAATGATGGTGAGGTAAGGCCTGGATTCTGGATGCACTGGTAACTGCAGGTATGCAGGTTTGAGATCCAGCTTGGTGAACTGCTGTCCCCCGGCCAAAGTTGCAAAAATGTCCTCAATCTTTGGAAGTGGATATTTATCCACAGCAAGTTGAGAATTAACGGCCGTACGGAAATCCCCACATATCCAAATGTCTCCATTCTTTTTATGCACAGGCACAATCGAGGAGGCCCAATCAAATCAAATCAAATCAAAATAAGCTTTATTGACAGGACCAAATACATTTTAGCATTGCCAAAGCACATGGGGAGGAGGGGGGGGTAGTGGGACATATATATGGGGGGAAATGGGCAAGTCCCTGGACATTATCAGGGTAAGGGATAATGTGAAGGGGGATGGGGCAAGTCCGTGTTGGGGATCTATAAGTCCAGGATCACTGCAGCGCACTCTGGAAATGATCCCAAGGTTCTCTAGACGCATCAATTCTGCTTCAACACCAGCTTTAAGTGCAAAAGGTACAGTACGTGCCTTAAAAAATTTTGGAACCGCATTTTCGCTCATATTTAGGGACATTTGCCGTCCCTTAACAGTCCCCAAAGTATCATCAAAAACCGGGGCAAACTTCCTCTGCAAGTCCTGTATCCAAGCTGAAACCGCAGGTAATGTCTGTAAGGCATGGAAAGCATTATACTTTATGTCTGGCATTCCCAATTTATGAATCCATTCTCTTCCAAATAGTGGAGGACCCCCAGACTTCATAATATATAACGTCAGCTTCTCCGAGCGTCCATTTAACTGCACTCTCACATGTACACTGCCCAGAGGGGTTAATACTTCCTTTGAATAAGTCTGTAGACGAACAGCTGTCTTTATAACTGGAACATTTACTTTTAATCTCCGCCAGTCTTGCTCAGTAATCACAGAAACAGCCGCCCCCGTGTCCAGGTCCATGGTCAAATATTTCCCTTCAATCTTCACTGGAACAGAAACGGCTGAATAAGCTGAATCCATCTTATAAAGTTTTACTGTTTGAATGGGAATGTGGCCGTCTGAGTCATCCGAGGAGTCTTGGAGCTGGATTTGATATGCTCTCTTCTGAAGCAATTTATGCGGCTTCCCTTCATACACCGTCCCTTTCTTACAGACCCTTTGAATATGCCCTTTATTACCAGGAGTGACAGACGGCATTCCGGAAACGACATGAGTGAGATTCATGTGAAGTCACCCCACATCGATAACATCCATTTTGGGGTTCTCCATGCACTGTCCTTTGACGTAAGGAATTGTACTGTTTATTCCGCTTGTACCGCTCCCTGGTATCTGTATGGAATATTTCCGCCTCTTGCTCAGTCTTTTGCTTCCTATGCAAAACATCAGCTTCTTTGGTGACTTGTTCCATGATGCTAGCGATATCCATAGCTTTGTGTAAGATCAGCTCTTTCTCGGTAAGAAGTCTCTTAATCATAGCTTCACACTGTAACCCCATCACAAACTGGTCTCTGAGGGCTGTGACTAATTACTCCCCAAACTGACAGGTACTTGCCATCTTCCTGAGAGCGGAGACAAAGGAGGAGATGCTTTCTCCAGGTTCCTGATGTTTTTTATAAAACTTCCATCTTTCAGCGATTTCAATTGGCTGTGGCTGATAGTGGGCCCGCAGTAAAGCAACTAACACAGCTAACGGCTTGCTTGCAGGTTTCTCTGGATACAGGAGATCGCTGAGTGTGTCGTATACCTTCGCTCCAATCGCTGTGAGGAACATGGCTACCTGTTTTGTCTCCAAAATGCCATTAGCAGTGAGATACTGTTCAAACCTTTCCACCCAAGAGATCCCAGAGTCAGTGTCTGGATTAAAATCATGCAGAGTGCCAATCAGCGCCATCATGCAGAACCAACAGCCTCGTCGCCACTGTAGTGTTCTGGATAATACGAGACGTCTTGGGTTTTCATTATTAGGTTTATTAACAACTAAGCATACAGGTTTCCTATAACAGCATCTGGCTGCGTCACTAGTCAGCCTCAACTGGCAGACACAATGGACGACCAACTGTCAACAGCCAACCGCCAAAAGAATCACCCCCCCCCCATTGGCAGCCAGCGCAACTACACCACAACGAGTCTATCCGCTGCCCCATACATACCATGAGTCTATCCTCTGCCCCATACATACGAGTCTATCCGCTGCCCCATACATACGAATCTATCCGCTGTCCCATAGATACCACGATTCTATCCGCTGCCCCACACATACCACAAGTCTATCTGCTGCCCCATACATACCATGAGTCTATCCGCTGCCCCACACATACCACGAGTCTAACCGCTGCCCCACACATACCACGAGTCTATCCACTGCCCCACACATACCACAAGTCTATCCGCTGTCCCATACATACCACAAGTCTATCCGCTGCCCCACACATACCACGAGTCTATCCGCTGTCCCATACATACCACGAGTCTATCCACTGCCCCACACATACCACGAGTCTATCCGCTGTCCCACACATACCACGAGTCTAGGAATCCTATTCCTTTGTGCTGCAGTGATGGGAGCAGTTGTGTTTTGTTATACTTGCTGGCTTTCTGTCATTTCTCATTCAGAGCTGCGGATTTATTGTGTTGCTTCTCACTGAATGAATTATGCAGAATGTTTCATGCGCGGAACAGATTAAAGTTAAATTTGAGTAATCGGCAAGGGATTAAAATGCTGAGAAATCTCAATATCATTCAGATACAAAGACACGAGCCTCACGGTGACAGATACCAGAGGCTGCCGCAAAGAATGCCGGGCTTTATCAATGAGATCGTCCACACATGAGCAACCTCACTGAAAGCTTCAAAACATCACTCCGTCATGTAGAAACAATCAGGATTATATTACAATTCAACCCCCACTGAAATTGAGTGTTTTGGCCAGTTTGACATTGATTTTGATCATTCAGTCATCTTGCTTACAATTAAATCAAAGAGGCACGTGTAGGTCAGACAAATATAACATAACATTTATAATGAAATAACCACAAATGTCTTTTCTGTGCTCACATCATTATCAGTTTTATTCAACCCCCAAGTGACATTCAATCTTAGTACTTAGTACAACATCCTTGTACAGTTATAACAGCTTTTAAACGTGAAGCATAGCTTGACACAAGTGTCTTGCAGCGATCTACGGGTATCTTTGCCCATTCGTCATGGGCAAAAGCCTCCAGTTCAGTCACATTCTTAGGCTTGCGCACTGCAACTGCTTTCTTTAAGTCCCACCAGAGGTTCTCAATCGGATTTAAGTCAGGTGACTGCGATGGCCACTCCAAAATGTTCCAGCCTTTAATCTGCAACCATGCTCTAGTGGACTTGGAGGTATGCTTGGGATCATTGTCCTGTTGAAAGGTCCAACATCTCCCAAGCCTCAGGTTTGTGACGGACTGCATCACATTGTCATCCAATATCTCCTGGTACTGAAGAGAATTCATGGTACCTTGCACACGCTGAAGCTTCCCTGTACCTGCAGAAGCAAAACAGCCCAAAGCATGATTGACCCCCCGCCATGCTTCACAGTAGGCAAGGTGTTCTTTTCTTCATAGGCCTTGTTCTTCCTCCTCCAAACACAGCGTTGATCCATGGGCCCAAACAGTTCTAATTTTGTTTCATCAGTCCACAGAACACTATCCCAAAACTTCTGTGGTTTGTGCACATGACTTTTGGCATACTGCAGTCGACTCTTCTTATTCTTTGGAGACAGCAAGGGGGTGCGCCTGGGAGTTCTGGCATGGAGGCCTTCATTACGCAGTGTGCGCCGTATTGTCTGAGCTGAAACTTCAGTACCCACATCTAACAAATCTTTTCTCAGTTCCTCAGCAGTCACACGGGGACTTTTCTCCACTCTACGCTTCAGGTAGCGCACAGCAGTCGAAGTCAGCATCTTCTTTCTGCCACGACCAGGTAGCGTTTCAACAGTGCCCTTTGCCTTGAATTTGCGAATGATGCTTCCTATGGTCTCTCTTGGTATTGTGACGGGTTCACTCGGGGCAGGCTATGTGAGGGCCGGTACCTGAGTAGAAGGCTGGAAGTAGCCACCTTCCCAGTTCAGGGTTAACTGAGTGATTGCTCATTCACCACAGCTGCCCCACCCTTCCCTATAAGAAGTCTCAGTTCCTTCCAGTTCATTGAGGGGTTTGGAGACAGAAGGAGGAAGGAGTTGGAGACTGTGGTGAAAAAGTAAGGAATCTGTTATATTGGAAAGTGTGTTTTGTTTTACTGGGGGAACCCGTTTAGTGGGCCCAGGAGTAGACAGGTTTGTCTGTTGTCAGTTAGCCTCCCAATAGGGAATAGGATTCTTTTTTTTTTGTTGTTTATTTTCTCTGTTTGTGGAAAACCCCTTTGCTGCTGCAAATAAAAAACGCTTAGAAAACCCACGTTGCTGTGCCCGCAGTACCTGCTTCTCCACAAGTGGTGGCAGCGGTGGGATTTTGTACCTGCTGTGCGCTGGCAGTAGCAACAAGGGTACAGAACCCACAGTTACAATGGAGGACTTATTAAAAGCACTGGTATGTGCCACGGCAACGCAGCAGGAGAGCAACCGCCTAATACAGGCACAGATTGGAGCCGTGATGGAGGCCCAGAAAGCTGACCACGAACTGCTTCAAGCAACGGTACGAGGTTTGGCGACGCAAGCACCCCCTAGCCAGGAGACCAGGATTCGAGCTAGTTGCTACCTTCAGAAGATGTTGCCTGAGGATGACGTGGAAGCATACCTCCGTGCCTTTGAGCGCACTGCTACTCGGGAGGCCTGGCCTACAGACAAGTGGGCGGGGATTATCGCACCCTTCCTGATTGGAGAGGCCCAAAAGGCCTACTATGACCTGGAGGAAGTCCAGGCTACGGACTATAAACTCTTAAAGGCTGAAATCCTGGCCCGGTTCGGAGTGACAAAAGCTGTGAGAGCGCGACGCTTCTCTAACTGGACGTATGAGGAGAAGACACCACCCCGGACGCAGATGTTCGACCTAATGCATTTGGCTCGGAAGTGGCTCCAGCCTGAGCACCAAAGCCCCACGCAGATAGTGGAAACCCTGGTGTTGGATAAGTTCCTACGCGGACTCCCACGCAGCCTCCGTGAATGGGTGGGACAAGGGAACCCGGGTACCTATGATGACATGGTGGCCCAAGTAGAGCGCTACCTGGCTGCAAAAGACTTCGAGGACTCGCCCAGGAGGTCGCCAAAGGTCGTTGTGGGGAGCATCCCCACCCATAGAAAGGAGCAGCCTCAAAAAGTCTTCGGCTCCACAACTAGGTCGAACGGGTCGGCAATCCTGCCAGCACCTGGGGGACCAGTGCGTTACTCAGACCACAGCAACACTTTTCGAAGAGGGAATGAGCCCCAAAGGAACTCGATACAGTGCTTTGAGTGTGGCGAACTGGGACATATTCGAGCCAGGTGTCCTAACACGTCCGAGCCCATGCAGTGTGGGCTGGGTGAGGACCCCCGGAATTTCTGCGGACTGATATGTATGACTGGCCTGGTGGAAGGGACTCAGACTTTTCGAGTGCCCGTCCTGCTGAACGGACTACAGGCAGTGGCACTTGCGGACTCCGGTAGTGCCATAACATTGGTGTCAGGCAAACTGGTGGGCCGGGCCAATTTACAGAAAGATAAGACTGTGGGAGTGTTGTGCGTACATGGTAGTACCGTTCGTTATCCCACGGCGTTAGTCGCTGTCTCTGTGGGGGCAAGGGTACGGTCTGTCCCAGCTGTGGTGGTACCCAACTTACCCTATTCCCTTGTCTTAGGGAGGGATTTCCCGGACTTTCAGACCATATTGCAGGGGTTATCTGTTGGTACGGCCACTGCCGACCTTGATGAGGGTACTAACGACATCACCGAGGTGTTCCCATTCCACGATACGTCTTTTTGTCAGAAACCTCCTAAACCCCGGAAAACACGCAGAGAGAGGCGAGAAGCCAAACACGGCTTTACCAGAGCTCGGGCTGAGGCTCTGGTGAACACCCCGGCCAAAAGATCTCAAAAGGGGGTGGCCACCCAGGTGACAGAGACAGAATTGGGGGTCCCTGTAACACATACGAGTGAGGAGGTGAATGAGGCTCCTAACTCTGGGGGCTCTACCTCTGATGGGAATGACTCAGGGGGAGGGGTTTCCGGGAACACTGTTTTTGGGAACGACCAAGCTAGTGATCCTTTGTTACAGACTGCGAGAAGCAGGGTGATTGAGGTGAACGGGGTGCCGGTGGAAGGGGCAATAAAGAGTTATCCGTACTTTATTTTGAAGAGTGATCTGTTGTACCGGGTCATCATGGAGGGAGGTCAGGAAATTGAACAGTTGGTGGTTCCGTCCTCTCAGACCAGAAAGGTACTCGACTTCGCTCATTCCCATGTGCTAGGAGGGCACTTAGGGGTTGAGAAGACCCAGGAGCGGGTCCTGCGCAGGTTCTTCTGGCCGGGGGTTTATGAGGCGGTGAAACGGTACTGTGCCTCATGCCCCGAATGTCAGTTGGCATCTCCTAAGCCACACTTGAGAGCCCCTCTCATACCCCTCCCGGTCATTGATGTCCCCTTTGAAAGGATCGCAATGGACATTGTGGGTCCGTTAGAAAAATCCGCACGTGGGCACCAGTACATATTGGTGATCCTGGATTATGCCACTCGGTATCCTGAAGCCGTTCCCTTGCGCAAAGCAAATGCAAGGAACATTGCCGAGAGTTGGTTCAGGTATTCGCACGAGTGGGCATCCCGAAAGAGATCCTGACCGATCAGGGTACTCCTTTTGTTTCCCGTCTGATGAAAGAGCTGTGTCACTTGTTAAAGATACAGGCGCTAAAGACCTCCGTGTATCACCCGCAGACGGATGGGCTTGTCGAGCGGTTCAACCGCACCCTAAAGGGGATGCTGAGGAAGGTTGTTAACAGGGAAGGAAAGGACTGGGACATGTTATTGCCGTACTTGTTGTTTGCTATACGTGAGATTCCCCAGAGCTCGACCCGCTTCTCTCCGTTCGAACTCCTATATGGCAGGCACCCACGTGGTCTGCTGGATATACTCAGGGAAACCTGGGAGGGGCAGGGAGTGACCGGAACCAACCCGATACAATATGTTGTAGGCATACGCGAGCGGATGGCTCGGGTTATCCCCCTGGTACGCCAGCATATGGAAAGGGCACAGGAGACCCAATCCCATATCTATAACCAGAAGGCCACCGCAAGACGGTTCTCGCAAGGGGACAGGGTGATGATACTGGTCCCGACTGCAGAAAGCAAACTTCTGGCTCATTGGCAAGGACCATATGAGGTCCTGGAACAGACAGGCCCTGTTAACTACAGGATTAGGCAGCCTGACCGCCGGAAGAAGGAGCAGATCTACCATGTCAATCTCCTGAAGCCATGGCAAGACAGAGAGGCCTGCGTGTCCCAGACCGGCCATGCCCAGTCCGGTCCTCAGGCCCCAGAGCCGGGGGTGGCTATTTCCCCTGAGCTGACTCCTTGCCAGGTAGAGGAAGTCAACCGAATGGTCGAGAGGAATAGGGATGTGTTCTCACCGGTACCGGGTAGAACACATGACGTGTTCCACGACATTGTGACCGAACCCGGTGTAGCGATCAGACTGAAACCCTACCGGATACCGGAAGCCAAAAGAGAGGCAGTCAGACTAGAAGTCAAGAAAATGCTAGAGCTTGGGGTCATTGAGCCATCCCACAGTAATTGGTCCAGCCCCATCGTTTTGGTGCCAAAGCCAGACGGCTCTACCAGATTTTGTAACGACTTCAGGAAGTTGAATGAAATCAGCAAGTTCGATGCCTATCCCATGCCCCGTGTGGATGAGCTGGTGGAGAGATTGGCAAAGGCCAGATACCTCTCGACTCTTGATCTGACGAAAGGGTATTGGCAGATACCCCTAACCGGAAGGGCCAGGGAGAAAACCGCCTTTGCCACCCCAGACGGGTTATTTCATTACAGAATTATGCCCTTTGGCCTTCATGGAGCCCCAGCCACCTTCCAGCGGCTCATGGACAAGCTGCTCAGGCCTCACGTCCAGTACGCTGCGGCATACCTGGATGACGTCGTCATCCATAGCACGGATTGGGAGTCCCATCTGCCGAAGGTTGAGGCTGTGCTCGACACGTTCAGAAGGTCCGGTCTAACAGCCAACCCCCCAAGTGTTTTATTGGGCTGGCGGAGGCTAAGTACTTGGGCTATGTGGTTGGGAGGGGATCGGTGAAACCCCAAGTCCATAAGGTGGAGGCAATACGGAATTGGCCTCAACCTCTTAGAAAAAAACAGGTGAGGGCCTTCCTAGGGATTGTCGGCTACTACCGCCGATTCATACCCCATTTTGCGACTAGGGCGGCGCCGCTAACCGACCTTATTAAAGGCAAAGGCCCCGATATGGTGAGATGGGACGGTAAGGCTGAGGAGGCCTTTGGCGATCTGCGCTCTGCGTTATGTGACCGGCCCATCCTCGTGGCACCGGACTTCGGGACTGAGTTCTTCCTGCAGACGGATGCCTCAGAGGTGGTTTGGGGGCTGTGCTCTCGCAGTATGTGGATGGTGAGGAGCATCCGGTATTTTACCTGAGCAGGAAACTGCTGCCCCGGGAACAACGCTATGCCGTGATCGAGAAGGAGTGTCTAGCGATTAAATGGGCCACAGAGATGCTACGGTACTATTTACTGGGCAGGCAGTTTACCCTGGTCACCGACCACGCCCCTCTGAGGTGGATGCACAGTAACCGGGACCGCAATTCCCGGATCCTTCGGTGGTTCCTCTCCTTGCAGCCCTTCAAGTTTGTGGTGCAGCACAGGGCGGGCCTTCTCCACGGCAACGCCGATGCGCTGTCTCGGGCCCATGGGCTCTCCGCTGTGGTCGCTTCTCACCCTGGTGTTGCGCTGGGGAGGGGGATGTGTGACGGGTTCACTCGGGGCAGGCTATGTGAGGGCCGGTACCTGAGTAGAAGGCTGGAAGTAGCCACCTTCCCAGTTCAGGGTTAACTGAGTGATTGCTCATTCACCACAGCTGCCCCACCCTTCCCTATAAGAAGTCTCAGTTCCTTCCAGTTCATTGAGGGGTTTGGAGACAGAAGGAGGAAGGAGTTGGAGACTGTGGTGAAAAAGTAAGGAATCTATTATATTGGAAAGTGTGTTTTGTTTTACTGGGGGAACCCGTTTAGTGGGCCCAGGAGTAGACAGGTTTGTCTGTTGTCAGTTAGCCTCCCAATAGGGAATAGGATTTCTTTTTTTGTTGTTTATTTTCTCTGTTTGTGGAAAACCCCTTTGCTGCTGCAAATAAAAAACGCTTAGAAAACCCACGTTGCTGTGCCCGCAGTACCTGCTTCTCCACAGTATGTTTAACATCTTTGCAATCTTCTTATAGCCATTGCCCTTCCTGTGAAGAGTAATCACCTCTTCTCTTGTCTTCCTGGACCATTCTCTGGACTTCACCATGTTTGTAACCACACCAGTAAATGTCTAGAAGGAGCTGAGTATCACAGTCATTTTAAAGCTGCCTAATTGGTGCTTATTATGCTTTATTGCTGCTCCATGACATCCACAGGTGTTTTCAATACCTGATTGAAAACACTTGAATGAACCTCTGTTCTTCAGAGTGGTAGTCTTTAAGGGGTTGAATAATTGTGTCAATGAAGAATTCACAAAAGAAACATTTACTACTGTATTACAAAACCAATTGATGTCATTTTAGTTGCATATGGTTCTTTAAAAAGTCCTTGTAGGATTTCATTCTGAATACAATTACAAATGTACACTAAATTCCCTAAAACCCTTTACAGCATTGGGGGTTGAATAATTTTGAACACAACTGTACCCACTGGTGATTCATGCCACCTGCACCACCCACTGGATCAGGAGGGATCTAAACTGGATCTGCCCCCTTCCCTGTCCGATTGCGTGGATTATCTGATCCCTAAAGAAAATTTTACATTTGACCTTTTTTTTCCCCGTTTTGTTTCTTCTCAGTTAAATTCACTGTGTTCATCTTTGAAAGAAAAGATATTATTAGATTATTTATCCCCATAATGCAGTTGATTAATAAATCCCACCCTCTTGGTTGCTAGTCACACTGGAGGAGGTCAAGTTGAGCAGGAAATCAGTTCCTCCACTAATTCCTCAGAGGGAACGGATTTCCTATTTGGTCCACACACCGAGAAGCTTCTATTAGGTCCTCATCATGCTTCCTTATTAAGTCACCAGAAATATATGATATTTATTACAGTTATTAGAAGGATTCCCTAAAACCCAGCTTATCTTGTTGATTAAACATTGATATCAAAATTGTGTCTCGAGTGCCGAGTTAAGAACGACTTGTAAATGGTTATTTGAGGAGTAGACATCTTGGAGAGGTCCCACACTTAGGGCCCTATTCCATAGTTGGTGCTAAATGACAGATGCTAATTGAAAACCTGAGCGTCTGACATTGAACACCCGTATTGCGACGGAGACGCTATGTCAGCAGCTCCAGTCGTAATCCTGGCGAGGCATTAAGAGATAACACCAGCAGTGCTAAGCACCTCTGGTGTTATCTTCTCCAGGAGTCTGTAGGACTCCATGGAGATAGGACGTGATCTTGTGCGAGCTGTGCAAGAATGAGATCCGACCGGTCAGTGTAGGGGTACATAGAGGTACATAGAGGTACACTGGGAATGATTTGTTATTATAATTATTTTCCTTTATTTATATAGCGCCACATATTCCGCAGCGCTATATGAGATCGGTGTACAAGGGGTTGATAGATTAGAATACCACACATGGATGATGACCTGATTCAGGGGACCCTGTTCCCAAGGGAATTTACGATCTATGAGATGTACGAGTATTTTGTGAGGTAGGCACATCCATATCGTCAGGTATCCATATCGTTAGGTATCTTGCCCAAGGACACTCACTGGTGGCATCTTCTGAGTGGGATCGGGTCCCCTTTCCATCATTGTAAAGCAGCAACCTGGTGGTTTGGTTGAACCCACTTCTCGTAATGTCTTCTCCACAGTTGGAGGGATGTGCCGAAAGGGACATTGACTTGCTTCTCCACGTTAGAAGGGTGGAGACGTTACCACTGGACTCCACAGCCGATATTGTGTGGTAGGCAAGTATGTACTGTTCCCACAGAGTGAAGAAGCGTTTGATGTGCTGCTCTTGCCACCGTGGGATCTAAGGTGAGTATGGGATTTATTGGGGATGTTATATCAATGTGTTATGTGATTGAGCTGAAGCGGAATCACTTAACACCAAGGTCTGAGAGATTTTATTCTTTTCAGAATAACATCAGATGAAGATGGAGAGAGAACAGGTTGTAAAAGCTCGTTGTCCATCTGCTGGGGCCACTTTAGTGTCTCCCATACAAAGCATAGGAAACGCTAATGTACAGTAACCTGACGCTACATCCAAGACGCAAGCTCAGCATGTACCTCTGATGTAATAAGCCGATAAAAAAAGAGCACATTGCGCGAGCCATTCTGCTGGAGGGCGAATGGCTCGAGCGCTGTGCTAAACGGCAACATCAGTATAGGCCCTTATTGTTGAAGGACTAGACCCCTGAGTCAATCCATATATTTTTATGAACCGGGGGGGGGGGAGAAATACCACGATCAGAAGACTTTTTCTATTTGTTCCCCAATGAAAACACAAATTCCGGAAATAGGGTAGCATAGGCACAATATCCACATTGTGCATACCGCCGATGCCGAGTGAAGCTTAACACACTCCCGGCTGCACATTCAACAGTTAAATTTTCTCTAAAAGTGCATATAAACAGAATTCAAATAAGCAAATGATAATATAAACCACCAAAACCAATAATCTTTAATACAATTATGCAAAAACGCGCATATATTGTAGGAAATAAGTGGTGGGAACCGTGGCAACCAGAGCAATCTGGAAAATCTGAGTTGACAGGCTACGGTTATTTATGTCGAGAATTCCTTATCGTTATTTATTTGTTGTAGGGATTCCTTCCTCTCGCTGCTTTTGAAATTGTCTGCTCTTGGGCATCTTTAGATGGTCTTGTGTCCATTGTGCGGTCCTGTTATTGAACAGTACTTATGTAGGATTTAAGTGAAAACAAACCCTCCGTTAAATATACAACGTATTTTAATAGGTGTCAACACACACCCAGAGAGGCCAAATCCAATCAGTGCGTGTCACCAAATGAGGTACGGGCACTCCACTTCTTCTATAGCAGGTCAACTTTATTGGAGATCCATCAGAGACAACGTTTCGACTCCATTGAGACATTTTCTAGTCTTGAGTCTTATAAGCTTGAAGAAGACTCAATAGCGTTGAAACGTTGTCTCTGATGGATCTCCAATTAATTTGACCTTCTTTAGAAGTGGAGTGTCCAAGCCTTTTTGGTGATAACAAGAGTTAGTGAACCGGTGAGGAACAATCCCGGTGCAGTGGGATTACAAGAGTTAAGAAAAGATGGTACCTTTTATGGATGACCAACTACGAATTAATCACCAGCATATGGGCACAGTCCATATATCATGAATAGAGCAGGTAGAAACTGTTCCAGAGCTTATGTAATGTTCTCAGTGTTGCATCGTCACTGGATGTAGAGTACATCCAGATGATTTGCTATTTGCTTATGTCTTGTCATCTTCGTTTTGTTGTGTTCTAGAGGGATCTTTCCCTATGACATTTTTAGGTTCTAGCTCAATCAAGTTGATGATGAGGAGGCATTGGGTTTGACCTCAGCCGTTGGTCAACATATTTGCCAGGATGTTGCTGGTTCTGTATCATCAGTTCTGTTTATGAACACCTGTCTAGAGCATCCATTCCTCATCTATAGCCATTCCTTTTGTGGCCAGCAGGTCAAACCAATAATAGTATAGACTGAGGAACCTGCCTCTGTGCGATAATGGGAGAAGCAGAAGTCGCGAAAACACTTCTACACCTTAAATCCAGGTTCAACAACTTTGGCCCTCCAGATGTTTTGAAACTACAATTCCATGTGGCTCTGCTGTCTAGTGAGTACCAGAGCATCAAGGGAGATGTGGTTTCAAAACATCTGGGGGGCCAAGGTTGCTGACCCCTGCCTTAAATCTTCATTTCATTCAGGTTCGAGATTTCTGAAATGTGTTCATCTAAACCCCTGCTGCTTATTTTATGCTGTTGCTGACTGCCAGCCTGTCGCAGTTTATTAATATCTTAATTATGAACTGGCTGATTTAAGACCTGCTCCACAAAAAATGACCAGGGAATGAATCAGTTACACACTTGGTTCAGCATCTTAGCGGTGGGTGAGTACTTCATGGCTGGTTCTTGTTGCTTGGTGCTTTGGCTCCTTCTGGCCCAGTATCTAGTATGAGAGATGGGTGTAAGAGAAGGTTTACACCCATGGTCTCAACTAGTTTAACGAAGGAACTGTTGGACCTACAGCTCCAGGTCCATGTCCCATAATTGGTCAAGTCTAAAGCTAACCACTTTGGAACCACCACCAATGTATACAATGTATACAGGGATAGGACAGTAGCACAATGGTTTTGGAGCAGCAGGCAGTTAGGTCAGTGACATGATGGGGGAAAAAGGAATTAGGACAATGAAATGATGAGAAAAGCAAAGAGTTAGGACAATGACATGATGAGAAATGAAAGGAGTTGGCATGTTGAGCAGTGAAAATGAATAGGGAAATAAACAATACAAGGAGGTGGGAAAATAGGCTTTACAACAAGAAAAATGTGGCTTTAAAACCTGTGTCAAAAAATGTTGCGGCAAAAAACATTGCGTCTTTTTGGCCACTGCCAAATTGATTCCTCCATGCAGATACAGAGAGTCACTTTTGGTTTTAAACCCTATTTTCCCACCTCCTTGTATTGTGTATTTCCCTGTTAATTTTAACTTCCCATAATGTAATATTCCTAACTCCTTTCATTTCTCAATGTGTCACTGTCACTGTCCTAAAAAATAGGGTTAGGGTCAGGGGTCAAGTGCTGGGGAAAAAAGTGAAGGAACTCACACAAGAATTCCACAACCCCCCATTACCTGAAGAATAAAAAAAAAGGATTTATATATACACCCCCCGAGAATCATATATAACCAGGCACAGACCCCCAGAATTATATATACACAGGCACAGACCCCAGAATTATATATACCAGCAGACACAGAATTATATTTATCCAGCAGACCCTAGAATTATATATACCAGCAGAAACCAGAATTATATTTATCCAGCAGACCCCAGAATTATATGTATCTAGCAGACGCCAGAAATTTATATACCAGCAGACCCCAGATTTTATACCAGCAGACCCCAGAATTTTATATGCCAGCAGATCCCAGAATTGTATATACCAGCAGACCCCAAAATTGTATGTACCAGCAGACCCCAGGATTTATGTTCCAGTAGATCCCAGAATTGTATATACCAGCAGATCCCAGAATTGTATGTACCAGCAGACCCCAGAATTATATTTATCCAGCAGACCCCAGAATTATATTTATCCAGCAGACCCCAGAATTATATATAACAAGCAGACCCCAGAATTATATGTATCCAGCAGACGCCAGAATTTTATATACCAGCAGACCCCAGAATTTTATATGCCAGCAGACCCCAGAATTTTATATACCAGCAGACCCCAGAATTGTATGTACCCACAGACCCCAGAATTTATGTACAAGTAGACCCCAGAATTGTATATACCAGCAGATCCCAGAATTGTATATACCAGCAGACCCCAGAATTGTATGTACCAGCAGACCCCAGAATTGAATGTACCCACAGTCCCCAGAATTTATGTACAAGCAGACCCCAGAATTTTATATGCCAGCAGATCCCAGAATTTTATATACCAGCAGACACCAAAATTATATTTATCCAGCAGATCCCATAATTATATATACCAGCAGACACCAGAATTATATTTATCTAGCAGACCCCAGAATTATATATAACAAGCAAAAACCAAGAATTATATGTATCCAGCAGACGCCAGAATTTTATATACCAGCAGACCCCAGAATTTTATATGCCAGCAGACCCCAGAATTTTATATACCAGCAGACCCCAGAATTGTATGTACCCACAGACCCCAGAATTTATGTACAAGCAGACCCCAGAATTGTATATACCAGCAGATCCCACAATTGTATATACCAGCAGACCCCAGAATTGTATATACCAGAAGATCCCAGAATTGTATATACCAGCAGACCCCAGAATTGTATGTATCAGCAGACCCCAGAATTGTATGTACCAGCAGACACCAGAATTTTATGTACCAGCAGATCCCAAACTTGTATATACCATCAGACCCCAGAATCCTAAATACCAGACAGATCCCAGAATTTTATATACTAGCAGACCCCAGAATTTTATATACCAGCAGACACCAAAATTATATTTATCCAGCAGATCCCATAATTATATATACCAGCAGACACCAGAATTATATTTATCTAGCAGACCCCAGAATTATATATAACAAGCAAAAACCAAGAATTATATGTATCCAGCAGACGCCAGAATTTTATATACCAGCAGACCCCAGAATTTTATATGCCAGCAGACCCCAGAATTTTATATACCAGCAGACCCCAGAATTGTATGTACCCACAGATCCCAGAATTTATGTACAAGCAGACCCCAATATTGTATATACCAGCAGATCCCAGAATTGTATATACCAGCAGACCCCAGAATTGTATATACCAGCAGATCCCAGAATTGTATATACCAGCAGACCCCAGAATTGTATGTATCAGCAGACCCCAGAATTGTATGTACCAGCAGACACCAGAATTTTATGTACCAGCAGATCCCAAACTTGTATATACCAGCAGACCCCAGAATCCTAAATACCAGACAGATCCCAGAATTTTATATACTAGCAGACCCCAGAATTTTATATACCAGCAGACCCCAGACTTGTATATACCAGCAGACCCCAGAATTTTATACCAGCAGATCCCAGAATGTTATACCAGCAGATCCCAGAATTTTATACCAGCAGATCCCAGAATGTTATACCAGCAGATCCCAGAATTTTATACCAGCAGATCCCAGAATTTAATATACTCAGACAGACCCCAAATTATATTTACCCAGACAGACAGACCTCCTCCCGCGTGTTCCTCCAAGCTCCTGCACGCTGACGCCGGCTTCTTCTGATCTGAAGGCTGTGATGCAATCTCACGAGATCTCGGCAGTAGGCCGCCTCACAGCCTTCACGGGGTTGTGCGAGAGGAGCAGCGGTTAATGCATTCCGCTAGCAGTCCCAGCAATAAACTAAATCGGCCCACAGCGGCAACGTGCGTTCCGGCAATGTTCCTGGTGCGGGAGAAGTGCGGGAATGCCGTTGCTGTGCGTTCTCGCAGGACTCGTGCCCTGGTTAGGGATAAGGTGAGGTTACTAACATTACCCAAACATACTGTTCCAATTTGCTTAATTTTTAACCTTCATTTCTAACCGAACCCTAAAACACACACAAATAGTAACCTAACCCTAAAACAAGCACAATTAACCCTAAAACAAGCACAAATAGTAACCTAACCCTAAAACAAGCACAAATAGTAACCTAACCCTAAAACAAGCACAAATAGTAACCTAACCCTAAAACAAGCACAAATAGCAACCTAACCCTAATGCCAACTCCTAATCCTAAATTATAACCCTCATTTCTAACCCTTAATAAAATTATACTCAATTTTGGCCGGCAGTTTCTCTATTTAAGCGCTATAATCAAGCCTGTTAATATTGCTGCGTCCTGGAAAGTGTTTGATTTATTGACATCCAGGCAGAAGAACGTCTCTGTCTTTCCTTAGAACCAAAAATATCAACCCCTGAGACCATTGAACAGTGACCTTATAAAACCTCAAATGATTTCACTTGTATCTGTACAAATTCATTCTACACCCACGAGATTTATGTAGCAATAACTACGTTTTATGTCGTGCAATTTGTGGATTTCGAGCTCTATGTATTATTTATTTCTTCTCCCCTCTCTGGATTTCCATTGCCTCCTTGCTTGATCTTTCACGCGTTCAGCTTCTGGGAATGGGAAAGACAAAACGATGAATTTTCAGACCAGTCACGGGGTTTATCTGCCTCAGCGTCATTCACTATGGAAACTATTAATGTACTTCTGTAATAAAACAGATAGAAATAGGTTGAAAAATGTCTTTTAAAGCATGAGAGACGGGCTGGCCTTTTATAATTCCGCGGGAAGGCAGCAGCAAGTGCTGAGCGTTAGATTGCGCTGCCGCGGACTGCTTGCACAGCAGAGCAGATTAAACGGCCCCTGTAAAACAAACATCCTGAATTAAAGGGATACTCTACTAAACAATAGCGTCCCTTTTTTTGCCCCTAAATACTTAGAAAGATGCCCAATTAGTTTTTCTGGCTTTATTTTACTCTCCTTTTGTCCCTCGCCGAGCGAAGCTCCTCCTCATCGGCTCAGGGACTCTCGAACCTGGAAATCCGTGAAGCTTTCTTGCGCAATTAGCACTCGGAAGCAAAATGCGTAGCGTAGAAATCGCAAACTGCGCGCCGCAACGGGACTTACGCACTTTAGGTACATAGAACCTATGCAGAGCAATGGATCGGAGCAGAGTGTATGCACAGGCCCGATCCATCGACTGCCTCTCTGCTCGTTACTGTGGTTGATCTCAGAGAGGTCGACGTCCTCATGCTCTCTGTGTGCTGACATCACTAGTGATCGATCTGTTGACCGGCAGCCTGGAAATTCAAAAATCCCAGCTGCTGGTGACACTGGGTGGGGAGGAGGACACGCCTCCACTTCATCCAGTTTTTCTGCCAGATCGGGGAGCTGGGAGTAAGGGGGAGCACTCCTCACATCCTGACCACTTTAGAAATGTAAAGTGGTCAGGATGAGTAGAGTGTCCCTTAAAGGATGGGGTGGTGGTGATGGAGGGAGTGGGTGAAACTTCATTAACCCTTTAACAGGCCTATAAAAATAGATTCTCTGATGGATTTCAGATGCACGTGCAACATAAATGATCTGAGTGTAGTAAGTCTAGCTCTGACATTCATCCACATCCATTGTGAAGTCCACAACAACTCTACATCTCCATGGTCATGAGACCTGTGAGACAGCACTGGGTCTTTCAGGGTTTCTTGATATCCACAGTGGTTATAGTGCTGACTTTATATGGACCAGCCAAGAAGGATGTTTTGTAAGATGACGGGATGATGGCAGACCAACAGATGGGCTTCCTAAACAAACAGAAATCTGAGGTTTTATGAGTTCATTTTGTTTCTTTGTAACACTGTGCGAGGGAAGGTACTGGAAAGCTGGTAGATTAGAAGATGGTAATTTAGAGGTCTGAATACCGGCTAGAGGAAGAGATGGAGGTATTTGAAATAAGAAGATTCCTATACCTCGGTGGTTCGAGCCGCCTACAGTCAGTCAGCCTTACTGTCAGTAAAGGAGGTATGAGGATTCAAGAAGATACATAAAGCTGTTAAAACCAAAGAGACATGCCGCTCGACGCGTTTCGCCGCTATAAGCGGCTTTTTCAATCTACTAGCTTTCCAGTACCACTATTACTAGTCGTCTTGCGCTGCAGGGCTGTGGAGTGCGATTTTTATGTAGCAAGATGTATGTGCTGGAAACGAATCTATTCTGCTGCATGATATGTATAGCGGTGGCAATATGGTAAGACTGCTGGACAAATTATATTTCAAATGATTTTATACTTACCCTCTGTCCCGTGGCGAGGACCGTGGCTCTGGTCGCCTCCTCCGGCCAGCGGGAGCAGGGAAAGACAGGGGGAAAAAGTCCCGCCTGTCTCTACCTGCGTATCACTACGCCGACCGGCCGGATCGGCCACGTGACCGGCAGAGAGGAACTCAATGGAGTCCTCCAGCGAGTGGATGCTCGCGGCTGCGCTCAGCGCTGCCGCAAGCATCCTGATTTTTAACGGGCGCTACAATGCAGGCAGCATTGTTTGCGCCTGCATTGTAATCTGGCGTTAAAACGCCGGTGCAAGGGGGGAGACTGCGGGCGCAGTTTGTCCTCCCCTGCGCTCGTGTTTTAACGCTAAGAGCGTAATAGGGGCCTATATGTCCTTTTAAACTTCTTGTGTTTTCTGTGTGCCTTTTTTTAATAAAGAATTATAATCATCATTTAATCTTACCAGACCAAGTCCTTTTGGTTCTTCCAATTGTTTATATCTGATTCCATTACAGGGTTTTCCCTGGGGTTTATGTCCCCCATCGTCTGGTTCACAAATTCCCGCGTTGTTGATAGAACATCTTTTCGTCCTATCTTTTGTTTTTTCTAAAATCAATGAAATAATGATAACTCTAAAGAAAGCTTGTTTATTCAGTATTTTTCAACATAACTGCAGCCAACCTCCACGCATGGTTTCAAGCGATACACCCACTTCTCAAAACATCTTCTTTTGTCAACATAGCTTCATCTCCAGTTGCCTTGAAGTTGGCAGACTTCCCATCTTCGATCGTGACGAGGAACTTTTTGGCAATATCAAATCAAGCAGTTTTTTGTTCTGCGTTCAACAAATATGGAATCCAGCAGGCACACTGCTTGGTGAAGTCCATCTTCTCATGAAGAACCTCAATGTGCTTGCTTTTGGAATGTCGAACTCTCCCAAAAGCTTTTTGAGAAGGGTTTTAGGTTCCTAATCCAGAAATTCCTTCACCTTGGCCACCATGGTCTCATCCAAAGATGTGCCGGTCTCCCTCTCTGGATCACCACAGATGTCAAAATGTCCAGGCTTAAATCTGCTAAACCACTTGTGGACCATCTGGAGATTTGGGACTTCACTAGCAATATGGGTTTTGAGGTCTTCAAACCATGTTTTCGCAGAAATTACATTAGTAGAGCAATTCCAGACGCTGTCCATCGCAACTTTTTGAGCTACCTCATGTCTCCATTTTTGTCTGTGGGATATAAATCGTTTTAATAAGTATTAGATGGATTAGGCTTTCTTTGGGAAAATAGTGAATTTTTATCATTATTTCTTTGATTTTATCCGTACTTTTGGACCTTCCCTCTCAAAAACAATGGGGTTTGTTATCCATTTGTTTTAATAAATGTGGATTGTTTGTATAGTTGACCAACCCTATGGTGGGTGGGCAAACTTCAAAAGAAGAAGTCCTAAAGAAGTTGGATTTTTTGAAACTTCTGATCAATTTCATTTTTGAAATGTGAAATCCTACGTTTGGCTCTCAACGGCAAGTCGGTGGTCAGCGGCGTTCACAGCCCATCAGGCATTCACCCAGCATTTGATCCGGGCCTGAACTGGGGCAAAATAATGGGAATTTAGCCACAAAAATATCAAATGTCTTTATTCATTGTATGAGCCTGCTATTACTCAGAGGAGTTTTCTTTCTCCATTCATCAAGTCACATCCAATCAGTATCCAGCCCATATTAAAAACCACATAACATGTGTCCGATATTACGTGCATTTTACTAGGAACCCACCATTGCTTCATGATCATTCATCGCATAATTACTTCCCTTGTTTATTTTAACAAAATGGACAATTTTTCCACCTCAGGTCATTGTCTCCAGTAATTACATTGCTTTCTGTTTAATAATCAGTGTCAGCGAGTGGAAATGTGTGAGTAAAGCAGACGGTATCTCCATTAAATCTCTCTGGCCTGCTCGTTGTTGTCTCTGATGAGTCCCCTGAGATTCCTATTATCTGAGGAACAAAACATAATCAGAAGCCAAACCACGGATACAAAAAGATGGAATTAATGTTCTCCTTTTCAAGCATTGTGTGTGTGCACCAGTGATGCCCTTCACAGGTTTGGGAGAGTTCTGGGCACCTCGAGCACGGGGTCCACTTCTGGATTACCCTTTACACTAATAGTGAGCAAAAACACGTGGAGGCCCTGAGAAAGTGCAAAGGTCACCACATTTGTGAGGGTCCTGAGAATGGGCAAGAGAGCATATATTTTTAACAGGTACAGGACTATATCCAACATATATATTCTAGGCCAGTGCCGAGTCTATAACAATAGAGAGGTGCCCATTTCTCCTGCCAGGTGACAGTTATTGTGATGCCCTGTGTTTTTCTGCCGGGGTAGGCAAGGTATTATGCAGGTTGAAGTGACACGTATGACAGGGCTCAAAATTTCCACTCGCCTACTCTCATTTGGCTAGTGGAAATTAAGTGAGGGCGAGTGGAAATGCACACACACAGGCAGCACAATAAATGATTTCATGCTGTGTATTCCAGCGTTGCCACCGTGCAGCCCCCCTTCCCCAGGCTGCACGATGGCAGGGATAAGCTGCCTAACCTGACCCAGCTCATCTCTGTCACTGGCAGGCGGGGGTGGGGGGGGGGTGGAGAGGAGCTTCTCTGTGCCTCCTCACTCTGCTCACACTTGGGTCTGATGTCTGGGTATACATATATCTGGGGTCTGTGTCTGGATATACATGTATCTGGGGTATGATGTCTGGATATACATGTATCTGGAGTCTGATGTCTGGGTGTTAATGTTATTTTTGTAACTTTATTTTAAATTAAACCTTTAACTGTGTAATTTCATAAGATAATTTAAGGGGTGTGATTAGGAGTGGAGTTAGGTGCCGGGCAGTTGTTAGGTGGAGCAACTGGTAGCGAGTAACATTTATGGCCTGGTTAGTAGCTTGGGACTTGAAATTTTGAGCCCTGATGTATGAGGTCACTTCTTTTCATGCCAGACTTTTCTCGTGCTGCTCTTGAGTTATAGCTTTTGATTGAAGGCTCCTTACCGGGATTACCCATCTTGTGTCTGCCTGCATGAATCATGGCCAAAGATCCTCACTGCTGATGTCCAGTGCTCCAAATGATTGGTCCATCAATTGTGGATGGAGATCCTAACTGCCAACACTCAGAGAGAGATCCGAGAGATTGAACGGTGCAGACGCCTGACATGACACTCCTCCTCTATGTTACATACAATGCACTAATACTGTGGTTCACTCGGATGATGCAATTGGGACATTGGACACACAGATCATCATGGCAGCTCATTAATATAGATGTGTGGCATGGGTGAGTTGTTGCACGACAGTGCTTGTATTTCTGTAGCCTTATCCTGCTATACCTGTATTGCCTTCCAGTTGCCGACTTACCTTCTTTGTCTATTGACCATTCTGACGTTGCCTGCCATCGTGACCCTGCATAACCCGTTAGGGACTATCATGGTCGGTCAAAATATGTGCTACCAGTGGTGCTGGGAATGATCCTCAAGTGTGGTGGGAGTCATGTTTAGGTGTGCAGCTAAGGTATGTCGGTATTAGTCTACCGGTGTTCCAATGGAGTTTGGGGGAGATTTTTTTTTAGTAGACTGGATGTGTTATACGCAGAAGCATCACTTTAATGTTCCACTACCAGTTCATTGAGCGTCAATTTGGGGCTTTCAGCATGCTCTGATATAGGTTGGCACATTGAGAAATGGATCCATAAGGTTTAATTTATGTTCTAGCCTCTCTACAGAATGTTCTTCCATGTAAAAGCACGCAGGAACTGAGCGATGAGGTGAAAAGGGACAGCAACACAATGGAACAAACTGCATTACAATCTAGGTTTTCATTTGTCAGGACAGGAGGAAAGTCCTTCTGCGTAAATTTGTATGTTGTAAATGTAATATTATGCATTGAGGTGCTTATAAACCATTTTTATTATGTCAAAGGACACACCGTGTGTAACGTGTTGCTCCTGGACAAAGGGCACGGACCTGTACTTTGTGTATTTATAGACAATTTAACATCATGTAGCCTAATTCCAACCTATAAATATCATGCAAACACATCCAGCCTCTGTTTCCCATCAAATCCCTGTCTGCCGGTCCTTAATTTACGAGTGTCCATGATGGCGTTGGGCCTGCCAAGTCTGTGAAGTAGGCCAGATGTCAGGGTGAGTGCCGGCACATACGTGTAGCCAGCAAATTGCCATTCCCCGTGACTGTGCATTAATATGTATGCCTCTCCGGAGATAGAGAGAGGAGGCCAGGGCTCTGAGTGTCACCGGCAGATGCCGCGTCTTATTCCTTGGCAGGCGCAGATGCAGAAATCTGCCTTTAATCAATGTTTCTTGATTAAACAGAATATTGCAAGAGGGTCAGGCGGCTTATGTTTCTGCTTTGCCTCTATGAGACAGACAACAAATGCCTCTGTTGCTATTATAGCACACATCCCAGAACAGACAGTCCTGATATATCATAAATGCCAGTCTGGGCACTGCTCGTCTCACATCTGGGCACTGCCCGTCTCTGGCAAAGCCCATGCAAAAAATGATAAAGAAAAAAATGCAAAATCCAACCCAACCCAATGGGATACTAGTAACTGGTTCGATCGATATCTGAGGATCGTCTTCATGTCACCACATGGGCATAGCCAGACTTCATGGGATGCCAGTAGACATGTGCATGGCAAAATTTGTTTCGTTTCGTTTTCTTGCGTTAAGTAAATCATTTTGGTTTGTCATTTTCTTTATTGTACAATGATACGTTTTCGGAGGGATTTGTTATTTCACAGAAAATTGGCTATATGTTATTCTGAATCAATTTGTAATTTCGTAATGTCGTTTATTAGCTATTCCAAATCAATTCGTAATTTCAGAATGTCGTTTAGTCGTTGTTCCGAATCGATTCGTAGTTTCGGAATGTTGTTTAGTCATTCCGAATCGATTCAAAATTTCACAATGTCGCTTAGTCGTTGTTCCGAATCGACTCGTAATTTTGGAATGACGTTTAGTCGTTGTTACAAATCGATTTGTAATTTCGTAATGTCGTTTATTCGTCGTTTTGAATCGATTTGTAATTTCAGAATGTCATTTAGTCGTTGTTCTGAATCCATTCGTAGTTTCGGAATATTGTTTAGTCGTTGTTCTGAATCGATTTGTAATTTCGTAATGTCGTTTATTCGTCGTTTTGAATCGATTTGTAATTTCAGAATGTCATTTAGTCGTTGTTCTGAATCCATTCGTAGTTTCGGAATATTGTTTAGTCGTTGTTCCGAATCGATTTGTAATTTTGGAATGTTGTTCAGTCGTTGTTCCAAATTGATTCGTAGTTTCGGAATGTCGCTTAGTTGTTCATGTCACCACATGGGCATAGCCAGACTTCATGGGATACCAGTAGACATGTGCACGGCGGAAACAGAAACATTCATTTTGTTTTGTTTTCTTTTGTTAAGTTAATATTTATGGTTTGTCATTTTTTTATGTTACAATCATTTGTGTTACAATAATCGCAGGCTGGCACCTCAGGGGTTAATGTCAGGCATCGCTTTAAAGGGGAGACTCTCCCCTTTTCAGTGATGCTTGGCTTTACCCCTCACCTCCTCCCGATCGGGAGGGAGAGGGATCCAAAAGGATCCCCACCCCTCCTTTCTGGCGATCTCTCGGCATTGCCGGGGGGGTTGCCTGAAAATGACGTCACTGCGTCCGACACGATGATGTCATTACACAGGGAGGGGTCTCAAAAGCAGCATCTGACTTCGAGGAAGTCAGAACGCCACAGGACCCTGGAGGAGAGAGGTGAGTATCTGGTGCAGCTCCCGCTAAGCTGGAGACGTGTGGGGAACGTCCTCAGCATACAGCGGGAGACTAAGAGGATGTTCCCCACAAGTCTTCAGGAGTGAAGGGGTTAGACACTCTGAATCGATTCATAATTTTGTAATGTCGCTTAGTCGGTGTTCCGAATCGATTCGTAATTTCAGAATGACGTATAGTTGGTTGTTCTGAATCGATTTGTAATTTCGGAATGTCGTTTAATCGTTGTTTCGGATCCATTCGTAGCTTCGGAATGTCGTTTAGTCGTTGTTCTGAATTGATTAGTAATTTCGGGAAGTCGTTTATTCTTTGTTGCGTTTAATTTTTTATTTTTATTAATTTTAATTTATATTTTCCAAACCCCATCATAAAATGAATCTTCAGTCTCAACTTATTTCACTGCTCTATGTCACTGTATTTATTCGAATATTTCTCAATATTGTTGTCTAATTCAGTGGTTCCCAACCGCGGTCCTCAAGTACCCCATACAGGGCAGATTTTTAAGGATTCCCTTGGTGAAATGCAGACTGTATCCTGCAATCACTGATCAGCAAATCATATCACCTGTGCTGTGCTTCAGATATCAGGAAAACCTGGCCTGTTAGGGGGTCCTGAGGACCGTGGTTGGGAACCACTGGTCTATTTAGATAATAAGGATAATGTTGATTGCACTCACTACCATAAAAGCCAATGGATTCAAATCAATTCGTTTCATTCCATATATTGTAACATCGATTCGGATGTAGCAAGCTTAAAAAAAAGTCCAAAACTATCTGCTCATGCCATTCGAATGAAACAAATTAATCCAAATCGATTAGTTGTTTTCGACACCTTTATTTTTATTGGATTAATTGAAATTCATGCCTATTGCGAATCCGATTCGCTTATTTGGATGCCTCTGAATTTCTGAATCATGAAAAAGTCATCTGAAATACAATTTGTAATGAAACAAGTCACACGTGTCTAGATGCCAGTGGAGGGAACTCAAAAAGGATCCAGCCAAGTGAGAAATGATATACAGTGGCAAGAAAAAGTATGTGAACCCTTTGGGATTACGTGGAGTTTTGCATGAATTGGTCATAAAATGTGCTCTGATCTTCATCTAAGTCACAACAGTTTGACAAACACAGTCTGCTTAGAAATAATACAACACAAACATTATATGTTTTCATGTTTTTATTGAACATAACATGTAAACATTCACAGTGCAGGGTGGAAAAAGTATGTGAACCTTTGGACTTAATAACTGGTTGACCCTCCTTTGGCAGCACTAACCTCAACCAAACGTTTCCTGTAGTTGCAGATCAGACCTGCACAACGATCTGGAGTAATTTTGGACCACTCCTCTTCACAAAACTGTTTCAGTGTAGCAATATTCTTGGGATGTCTGGTGTGAATCTCTCTCTTAAGGTTCACATACTTTTTCCACCCTGCACTGTGAATGTTTACATGATATGTTCAATAAAAACATGAAAACATATAATGTTTGTGTTGTATTATTTTAAGCAGACTGTGTTTGTCAAATTGTTGTGACATAGATGACGATCAGAGCACATTTTATGACCAATTCATGCAAAACTCCACGTAATCCCAAAGGGTTCACATACTTTTTCTTGCCACTGTATATCATTTCTCACTTGGCTGGATCCTTTTTGAGTTCCCTCCACTGGCATCTAGACACGTGTGACTTGTTTCATTACAAATTGTATTTCAGAGGATCTAAAGGTAAGTAGTCAATGTAATAGAGCAGCAGGAAATGCTAGCAGGATGCTTGGAAATGCTGGCAGAATGCTTGGTTGTGTAGGGAGAAGTATTAGCAGTAGGAAAAGGGAAGTGCTCATGCCACTGTACAGAGCACTGGTGAGACCTCACTTGGAGTACTGTGTGCAGTACTGGAGACCGTATCTCCAGAATGATATAGACATCTTAGAGAGAGTTCAGAGAAGGGCTACTAAAATGGTGTACGGCTTGAAGGAGAAAAGTTACCAGGAAAGGCTTAATGATCTTAACATGTACAGCTTGGAAAAAAGACGAGACAGAGGAGATATGATAGAAACATTTAAATACGTAAAGGGAATCCACAAGGTAGAGGAAGGGAGTATATTTAAAAGGAAACAAAATAGCAAAACAAGAGGACATAGTCTTAGATTAGAGGGGCAAAGGTTTAAAAGTAACATCAGGAAGCATTATTTTACTGAGAGGGTGGTGGATACATGGAACAGTCTTCCAGTAGAAGTGGTAGAGGCCAAAACAGTAATTGAATTTAAGCAGGCATGGGATAGGCATAAGGCTATCCTAAACAAAAGATAAATCCAGGTAAAGTATCCATGTAATTGGGCAGACTAGATGGGCCGAAAGGTTCTTATCTGCCGACATTTTTCTATGTTTCTATGCCACAGCATTTCAATCGGGTTGAGTTCAAGACTCTGACTGGGCCACTCCAGAAGGCGTATTTTGATTTGTTGAAGCCATTCTTTTGTTGAATTACTTGTATGCTTTGGGTCATTGTCCTGTTGCATCACCCATCCTCTGCGGAGCTTCAGTTGGCAGACAGATGGTCTTACGTTTTCCTGCAAAATGTCTTGATAAACTCTGGAATTCATTTTTCCATCAATGACAACAATCCGTCCAGGCCCTGAGGCAGCAAAGCAGCCCCAAACCATGATGCTCCCTCCGCCATGTTTTACAGTGTGGATGAGGTTTTGATGTTGGTGTGCTGTGCCTTTTTTTCTCCACACAATCAGGGTTATCCAAAGAGATTCGAATTGCTTGAGAAAGGTAACCGAACGCTGAAAATCAGCATTCGGTTACCTTTCCTGGCCATTCGGCTATCCAGAGAGCAGGCAATTCGCCAAATCCTGTCGAATTGCCTGCACATACGGTGCCTGTTCGGTCCCTGTTCGAGGGCAGTGAAATCCCCATGAAAAAGCACTGCTTCGGCTATTCAGAGAACACAAACCAGCAGTGAAAGGTTCCCCTAATACCCTGCCATTCGGTGGTTTAATTCGGCAAATTTATTCAGGAGAATCCCATAGGCTTCAATGTTAAAAATATTCCCATTTTAATTCAATATCTAATAAACCGTTCATTATAAAATTCTGCAGCAAAAAGTCTCTTTATTTATAGGTTTTTTAGGATACTTTAAGCCTTTTTCTGAATTTTTTAAAAAAAAATTAAAAGTCCGATTTTTTTTTTTTTTTTTTTCAGTTTGCTTATTTTTTTTGTAACAGCCCTCTTTATTATCATTCCCTGGACCTCCTGTGAAAATTTCAGACATTTTCGCTTAGTAGTTTCTTTGCAAACAGCGTTTCTTTTTCCCAGATTCATACAAATGGTTTTTCTAATTTATTCACTGCCTCCTCTACGTCACAGCTGCTTCGGCTCTGTGTGATTCGGCTCCTGTTCGGCTCCTGTTCGGCTTCTTCGAAGGTTAATCCAGATGTTTTTGCTTGTTTTCAGCGTGCATTCGGTTAGTTTTCGTCAGGTTTGCGGCAGCTTTTCCCTGCAATTCGGGGACCCTGTGGTGCTTGCTGAATACACCGCAGGGTCACCGAAATGCAATCGGCAAAAGGAACCGAATTGAAGAGAACGAAAAGTCACCGAACGTGCGGTGACTTTTCGAATCTCTTTGGATAACCCTGATAGTGTTCTGTGTTTTTTCCAAACAACTCAATTTTGGTTTCATCTGTCCACAGAATATTTTGCCAGTAGTGCTGTGGAACAACAAGGTGCTCTTTTGCAAACTGCTGCAATATTATTTTTGGACAGCAATGGCTTCCTCCGTGGTGTCCTCCCATGTACTTCATTCTTGTTTAATGTTTTCCTTATTGTAGATGTGTCAACAAAAATGTTAGCATGTGCCAGAGATTTCTGTAAGGCTTTAGCTGACACTCTAGGATTCTTCTTTACCTCATTAAGCATTCTGCGCTGTGCTCTTGCAGTCATCTTTATAGGACAAATACGCCTAGGGAGAGTAGCAACAGTGCTGAACTTTCTCCATTTGTAGACAGTCTGTCTTACCGTGGACACATGAACATCAAGGCTTTTGGAGATACTTTTGTAACCCTTTCTAGCTTCATGCAAGTCAACAATTCTTGATCGTAGGTCTTCTGAGAGCTCTTTTCTGATTGGCATGGCTCACATCAGGCAGTGCTTCTTGAAACCAGTAAACCCAAAACTGGTGTGTGTTTTTAAAGGGCAGGACAGCTTTCACCAACACATCCAATAATATCACACTGATTGGACTCAAGGTTGGCTCACTCCTGGCTCCAATTAGCTCTTGGAGAAGTCATTAGGCTAGGGGTTCACATACTTTTTCCACCCTGCACTGTGAATGTTTACATGTTCTGTTCAATAAAAACATGAAAACATATAATGTTTGTGTTGTATTATTTTAAGCAGACTGTGTTTTTCAAATTGTTGTGACTTAGATGAAGATCAGAGCACATTTTATGACCAATTCATGCAAAACTCCACGTAATCCCAAAGGGTTCACATACTTTTTCTTGCCACTGTACCTGCATGGAGTTTCTTTGACACCTTGGCTGGCAAATTATAGATTGGAGGTTTTAAATAGGTCATGGTAGGCTGGATGGTAATCACCGTCCCTCCTCGTGTCAGCCTTGTCTTTGTGTCGGGATTGTAGAGTAATTAAGCCCCACTTCACATATTACTGGAACTGTTAATTATGCAATAGGATCATTCAAGAGGGTTTAACAGTGTGAACGCAGCCTCGATCGTTAGCACTCTAAAATAGAAGAAACCTTATAACCCAGTGCTAGTCTATTTTTATCCCATCGAGTGATATATAACGCCAGCAAATCGTGAAAACGTTACGTATCAATCAATATGCTATTGGCTCGATGGTACTCGAAGGTACTTCCAGCTTGCATGAGTAAAAAAAAACAAACCTAAAAAGCGAAGACAACGAAATAGTATAATCACATAAGAGTGAAGTGACTGTGAGTATCTCGCGCGTTGCACCACTCACAAGGCTAAGAGTGTATTTAAAATAGCTCAAGATCTTTCATTGACTTGTCAAGGGTGGATCACTTCATTTGGACCCTCTGTCGATGGTTTCCATCCGCCTCCAAAACAAACTAAATAATATTCTAGTTCCGTGGATATAAAGTAAACTTAGATCATGAAGTGTGTTTAGACAAGCATCTCAGGAGCCTGTAGGCACAGAAACCTGGTGCATTCCCCTTTCCCGTCAAAGGAAATAAAAAAGGAAGATATGGGGGAGATGCATTCATTGTTTTGGGGAGGGGGCATTACACATTCTAAAAATTTTGAAAAACAGCTTCTACATGAGTGGGAACAGGATGCAGGGAGGTGAGAAGGAGCAGAGCTAAGGACAAGCACCTGGAGAGCTGGCTGCTCAAGCTGCTCAGTCATGACAGCCTGCACTCCCTGCCACGACCCAGCTCCGTGTTGAAGATTATACATACCAGCCACTTCAAGGCAGACCAGGGTCACCGTTAGCACTTGTGGGACCCTCTGAAAACATGTTTAATTGAGTACTGCTAATCAAGTCCTGATAAAAGGAATTATATTGGTGATTATTAATGTCTGAGGGCATCACATTTACTGGAATTTACAGAGGGGTTTATAAATCAGTATTTGGGTTCTCAGACATTGATATCCATTGAGATAACTTTGCTTCTCAGGGTTTGCTTAGCAAAACTGCATTACTATAAAAGTCAAGCAAAACCTTTTTTTTTTTTTTACAAAGCATGGTGACCACTGTGATGGTACCTGTAGGCCCTGTCACTCATATGTTTGGCAGCCAATTGTTAGACTCAATGAATAAGGCTTTCGGTGTTCCCTTGGGACACTTTCCCAATACACAAGAGTACTGACCTGGCCAGCATTGTGTCCAGATCTAAATCCCATAGACCACCTGTGGAGAGATCTCAAAAACCGCAGTTGGGAAGAGGAACCGTCCAATCTGAGAGACCTGGAGCAGTTGGCAAAAGAAGAGTGGTCCAAACTTCCAGTAGAAAGGTGTAAGAAACTCATTGATGGTGACAGGAAGCGATTGATTCCAGTACTATATTTCCAAGGGGTGTACTACCAAATTAAATTGAACATGCCAATAATTCTGTCCAGTCTATTTTTGGAGTTGTACGTGGAATGTGTCAGATTTGACTTTTTTTCCTCCACTTTTCTGTGTCAAACCAACACAAACAAAAGAAATGAACATGAGGATGTCTAAACGTCTGTAATTGCAACATTTTTTGGACGAAGTGGTGCATTATCTGACAGAAATGCAGGGGGGAGGGCAATATTTTTCGCCATGACTGTATTTACCCTCCCATCAACTGACCTTGTCAAGAACATTTTCAGGCTTTTTTCCCATTAACTCCCTATTCCTTTTCTTAATTTCCTGCTGCTAAATGCAATTTTACTGGCTTCCTGTTGCTGCTTGTTTTCTCTCTCATTTACTGTCATTTAGTGATGTTTTGCTGTAAACAATTGAATTATATATATGGGATGCACCGATACCATTTCATTAATACCGAGAATCAATACTTTTTTCAGGTATTCACCGATACCAATAACAGATACTTTTATTTAATATCACGTGACCGCTTTCCAATAAAAAAAATAGGATTTTTCTGAAAGCTTGTCCAATATAAAATAATATTGAAATGTATGGCGAGACACCCCATTTACCCACTGCATAGCCTGCACACACCCAGACACCGAACCGTAGATATATATATATATACCAGACCTCAGATACATATATATACCCACATCAGACCTCAGATACATATGTATACCCACACACCAGACCTCAGATACATGTACACCCGCAGACCTCATATACATGTGTGTGTGTATGTATATATATATAAACACGCACAAATCCCAGACCTCAGACACAGATACTGGGGCGACTGACAGAATGCACTAAACGCATTCTGCCAGGCACCTCCGGATGGCCACGTTGCAGCGAGTGGCCGCTGGCTTGTGTGGTTGGAAAGTGGCCCCCAGCTGTGCGCTCACAAGATCTTGAGGAAGATCAGGAAGAATATACAGTAGGGTTCCCAGACCGACCATGTTTTCCTGGACACATTTTACTATTTCATACAGAGGGGAGCACAACCATTTAGCCGCTATTCCAGTTTGCGGCTCCTTACTGTTAATTAACAGCTCATATACTTTGTATACGTTCTATTTGGGTGATGATAACGGCTCCAAGCGAGAATATTGAGCTTGATAAATTTGGATTTAAAGCAAACAAAACAAACTCCCTATAATAATTACCATTTATGAAATTTCAATAAACCTTTTTCAAGTTTCTTCTCATATATCAAAGTTGAAAACAGGGCGCGGCGCTGCACCATGGCGAGAGACAACAAAATCGGCCACAAAGCAATGTAGCGTCAGTCCTGTCTGAAATATCCTTCCTTAGACAGGTTTTTTATTAGATTTCAAAGAACTTATAGCCAATCAGCATACAGATACATTTCTACGTCAGAGTTTAACCAACAGTGAGCCAAAAATTACTATATTGATTCAGAGATGGCTTTTTCTAGCATACACTTTTCTAGCATCCACTGTTCACACACCCCTTCCTGCACACAAAGGAAATGGCTAAATTCCACAGGCTAACATCCTATGCAAGTAAAAGACTTGCAGGATTTGACACTTATAATGGGGGGGTGGATTCACACTACCTATCATATTAAAATACCTTTCAGAGCTTTTCCAGGGTAGCTCTCTGCCCTCATCTCAAGCACGTGATCAGAAATAAAAGGGGATGCTCAACTGAAAACCGATTAAACTGAAGAGTGTCTGATGTCATCGCTATTAAGAATGGTTTATATTGAAAAATAGAGTTCCCTTATGTGCCCTTAAATAATTTGGCAGAGGCTTAGGGTCGCCAGGTCGGCCATTTTTTCCTGGACATATATTACTATTTCATGCAGAGGGGAGCACGGAAAAAGTGCTGCCCTGCAACATGTATAATTCATATGCTGCAGGAAGGAAATCAAGGCAGGTCACCTGGGATTCCTCTTTGATTTCAAACCTGCAGCGTATGAATTATACATGCTGCGGGGTGGCATTATTCTTGCACTGCCCATCAGCATGAATAAATTATTGGCCCTATTACATTCTTAACGCATAAACGCACGCTAAATGCGTTTTTTTTTGCGCGAAGCGTTAAACGTTAACGCACAAAGATCACCGCTGGAATTACATTCCTCGCGCATTTTTTCATCCGTTGGGAAATTGCGCTCGTAAAACCGACGCGCAAAAATGCACGCAAAGTACCGTCACGCGCAGAAATCAGTGAGCGCAATGTAATTTTTAACGCGAGTCCGTCAGACGAACGCATTTTTGTGCGGACTGCTCACAACAGATGTACGTTCTGACGGAAGACAAGGTAGTGGCCGTCATTTTTGAAGGATCTAGTAAAAAAACCTGCGCATCGACGTTCTGTTGTGAATCCGCAGTTTGGTACGGTCAGGTTGTTACAATTTGTTGTTACCACTAGGGATGTGCGTTTCAGGATTTCGGAATTTTCACGAAATTTCCCGATTCGTGTTTTCGGATGCGGCCGATTTTCCGAAAATTTTTAGATCCGAAAATGTCAGATCCGAAAAGTTTTCCGAGCCGAAACGAAAAAATTTCGGAATTTTCGAATGGACTTGAAATGTGTCAAATCGAAATTTATTTTGGCTCTATTCATGATTTCGGTTCCATTTGTGATTTCGGTTCCATTTTGGTAATTCTGGACATCGTATATTTAACTATTATCGGTTATATCGCTGATTCTGTAAATTTTGTATTTGTAAATGCGTATCACTTGTTTCTTGTGGCGTTCGGGTCAGTTTAGCGTTTTTTAAATCGTTTTGTTCATTTTTTTTGTTCCTTGGCTTTCATACCATTTTAATATGATTAAATAAAGTTGTGAAATGTAGACATGTGCACAGCACAAAATTTCGTTTTGAACTAATGGATTAGTCCTAAAATGCAATTTATTTAGTTGCTAAAGAAATTCGTTTTCAGTTCTTTAGTATGAAAACTAATTTCATTCATCCGAAAACCAGTGGAAACAATTACTATTGTAGTGGCTCCTTGGAGGGCTGAGATCGCTGCTTGTTACAGTATCTCTCACTATCAGCACAATGTGTCAGGCAAAGCTGTTACAGTAACTGACTGCTGCTCATCACAGTGCTCAGAGTTTCAGTAAAACTAGTAAATAATATTTTTATATATGAGGTTAGAACAATATTATTTCCTTGTTTTACTGAAACTCTGAGCGCTGTTACAGTCAGTTACTGTAACAGCTGAGCCTGATACATTGTACTGAGAGATAACATAACAAGATGCCGATCTCAGCGCTCACAGCCACTGGATTTAAAGGGCTAAAAAAAAAGGCTCCTCTCTGTATAATGTATAGAACATCCTCCTGAATTAATTAATGCCCCTCTCTGTATAGAACATCCTACTGCATTGGCATGTGGAGGGTGCAGAACTTCGGAATGCAATGCTTATCCAGCACAGGAGAGGGAACTTTTACTTAAACTTTGTATCTCTGTGGGGGAGATACAGGAATATGAAAGCAGAGGAGAGGGAAAATATTAACGTAAATCAGTCTGAAAGCTCAGAGAAGAGATAACTGGTGCAAATTTATTTTTATAATAAAATAAAGTACTTTAGATCCAGGGAAAACATTCAAATAAATCACACTGAAGGCTCATAATGACAGAGTAACTGTGAGAGCTGGATACTAAATGTATCAGACGTAAAAAAAAAAACCTTTATAACAAGCAGCACTGGAAGAGGAGAGGGACTTTATATAAAACGTGTATTATAGATGAGGAAAGGGGGATAGTGCTCCTGGATAATATAAAATGTATCAGACCTAAGCCCCTATTATGCAGAGTGGGAGGGAGATAACACACGTTTTATAAAGTCCCTCTCTTCTCCCAGTGCTGCTTGTTATAAAGGGGTTTTTACTATCCAGCCCTCCTCTGTCATTAGCTTTCAGTGTGATTTATTTGAATGTTTTCCTTCTCCAGCTGCTTTTATCATCTTGTCTGCCTCATAGACATGCAAGGGTTAAGTAAAGGTGTCCTCTCCTGTGCTGGCTGTCTGTGCTGCGAGTGAGTATTCTGGAGCTCTATCACTGTCAGATTTTCGGGTAGGGGTCGGGAAGGATTACGCATACAAACCTTTTATGTAGCTTTGCGATGTTGCACTCTTCATTGCTGGTCTCCTTCACTCATCAATGTAATATCACAAAAAGGACAAACTAAAATGTAGTGCTTTTTTAAGTTTCTTTCGTTTTTTGTACTGAGCAGTTTCGTATCTGAGTCATACGAAAACTAAATTATCCCAAAATTCGGACTAAATCGTTTTAGTACTAAAACGAATGCACATGTCTAGTGAAATGTATATTCAATTATTCATAAGAAAAAAAGGATCTTTATTTAATAAAAAAAACACGATAGAATCGCCAGAATTATCGTAGACACTTTGAAACGAGAACAGATGTTCCAAAAAAACGAAAATTTCCGAAATTTCCGAAAAGTCGATACAAAAAACGAGCAAAGTGACCCGAAAATACGAAAAGTGGTCGATATTCCGAAAAAAAAATGTACACGAAAAACGAGTCGAACCGAACCGAATCGAAACAGAAATCGGTCGAAATGAGCCGAATCGAAAAGTTTAAACATCCGAACAAATCGAACCGAATCGAACCGAAAAAAAAAATCGGTGCACAAGCCTAGTTACCACCAGCTTTTCAAAGACGTTAAAATTATGCGCGCAAACGCTGTGCGTTAAATTTTGCACTAAGATTGTAATATCATGCGCGTACCAGCGCACAAACGCATTTGCACTCACAATGTTAAGTATAGGATGCGCGTACTAAATTGCGCTCGCAAAGGGTTCGCACAGGGTCACTCGCGTTAGACGTTAACACGCATTTTGTGCGCAAACGTCGTAATACGACGTTCAGCGCAAAGGGTTTTGCCCCTCGCGTTAATGCGTTTTTGTGCGCGTGCACAATTGTGCGCGAAGAATGTAATAAGGCCCTATATGTGTCCAGGAAGCCATGGCCGACCTGGCATTGCTAGTCTACAGCACTATCATACACACGAGGAATATGAAGAATGTGAGGAATATGTCACTTTCGGGGTTATTCAAAGAGCCCCAGAATTTTGATGCTCTTTCGTTCCCTGCACTCGGGGAATCAAATTCCCTGACACTGCGGTGAATTCAGCATTCACCACAGGGTCCCCGAAGTGCAGCGAAAAGTTGCAGACCGCATCCGAAAATCCCCCGCAAAACTGCTGCATCGAATGGAAAAACCGCTGCAAAACTGTAAAAAAAAAACCGAATGCATCTGAAAATAGCTGACGATGTGCCGCAAGACCGCTGAAAAAAAAAACTGAGCGCATCTGAAAAAAAGACGACGATCCATCTAACAGAGCGCCGACTAGCCGCCGGAAAAAGCCGACAAGCCGACGATCAGGGTTAAACCCCCCCCCCAAAAAAACAGCAACTTTGAAAAGCTATTTGTAAAAAAACTACTGCACAAAAATGCCTGGGATTTACATAGAAGATCCTATGAATAATAATAAAAAGATCTGTTACAGAAAAATAAAATAAAACGCATTTAAAAAAAAAAAGAGATTTTGTTTGCTGAAAAATGCATAAAAAAATCCTAAAAAATAAATAAATAAAGACACTTTTTGCTGCAAATTAAAAGAATAAAGGGTTTAATAAATATTGAATTAAAACGGGAATATTTTTTCCATTGAAGCCTATGGGGTTCGGCTGATTAAACCCGCTGAATGAAAACACTGAACAGCAGGGTATTTCAATAACGTTTCTCTGCTGTTCGGTATCTGTGAATAGATTAACATTTTCTATGGGGGATTTCACTGCCGCCAAACAGGCAATTTGTACCGACTGGGTGGAGTAGAGGTAACATCACTGCTCTGCATGGAGAGAGCCTGTGGAGACATGGGTTCGATCCCAGCAAGAGCACCTCTCCAGTAAGTGTCCTTGGGCAAGACACCTAACGGTACATACTCGCCAGCCAGGACATACTTGAAAACGAGAGAAATCTCAATGTATCCTTCCTGGTAAAATCCTTTCTCAAAACAAATAATAATAATTTGAAATATTTGGTGAACTGCCTGCTTTCCGAATGGCCATGAAATGTCACCGTACCGAAATCCCCTGTTTGTTGCAATTTTGGGACCAGTTCGGCTTTCTCTGAATAACCCTGTTAGGCTGGGGTCAGACGAACGCGCGTGCAGCTACAATTTATCACGGCCGTAGTAGCAGCCAATGACGAGCAATGTACGAAGTACAACAACGCCAGCGGCAAACAAACGCATTTTTTTCGAGAACGTGATACCGCTAGTACTGACGTACAGAGTGCGCTGCGTCGGCATAGCGGCGTGTTTGCGTGATTAGGAGACGTCAGACGCTGCTCATGTCCAGCCAACATAACGTCCAGACGCAAAAAGGGTTTTATTGATGATCCGCACAAAATCACAGACGCAAATGCGCATCGTATGACCGCTATCGCGTATTCCGTGAAAAAATACGTCCATTCGTTCGAACACACTTTTTCACGGACAACGCAAAAATGCGTTCGTCTGACCCTAGCCTAAGTGTTTTTTCCTCCGGCTTCTTCTCAAACTCAGGAGGGCAAAACATAAAACCATTTTCTTCATATTGACAATGAAAAGACCCAATGATCTTATTGTCTGAGGCTGGTGGGGTCAGATACACAGTGCTGTGTTTCTCAACCCTGGTCCCCAGGTCCCCCTAGGGTCGCCAGGTCAGCCATTTTTTCCTGGACACATATAATTTATTCACGCTGATGGGCAGTGCATGGAAAATGCCACCCCGCACCATGTATAATCTATATGCTGCAAGTCGGAAATCAAAAAGGAATCCCATGTGACCTGCCTTGACTTCCTTCCTGCAGCATATGAATTATACATGTTAGAGGGCAGCTATTTTCCCTGTGCTCCCCCTCTGCATGAAACAGTAATATGTGCCCAGGAAAATATGGCCGACCTGGCGACCCTAGGTCCCCCTAACAGGACAGGTTTTAAGGATCACCTTGAGGAAATGCAGACTGAATCCTGCAATCACTGAGCAGCAAATCCTATCACCTGTGCTGAGCTTCACTAATCCTGCAAACCTGGCCTGTCAGTGGAACCTGAGGACCAGGGAGATTGAGAAACACTGAGCTACACAATACAAATGATAAAATAGTTAACCCTTCCCCTGCCAGATCCCCCAGCAGCCATTGGTCACAGTGCGCTGATTAAAGCAGGTACAGCTGTGTTAGGGAGGCTCCGGCCTATAAACATAATGGACTGAAGGTGCTGAACTTATACAGAGAGTTTAGAGCACGTTTCTTGAACTGAACACACTGAAGAACACCTCCTGGGAGCCTGGTGATTTTTCCATAATGCTGCAGGACACTCCAGGTAACTGATGCGTGTGCATTGCACCTCGCTTGCTTGTGTGTATTGCACCGCGCTTGTGTGGCTGCAATGTCTTTCTCTGCTTCAGGCTGGGACATGACGCAACGTCTTGTTGTTAAATGTGCAATCCCACTATTGGTGAAAACTGCACTTATTGGCTCGCAAGTTTTTTAGCCAGGGCTGTAAATCTGGTACACCAGATGTTTCCAAACTATGACTCCCTTACATCTACTGGCATAAGTGACTGCTCTTCTCTAGTGCCTGGCTGTATGCCCGCTTATGTTTGACCCACTACACTCCATGTGAAAGTGCCCCAAATTGGAAAACCTTCGGACCAGTGGTAGACTTCTAGCTTCTCCCATAGGTTATTCCTGCTTTTGAGTTTTTCCATAAAGTTTAGAAACTTGCTCATGGTGTAACCACTAGGGCTGTTGTAACTGGTCCCATGTTGGGGGGGGGGGGTTGTTTAACCTCCCTTTTTATACTGGCTCTGCTAAGACTCCTCAAAACAGAACCAGGTCTTCACCTGGGTGGCACGAGGTGGGTGCTCAAGTCTTGGAAGACCCCCTTCATGGCTTCCCAGGTGAACTCCTGATGTGGTGTCAGGCGATGCTAATCTCATGGATGACTGGCTTTTTAACCAACATGACACCAGACCATGCCAGATCAAACTCTTCTGTACAGAAGGTTTAATGTGCCGCAGGGAAGAACCTCACTGGTAATGTGGGTTGTTTACAGATCCACGAAGTCTACTTTCATCTAATTTCATTCCTGTGATTCTAATCTGTACAGTCCCAGCCATGCTGAAACCATTAAAGGTGAGGTCAGATCACTTCACCCGAGCCTACAGAGCTAAAATGCTGGGGCTGGATTTAGGTACAGAATCTGATCCTAAAATGATATGATTGGATTATGCCAAGTATCTTTACAGGAGTCCTTCATAACCTAATGCCCTGGAGTCTGTCATTCGCTGGTGTCCCTAGATTATTTTTCCCTTTTCAACCACCATTTAAATGGCGCACAGTATCTCTTCCTCCAGTCTATCCAGAATGTTGGTTCCTTGGCGAGATACTTTAACATTACACTTGAATATCTCCTTTTCAGATACTGTGCTGTTCGTTGTGACCAAGAAAGAATACACTGCTGGAGTTGGAATACCTCCTTGTAATGAAGAGGACAACTACCTGTATCGTGCTAATCCAGTAGGAAAACTAATGAATGCCACCAAGATGCTCTTCAGCCCTGGAGGGGAGCTGTTTGTTATCCGTGGTGGGGATGTGTTCAGGGGACCTATGCCTGTGACAGATGGACAAGAATGGTTTGAGATTGCCAAGAAGGTTGGAAAAGTAGACTGGGGTAACTTCAAATTTCTCTGCTTTCATCCAGAAGGGGATCTATATGCTGTTACAAATAATGGAGACTTCTATAAAGGTCCTGCCCCGACCAATGAGAACATGCCCTGGCTGTATCACCAAGCCACAAAGATGGGAACAGGCAGCTGGAATTCACTCCATGCCCTCTTCTTCGATCCTGAAGGCCTCTTGTATGCAGTGAGGGCTGACGGTAAACTCATACGAGGAAGCCCCCCAACCTGCCCAGAAGATGACTGGTTCAACACAGCAGCCCAAATTGGGAATGACAACTGGCTCCACTTCACTAACTTCATGGCTTTCAGTCCTGAGGGGGAGCTGTGGTGCGTCCATAACTCGACAGGGCGTCTGTTTAAATGGCCTCCAGCAACAATGAGCCGACCAGACTTTCCTCATGGTGAGGCAGTGCCTGTGGGTCAGGGATTCTCCGCCTGCCGTTTCATGGCCTTCATCACTGATAAAACGATCTGTAGTATCGAGCACTTTGAATTCCTTCCTGACTCAGGTAAAATCGTATCCCTGGTCACTGAGGTGCTGACGAGCCAAGTCTACAAGAATAACAGTGGAAACGCACTCGTGCAGAGCTTGTCGTGAGTATAAAGGCTGTCTTCATGGTACTAAACTCTATGGGCAGTATTACAAAGCTGGTGCTAACTTAACCAGAGTGTTTTAAACTTACCAGAGCCATTATAGCCTATGGCGTTAAGTTTACTACAACTCTAGTTACGATGGCACCAGCTTTGATACTGCCCAATGTGCCTGACCAAAAACTGGCAGATCTCAACTTGCCTATAGTGTTTCCTCTGCACTGGCTATTTAACGTTGGAAGTTTTGTCTGCATCCACTTTAACCTAAACACCTTTGGCCAGATTAGATGGTGGAGCAACGCTTTCACTCATAATCCACCTGAATGTTCTTATCATCCTCTAAATTTATCATATAAGCCAGTGTTTCCCAACTTTGGTCTGTAAGTACCCCTAACAGGCAAGATTTTGCAGAACACCTTGGGGGAAAAATACAGACTGAATCCTGCAATCCCTGAGCAGCAAATTATATCACCTGTGCTTCAGATGTCTGACAAACCTGACATGTTGGACTTGAGGTCTGTGGAGGAACCACTGGTATAAGCAATGCAGTTCTAAATCTGCACCTGCCATTCATTGGTGGCAAAGTGCACCCAATGGCTCTGATCTGACTGGTCATGAATGCTAGGCAGCTGTTTCATTGAATAACCCTTGGCGTTTATGGGTGTCCATCACAATATCTCATGGCAGCCCCCCCCCCATTCAAAGCTGTTAAATTGCCCCATCACAATATAGTTGGTGTTCAAAATGTCAGACCTGCCCTGATTTTCAGTTTGACAGGTTTAACCTGTTGGCTGCAGATGACATTTGGAACGTCATGGTTTCCCTGCTGTGTACAGATGTCATTCCTCACATCAAAGAGTGGTATTCTGCAGGGTCCTTTGGTGGCTTGACTTCCTTTGATCAGACCCTGCTTCTATACCCCAACACCCTGAGCTCAAGCCCATCATATCAGCCTCATGTGTCCCTGAAAGGGGGTAATTTTGGACCCCTCTCCCTCCTGATACAGGGATCAAGGCTCTCAAGATGCCTCTCTCAGATCTTGGGTGTCTGATTCGGCACCAGATCATGGATATCAGCCAAGCCTTCGGGGCTTCCACCCCATGGGCGACATTAGATCAGTTGGAGGAATTAACCCCTAGCAGCTAAAGGATTTCCTTTTGGTCCCCGGTGGAGAGCATGGCCTTTCTAATGATGCCAAACATGACCAGGTTTCTTAAAACCTATAAACCTACCTAAAAATCACATCTTAGTATCCACAAGCAACACATAGAACGTATAACCATAAAGGATCAGATGAAAAAATGTGAACTTGCATGCTGTAGATTGGAAATTCAACTTTTCTGTTTGTCATACTGGCAGGACTTGACACATAGCATAATATCTGCCATAAATGTGTTTTTTGTCTTGATCACACAGCAAAACATGACTTCAAATTGTGTCTGAACATTAATTCTGCGCCAGGGGTTAAACAGACCTATCCTATAGGATTCAATGTAAACACAGCTTTTTGAGCATTTTAATATAATTTTTTTTCTAGGTGACACTTTCAAAGTGTCAAGTTTTTTTTTTAAAACCCTTAAGATTTTTCCTTGACTTCTGGAATTGCTCTCGTGCTCTGAACGATAAGGCTGTGCTTTCTCAATAACCCTCCATGTTTCACTTGCAGGATGTCCAGGGAAGTGACTGAGACCAGCACCTTCTCCCAGGGTCATGGCTTCACAGTGCCACCTGGAGCAGAGATCACATTTGTAGCTGGGATGCCACGTATAGATGAAGCTGAGGGGACAATCTCGATCAGCAGCACAAGCAGAACCTGGAACTTCACAAATACCAATAAAGAAAAGGTAATGCTCTACAGACATAATGTGGAACCTTTTTTAACTTTCAAATGGTAAAGATGAAGTGGCTTTACATTCTGGAACCACAGGGTCACATGCAGGTTCTTGGGGCTCCAGGCTCAAAGGGGCACCATAAATAAATGGAGTTGGGGGGACTAGTGCATAATGTTTCTGATCATGGTGCACCCTAGGTTTAATCTTCCCAGGTCTACCACAAGGGGCTGTTGCAGTGCCCTATGACCTCTGCCAGTCAGTAAGATCATTGACACATGTTTCCTGTTGAATATTCTGACCTCTGCCTCAGACATGTGTGCGATATCCTTGGTATGTTTCTCCAAGCTTTGGGAGTGTCATCTCTAACTTTTGCAATGAGATGGCAATAACTCCCAATCTTGGCTGAATTGCAGACAGTGACTCGATCCAGACGACACCTTGAAGATCTGAAGTTTATTCCATAAACTATAAGGATCCACAACAATGTACATCAGTCAAAAAAATCATGTGATCCACTCCATAAGGCTAAGGATTACTGGGAAATGAACAAAGGGTGGCGCAATCTAGACAGGGAACAGAGCCATGAGGGGAGAAGCCCAGGGAAAAAGGGAACATGCAATACTTAACCCCTTAGTGACCAGGCAGTTTAGCACATATCTGTCTTGGTGCCAACTGCTGTTCTGTTTCTGCATTTATGTTTCTGCATTTGTGTTTAAGTGAAATTTTCCTCAGGCGCCTTTTATGCAACCCACACATTATATACATTTTCCTGCCATTAAATGGACTTTCTAAATCTAAATTACTATGAAAAAATGGTAAACCCACTATTTCATAATCTAATCCCCCCCCATCTACACCAAAGACCCCAGCTAAATGATTTCAATTTTTTTGTCCAGAGAAAAGAAATACACATTTTTTGCTTAACCCCTTCACTGAGCCAGTTCACCTATGTGTACTGAGTTCATTATCACCGTTTTATGATTGTAATTTTTAGAGTCTAGGTTGTATTTAATTAACCCCCCCCCTTGACAAAAGAATTTAAAAAAAAAATTGCACCAAACCTGGTCATGTTTGTTATCTTTGGAAAGGCCATGATCAGGTCTTTCCAATGTCAAAATTACCCTCTAGCTGCCACGGATCGGGAGATGGGGGAATCCTCTTATCTTCACTTGGCAGCTAGGTTAACTGGCCCACTGATGCATTTAAAACATGACACTTGGAAATCTCTTACTACTGCACTGGTAAGAATGTCCTACAGCTTCAAACTTTTTTATTTTGTAGAACTTTATGTATCCTAACCTTGGCTTGCTTTGTCAAGGTCACAGGTCAACTAGAATGGACAAAACAATAAGCTGTGTAGAGTAAGAATAGATGGATTGCTATCCAGAAACCAATTTAGATGTTCCTTCTGATCAAAAGGGGTAACAGTTAATCTGGAATATTGTCAGGACATTTATTCTGCACTTAAAATCAGGACATAGTCACACATAAAATTCCTACTTGTCAATGGAATCTCTTGGCTCCCAATGGAGCTACCAAGGAATCAAAGAGTGGAATATTCTGAATTGTATGCCTTCTCTAATTGACTTGCTGTCAATGGCACCCTGAACATGAGACCATTCTAAGGATCTCAAAGCTTGCCTACCACTACTTAGGCTTTACCATAAAAAAATTCTCTCCCCTATAATCTATGGACCCTTTAAAGGTTCACATTTCTTACTAGTTTAGAATATCTAGCCAATGGTTATAGGTGATTAGGCTGAATCTGACAACTTTCTACTTGGATTCCTTGGGAGCCCAGATAAATTCCTGTGACAAGTAGGAATTTGTGTGTCCTGATTTCAAAGTGCAGAATGAATAAATGTTTTAACATGTACTGAGTTCATTGACCAATTTTCCAACTAAAATGGACTGGGTCAGTGGCAAGGAGGGGGGCACCAAGATTTGTCCAGTGCTTAGGGCACCAGTGAGCCTTAATCTACCCCTGGTCCATGCAGGATATGATGTCTCATGGCTTAACACCTTTTGAAATTGGACCAGTACTTGTGGGTAGAGGGCTTCTGTCATATGAGGAAGCAAAGTGCTTCTCTGTAGAGCACTTTCTAGGAGGAAGGTAAAACAGGATACTGCTACTAAAGCCTCCATGGATAGGAAGTGTAGCCTTGCTGCACAGGAAATGGGGCTGGGCCAAACTATGCATGTTAGACATGGAGTGGACTAATCCATTCCTGATTGCAGGGGGACAACACTAAGTATCATCATGGAACCAGATTCCTTTACTGGTCACTAAGCTGCTGTTTGTGCTGCATTATGACCAGTCAGTCTAGTAGATGACATTGTAGTCATTTTTGACTACCTAGTGTTAGCCTATGGCAAGGCTTAAGCAAACAGCAGCGCACCAGACAAAGGTAATATCTAGTTTTATCTGTATTGCATGGTTAATGCAACAATGGTTCTGATCAGAAGGATCAACATTGCAGTAATACCATGGGGGGTTACCACACTCTGGGCCATTGGAGTAAATTAAGATGACTTGCTAGAGACTGCCTAATGTCTCCTCACATTCAACTGGGCCATGAAGTGTCCTCCCTGCTCATTGACCTGACTACTAAAGCGAAAGGAAGTGGCTGTGCTGCTACAAAATCATGGGCCACATTTTGACACTTATTCCAGGAGAATGAAGCTCTGTGTAGTGTACATGGATCTTTTTTTTGTAATGATAAAGGTGGTGTTTTTAGGCTTTAATCATTGCTTATGTATGGCATTGGGGGCCAAAATGTCTCTAGTGTAATGTACATGGATCATAGACCAATCTAGGGTGTGGGAGCACCTGTGAAGTGTAATCACTTGTGCTTTTTCGGCAAACATGACCCTTTAATGGCGTGGAAAGGCTGGGTTGCCAAGGATCTAGTTTGGACTTTTTCAGTTTGTCACAGACTAAACTTGGCAATGTTAATGTGACATGTCTCATGGTCTCTTCCCCCCCCCCCCCCACAGGTTCAGTTCTCCACCAGCATGAATGTCAATGTTCCTCCCCATTCCTCAAAGCGGGTAGTCGTCTCAGTCACAAAAGGAGAAATGGAGGTCCCATACCGTGCCCAGGTCCGTACACTCCTTGGCTATGAAGCTTCCATTGAAGGAACATTTAATGGAACCACTTTCTGTGACCTGACCACTTCCCAAGAGGACTACAAAGCCTCCGCTCTCATGTCTAACCTCAGAGCTGGTCTCTGTAACCTGAATGCTGCATGATGTACAACAGACAATAAATCACTCTTGCATTAATGTGTCTTGTTTGCATCACTATCCCAAATAATGCACTGTTTAAATGTAGTCTTAAGATTTACTAGGATGTTGAGGTTGCAGGACCTAGTCTTGGGCCAAACAGATTACATGATGCAGTAATAAAACATCTACAACCAGAAGCTATGGGTGTAGTGAATACAGTATGTCAGGCTTGGTCCAGACTGCACTGATTAAGATGACTGTTATTGCATGCTGGTGGAATGGGTGAAACCTGGACCCCCCCCCCCCCCAGATTATGCTTGTCCCATGCCCTGGTTGGTGGGGGTGCTGCTTTTGAAGGGCTCCAATTGTTTAAAACACTGCCGGCTCTCATGCAGTTCTGGGGCTCAACAGGAAATCACTGTACTGGAGAGTGGACAGATCATTTTAAACTTCATCTTTGGGGTCGTCTCACCTATGACATGGTCGCATGTCAGACAAATCTAGACACACCAGGTGAGCAATGGCTGATATTGCTGCAGCCTTGAGTTCAGGATCACTTTCCTGACTCAGGTTTTCCTTCACCAATGGAATAGGATTCTCATGAGCAGGGATGGCCCACCCATGCAGGCACTGCTTTTAAGATGGCATTATGCTGCCCTGTGTTCTTGAGTTGCTTAGTGAGGCTAAATACTCCATAGGTGTGAAATGGCATTTAAAGGCAAACATTGATCTATGTACTTTCTGTAACTTGTGGTTCATGGCTGGGCAATCACTTTCAGAAACTAGAATGTGGTTAGCGGTGCAGATTATCCCCAACATTGACAAATCTACACTATGATCGGGGGTTAAAATAGAATGGTAATGGGAACTTCCCTTGCTGTTTAGTGTTTGCCAAGGAAGTTGGGTCATGTTGCAATGTACAGAAGGAACAAGCTGGGCCTTTATCAGCTTTCCTCCAGCTTGAGCAAGACCTACAAGCCAAACCTCACTTTCCACTGCTAAATCCAGATTGAGAGCTTGGTCCATTTCTTTGTTGCAGCAGTCTGCCTGAATCTCATTTATTGGAATGCTATGCAATATGCACTGTAACATCTGCAAAATGCTTCCTCGCTGGACAGTTTCTCCTCCTGACATCACCTTTCCAGTACCTTAGCAGCAGTTTAAGGACCGGTGCATGTAGAGCCTGACTAGCACCCCCAAAAATAAGCCAAAGCTGGAGCCTTTTGTTGGCACAACGAGCAGACGGTACCTGCTTACCCCCTCACAAGTATTGTGACTTCAAGCTTGGTCAGAATAGAACTGATTGTTCAGAGGACAGAATCAAACATAACAGGATAAGGCAGAAATTTTAAATGATTATTTTCAGTATTCTTCAAAGAGAAACCTATAACAGGAGACATGAAATGTTTTTAATAACTTAATACAAAGTGACTGACTCAGGACAAGGTTTTGCAGAAATTAAACAATGTGAACAAAGGGCCAGATGGAATTCACCCACGAGTACTGAGAGCTATGTGTTGAAATATGTAAACCTCTGTTCTTAATCTTTCAAGATTCTTTTCTTTCAGGAATAGTACCAGAGGATTGGAGAAAAGCTGACGTGGTCCCTATATTTAAGAAAGGTTTAAAATTTGTGCCTGGGAATTATAGACCTGTGAGCTTAACATCTGTGGCTGGGAAAGTATTTGAGGGGTTACTAAGGGATAATATTCAGAAATTTATTGGGAGGTATAATGTAATTGGCAAAAATCAGCATGGTTTCATGAAACACAGATCATGTCAGACTAATCTAATTACGTTCTATGAGGAAGTAAGTAGAAGTATAGATCAGGGGGTCGCAGTGGATGTGATTTACTTAGATTTTGCCAAAGCTTTCGACAGTTTCCACACAAGGTTACGATTTAAATTAAGGAAAAATTGGTCTAGATGAAAATACTTGTTCTTGGATAGAAAATTGGCTAAAAGATAGTACAGAGAGTGGTCATAAATGGTACGTTTTCAAGATGGACACCAGTGGTAAGTGGCGTCCCTCAGGGATCTGTTATAGGACCAATACTATTCAATTTATTCATAAATGACCTTGAGATAGGCATTGAAAGTCATGTATCAGTGTTTGCAGATGACACAAAACCTAGGAAAAGTAATACAATGTGAGCAGGATGCTACTTCGCTGCAGAGGGATTTAGATAAATTGGGGGACTGGGCACTTAAATGGCAGATGAGATTTAATCTAGATCAATGCAAAGTTATGCACTTTGGAGTGAAGAACACACAAGTAATTTATACCCTAAATGGTACGGAGTTAGGGAAATCCAAGCAGAAGAATTTGGGAATAATCATAGACTTCAAACTAAGTAACAATGTCAAACAGCAGCCAGCAAGGTATCGGCATTAAAAGGGGAGTGCACTCTCCGGATGAAAACATAATTTTGCCTCTGTATAAATCAATGGTTAGGCCGTACCTTGAATATGCCGTGCAATTTTGGGCACCTGTCTTAAAAAAAGATATTATAGCGTTAGAAAAAGTGCAGAGACGACTGGTGTCTAAATAAGGGGAATGGAAGGGTTAAGTTATGAGGAAAGACTAACAAGCTTAAACCTGTTTAGTTTAGAGAAACGGCGCCTTAGAGGGGATCTGATAACCTTATATAAATATATACGGGGCCATTATCAACCATTGTCTGATGTCCTGTGTATAGACCGGTTAATGAACAGGTTAAGGGGTCATCCATTTAGACTGGAAGAAAGAAAATTTAGCTTAACCACTTGGCTGCTATGGACGCGCTCAGTGTGTCCAGCCAAGTGGTTCTCCTGTGCTACGGACTCGCTCAGCGCGTCCGAGCACAGGAGGCAGCAATCCGCCGGATTCCGGCAGATTGCTGCGCCCCCCCCCCCCCGGTGCGGGCTGACATCTTGGATGTCAGCCCAGCACTCGGGAGCCCGGCGGGGACATTAGATGTTGCCGCGGCGACGCGATGACATCTAATTCAGGCGCCCCCCCGCATGTGCAGAGGAGGCGCCTGAAAGGGAGGGGGGAGGTCCTTCGGACCGCTCTCCCTCCCGATCGCCGGGGAGCAGGGGGTTAATACAGGCACCGCTTGGAAGGGCACAGCCTGCCCTTCCAAACGGTGGCTGTCATTAACCCCTGGGGAGCCGGATCACGAATCGGCGCTGAAAAGCGCCAGTTCGTGATCCTTTCCCGGAGCTGGCCGACATCTTGGATGTTGGCCAAGCCTCCGGAACTCCCCCTGAGGACTGGCGTCATCGTGCATAGCATGATGACGCCAGTCCTGGAGCTAACCCCTAGCTGCCACCAACAGTGGAGATAGGGGGTTCATTGGAACCCCTTATCTCCCGATCCGTGGCAGCTAGGGGTTAAAGTTTGGTACTGTTGGATCGGCCAGAGCATGGCCGTTCCAACGATACCAAACACGACTGTGAAAAGTTTTTTAAAAAAAATAAAAAAATATTTTTTAAAAAAATAAACAATTTTTTTTTTTTTTTTTTTCGGTTTGTTAATGCAGCAATATTGTTCCAATTTCAATTATAATGTGAACAATTATGCTGCACTAACGATTTTTGTATGCAGTGCGTTTGTTAAAAATCGCGTAATTTTCCCCAAAACAAATGTAATGAGACCCCATTTCTAATTTTTTTAACAAGCGCACCCCATACAAAATATAACCGCAATTGCTCACATGTTAAAATGTGAAAAAAACACAATTTACACATTGAAAATTCATATTTTATTGCATTTTTTGTTATAATATACAGACAGGACATAACGTATACATATAATAATGACATATTATGAATCTGCCGAGTCTGACGGAAAGAACGATATATAATATGTCTGGGTCATATACTAAAATAAGCCTTCAAAACACGTTTAAACATGATGCGCAAAACCGATAAAAATAAACTCGGCACAGAGGCGTGAAAAGCCTCAGCAGCGAAAGGGTTAAAGCATAGGAAGGGTTATTTTACGGTGAGAACAATAAAGCTGTGGAATTCTCTGCCTGTTGAGGTGGTTGGGTCAGAGTCTGTACAGTTTTTTTAAAAAACGACTGGATGACTTCCTGCAGACACAGAATATTAAGGGTTATATTATTTAATATGTGGGTAAAAGCTTCTTGATCCAAGGAGAAATCTGACGCCATCAGGGGACAAGAAGGAATTTTTTCCCAGTATGTTGCATATTGGCGAGCATTTCAGACTGGGTTTTTTGCCTTCTTTTGGATCAACAGCAGTAGGTTATGTGGGAGAGGCTGAACCCGATGGACGCATGTCTTTTTTCAGCCTATATAACTATGTATAACATCACAGATCAGATAAATGCACATGACCTTCTAACAATGGGATTTCCTAGGGAGAAAGCGGGTAAAACTATTTCTTATAGAATGTACACATCAGAGCAGGTACTAATAGAGGATAAATAATTGAGGGAATGTATGCAATATTCATACCAAGACTGACCTTCCCTTTTAGTTATCTTTAGCGGGGATGTTTAAAACCGTGCAAAACCAAATATATTAAAGGTCCACCAGTTCTCCCCCCCCCCCCATGGTCTTTCACCACAGGCCATAGTCGGTGGGCAGGAGGCTAGCCCACAGCCCCTCAAAGTCGCACAGTGACTGTCCTGTAACATGCACATGTTAAACAGATTAACAAAACAAATCCCTTGTTAAAAGATGAATCTTCCTCATTTACAGACCCTTTCCTACTTTTTTGAGTCCAATGACCTGCAGCATTTACTGACAAAGGCCAATTCTTCCTGTATGCCGATAATGCAGACCTCCCCCCCCCGTGCCTTTCTGTAGAATAAGGGATGCCAATTAGCGTTCAGAACCTTTCATGTCAGCAATCTCTATAGAATAAAAACAAACTGAGGACTTATTTTTTTTTTTTTTTTATCCCAGAACTCAGCAGAATTTCTACCTAATAGCATTTGAAAAATCGGAAGACAAGATAAAAATTTAAAGGGGTTAATTTTAATAACCCGTGGCAGGCCTGCAAGTCAAAGGATTGTTGCATTTTTTAGGCATAGCTTTAGAGACTGAAACCGTTTCGTTTAGTCGGGCATCTTTCTGGAGTTTATGTAACATGTCATGTATAGGATACTTAATCTATTGGTCTGTAAATTTTTATTTTTTTTTACGCCAGAGCTTAGTGTAACATGGGTGAACACTGTCCAGGTGCAGACTGTTCCCCTTAAGGCTAGGGACAGATGAGCGCATTTTCTGCAGCCACCGTCAAAATGTACGTCGATGCGTGCGCACGCATTTTTTCACGGAATACGCTTAAGTGGTCAGACGATGCGCAATTCTGGACGTATTTCATGACGATGGGGTGAAAAGAAGTCTAGGGAAATCCAGCTGTTTGAACGTTATGTAGGCCGCACACTAGCAGTGTCTGACGTCTCCTAATCACGCACACACGCTGCCATGCGGCCGCAGCGCACTTTGTACGTCAGTAGCAGCGGTTTCACGTTCTGATAAAAATGCGTTCATTTGCTGGTTGCGTGGTGTCGGCGCACTTTCGTACGCACGTACTGCATATATTGGCCGTCATTGGCCGTTATGTGCTGCTACTGCCGCCGTGATTTAGTGCGCCTGCACGCGCGTTCCGACTGCCCCACTCTGACCCTAGCCTAAAGCCAGTATTCTGCAGAAGTACTGGATCTGGTCCAGAACCCAGGCAATAACATACAGGAGGTCCTTGCAGGTTGTAAATCTGGAGACGTTTATTTACATTTTGCCACACACAAACCCTTTAATATAACAGACATCATGGAATAGGGCACAGAGAACAAACACCCTGCAACTAAAATTTTAGATACATGGTGACATTAACAAATGAAAGGGCAGGAAAACGATATGAAACATCAGGCCCGCACCGCTCATACATTTCTAGGCCCATGTACTTCAAATCCAAAGTGACACATGTCACAGTCAGCATGGTCAGCTTAAGTAAAATATCACGTGCAGAAAATCTGCCTAGTAACAAGACTTTGTATGAAAGAAGCCCCTTTTTAGACAGATGCAGGTATGCTAAAAAAAAAGGTGAAAATTGGCAGAGAACAAATAGCCGATTTGGAAAGTGAGATAAATGGGAGAATTTTTCTGGTTTGGCTTTTTTTTTTTTTACCTAGAGTTTTTACCTCCTGCGGTTTCACCTTTCTTTAACCACTTGGCTGCTAATGACGTGCTCAGCGCGTCCTGCCAAGTGGTTCTCCTGTGCTATGGACATGCTCAGCACAGCGCGTCCATGCACAGGAGGCAGCAATCGGCCAGGATTCTGACCGATTGCTGCGCCCCCCCCCCATTTTGGATGTCAGCCCGGCACTCCGGGACCCCAGCGGGGCCATTAGATGTCATCGCAGCGGCACGTTATCTAATGCAGGTGCCCCCCGGGAGTGCAGAGGAGGCGTCTCTCCCTCACGATGATGCCAGTCCTGGAGTTAACTCCTAGCTGTCAGCAATGGTGGAGATAGGGGGGTTCCAATTGGAACCCCCCTATCTCCCGATCCATGGCAGCTAGGGGTTAATGTTTGATATCGTTGGTTCGGCCAGAGCATGGCTTTCCAACGATACAAACATGACCATGTAGAATGTTTTTTTTTTTTTTTTTTTTAAAAATTATAAAAAAAATTTGTTAACGCAGCACTATTGTTCCAACGATTTTTGTTTGGGGTGCATTTGTTAAAAATCATATAATTTTCCCCCCCAAAAAAGTAACGAGACCCCATTTCAATTTTTTTTAACAAGTGCACCCCATACAAAATATAACCGCAATTTCTCGCATGTTAAAAAGTGAAAAAAAACACTTTACATGTTGTGAATTATTGAAAATTTTAATTTTATTGCATTTTTTTGTTATTATACAGACAGGACATGATGTAGACATATTATGAATCTGCAGAGTCTGCCGTAAAGAACGATATATATAATATGTCTGGGTCATATACTAAAATAAGGCTTCAAAACGCGTTTAAACATGATGAGCGAAACAGGTAAAAATGTTCAGCACAGAGGCGGGAAATACATTCGTTGAGATAGGTGTATATTTGAATCATTCACTATATAATGATACAGGGGAAATTAAAAGATTATTAAACATAAATGTTCCCACGAAGAAGCACATGGTAGTGGAGGGGTTTAGAGGTAATGCAGATGCACAACAGTGATGAACCTCCTGTACTATACATTTTCATTACATTTGTATCTATACAAAGTAGCATGTGCAATTTGTTTCGTGACAAATTGATTTTTGTCTGAATCTTGTCTTATTCAGTGATTCAAGGCAATCCAATATTCCGAGTAACCCACATAATGACAAATTGATAATAAATGGAAATTTATCAGTCTGAAATTTCAGAGGTGGTTTATTTTCAGTGAATAAATGAAATAAAGATCTATCAAAATTGTCTATTGCAATGATATTTTTTTAGATAACGATTTTTTTTTTCTTTTAGTTTTGTGTAGTAGCAGCTAGCCTTGGCTTTCTAAACGTAACCTGGGCCTGAATAGCAGAAATGGCCAAACAAATTGGCCGATTATGATGTCTCTGAAGCGATACAACTCCAAATTATTGGGCTCCTGAATTGTTCAGTTTTCCAAACTGAACCAAATTCATTGTGCACAGATTAAATATAACGAAACGAATCGACGGAGAAACGAATTACGTTTCGATTAAAATTATGTTTGAACAAAATGAATTTTCTCACCGTGCGCGTCTCTAAAACAAAGTATAGGAGCTGATAAATAACAATAAGGAGCCACAAAAAAATAAAACTCTGTTGGAATAGTGGCTTTTGCTCTTGTCATAATTAACGGTTGTTTGGAAATAATGGGAACCTGGGTTTTAACCTCAAAGGTAATAAAAGCACATTTAAACTAAAGGGGTTATTTACAAAGCACCGAAATTTCGGTGTGGTGCACGTTGGTGATTCCATTCCGCCAAAACAGTGAATTCACTATTCAACGGATGATCACTGTAACGCGCCGAAGGAGTCACCCAAGCCCCACGAAAAAGTTTAATGTCACTGAAGAGCACTGAAAACTGCTGAACCGTGCCGAAGTGGCATCGGCGAAGTCCTCCGAACTGCAAAAAAACCCCAAAAAACTGAATTCTCCTAATAGGTGCAGAAACCAATTAAAATGTATTAAAATGTGTCTAAATAATAAAAATGTCCTTTAAAAAAATAAAAGGGTCTATTACAGAATTAAAAAAAATTGGGAAATAAAACCCTTTTCCTAAAAATATACAAAAGGTGTTAAAAAGAAATCAAATAAGGCTTTTTGGTGAAATGAAAAAAATAAACGGTCTTATAAAAAACAATATCAGGGTAATTCAAAGAGAATCGAAAAGTCACCGCACGTTCAGTGAATTTTCGTTCTTTTCAATTCGGTTTGTTTTGCCGATCCCATTTCGGTGACCCCGCGGTGTATTCAGCAAGCACCACAGGGTCCCCGAATTGCAGGGAAAGGCTGCCGCAAACCTGACGAAAACGAACCGCAAAACCCAGAGAATGCACGCCTAAGGCTAGGGACAGATGAGCGCATTTTCTGCGGCCACCGTCAAAATGTACGTCGATGCGTGCGCACGCATTTTTTCACGGAATACGCTTAAGTGGTCAGACGATGCGCAATTCTGGACGTATTTCATGACGATGGGGTGAAAAGAAGTCTAGGGAAATCCGGCTGTTTGAACGTTATGTTGGCCGCACACTAGCAGCGTCTGACATCTCCTAATCACGCACACACGCTGCTATGCGGGCGCAGCGCACTTTGTACGTCAGTACCAGCGGTTTAACGTTCTCGAAAAAATGCGTTCATTTTCCACTTGCGTTGCGCGGCCGGACTTTTGTGCGACCGTACTTCGTATATTGGCTGTCATTGCCCGGCATCTGCTGCTAGTGCGGCCGTGATTATGTGCGCCAGAACGCGCGTTCGCACTGCCTCAGTCTGACCCTAGCCGAAAACCCGCACAAACATCTGGAATAACCCACCGAAAACCACGGAAAAACCCGAGCAGGAGCCGATCACCCGCAGCGAAGCCGCTGGAAAAAGCCGACAGAGTGAAGTGAATAAATTAGAAAAACAGAACACTTGAATGTGTGAAAATGAAACGCTGTTTGCAAAGAAACTACTGAGCGAAAATGTCTAAAATTTACATATAAATATCCAATGAATGATAATAAAAAGGGCTGTTACAGAAAAAATAACTAAACTTAAAAAAAAAATAGAATATAGGACTTTTTAAAAAAGAAATAATCCAGAAAAATGCTTAAAAAATCTATAAATAAAGAGACTCTTTACTGCAGAATTTTATAATGAACGGTTTATTAGATATTGAATTAAAACGGAAATATTTTTAACATTGAAGCCTATGGGATTCGCCTGAATTAACTTGCCGAATTAAACCACCGAATGGCAGGGCATTTCGGGAACCTTTCACTGCTGGTTTGTGTTCTCTGAGTAGCCGAAGCAGTGCTTCTCTATGGGGGAATTCACTGCCCTCGAACAGGCACCGAACAGGCACCGTATGTTCAGGCAATTCGCCAGGATTTGGCGAATTGCCTGCTCTCTGGATAGCCGAATGGCCAAGAAAGGTAACCGAATGCTGAATTTCAGCATTCGGTTACCTTTCTCAAGCAATTCGGATCTCTTTGAATTACACTGTATATTTTTTACATTCATTCCTATGGGATTCACCTGTTTAAACCTGTCAAACTAAACCCCCAAAAATCAGGGCATTTCACTGACATTTCGGTGCAGTTTGGCGACTGTGAATAGACGAATCATTACTTCTCTATGAGACAAAATCACTGCCGCTGAAGATCGCCGAATTGCGGTTAACTGCACTGCATTTCAACGTCAATTCTCCAGTATTTAGCAAAGTGTCAGTTTAGTGAATAAACAAACTGCTTTGAAATTGCACCGTACGGGGAAATTCATTGTTCGATGCACTTTGGTGGCAAGTTCGGTACTTAGTGAATAAGCCCTTAAATGTCTTGTTATAAAACACGACCTCTGGCTATCGTTTCTTATATTGAATTTTAAACAGTTTGTTATATTGACTTCTAACCAATTTATTAATAAGAAACAAAAATAAAGAACTATTTTACTTAAAAGATGTATTTTAGTTCTGCAGGACTTGCTCTGCATTCGACACCACAGGAAAAAGTAAATTAAGGAATGCTACCTGAAGGGGTTATTCAGAGAGCACCAAAAGTTCGGTGCTCTCTTTTGACACACTTTAGTTCGCCAACCCTGCGTGAATTTAGCATTCACCGGAGGGTCCCCTGAAGTGCGTCAAACGGGATCCACCACACGCCACCGATCAGTCCGCCAAGTGCCACCGATCAGCTCAACGAAGACAGTCAATGATCCGCCGAACTGGTGAAAAAAGTTATCAAAAACCGGATCTCTGCAATTTTAAAAAAGGCATTTAAAACACAAAAATGCGAGGGCCAATTCGGAGGTTAGTGAATAACCACTTTAATATTTTAGCATTTATTTGGGACGCTGCTTCAACACTGATAACATTCAATAAAGGTGTTACCATATTACCGCTACTTTTGACATATTGTTTCTGTGCTCACTTTGAAATCCCTATAGTGGGATTGAGCCAAGCCATATCCTTTGTTTGTTGTGTGGTTCTAGTCACTTAGGAGGGCATCACTTTAACCCCTTAGTGACTGGGCGGTTTTACACAAATCCGTCTTTTAGTGACCGCTGCTGTTTTTACGTTTCTGCGCTGTTAGTGTTTAGGTCAAATTTTCCTCTTACTCGTTTATTCAAAAATATGAAATATGATGAAAAAATTGTAAAAACACACTTTTTCGTAATTTAATCCCCAAAATCTACAACCACCCAAAAAGACCCCGGCTAAATAGGTTCAAAATTTTGTCCCGAGACTAGAAATACCCAATTTTTACATGCGTTTGCTTTTTAACCCCTTCACTGCTGAGACAGTTCGCCTATGTGCGCTGCGCTCGTTCTGACCATTTTTTGCTAATTATTTTCAGATGAAAGCCTAGGTCCTATTTAATTAAACCCCCCCAGACAAAAAAATGTTTAAAATTTTTTTTTTTTTTTTTTTTTTTTTTTTTTTTAAATTTAAAACCAAACCTGGTCATGTTTGGTATCATTGGAAAGGCCATAATCTAGCTGCAATGGATCGGGAGATAAAGGGATCCTTAGGATCCCCTTATCTCTACATGGCAGCTAGATGGTTAACTGGCCCACTGACATCCTCACACATATGGTGAGGTTGTGTCAGGCACGCTCACGTACCTGAGGGTGGACGAACGGTTAGCCCTAAGTGAAAACAGGAGCCTCGAGTACGTAGAAGAGAAACCAGTCCTTGTAGTGGCTGGGTTAACACAAATAATGAGGGCTGCCCTGTCTTCAGGCCAACACCAACCAAGGGTACGTAACGGCAGTGCCGGTAAAGCAAGATAGAGTCACAATGCGGTACCAGTCCTTATAGTGGCTGGGTTTCGCACAAACAGGAGGTGAACCTATAAGGCAGGGACACAAGGAGGACAGGAACCAGTCCTTAGAGTGGCTGGTGTAAACGCTGGTAAGCCAGGAACGTATGTCAGAAAGCAATAGGGTATAGGCGAAAACAGAGTCGAGTAACAAGCCGGGTCAAGGGGTATAGAGGTACACAAGTCGAGAGAGATAGCCAGGTCATACACAGTAAGTCAAATTGAGTGAAATAAACGAGCACTTAAGGGTCAGACAGGCAAAACCACGAAAGGGCACTGAGGAATGGGAAAAGCAAGTTTAAATCTGGTGCCTTGCCTGCTGATTGGTCCTTCGCGGTCACATGGAGATAGGTGACGTCGCGCCGCCGGGAGGGCTAAATCCGGAACTGCCGGCGGCGCGCGCGCCTACTGCGCGCACACAGGACTCGGAGAGGACGCCGACCCCGGAGCCGGGAAGAAGGATGCCGGGTCGGCGACCCGGCGGGACGCCGAGCCGGCGGCGCCCGCCGAGCCCTGACAGCACCCCCGCCTCGAGGAACGCCCACCGGGCGGCCAGGAGCCGGGCGATCGGGAAAACGATGATGAAAGGCGGAGACCAATCGAGGAGCATGAACGTCACGTGACGAAACCCATGTGCGATCCGCGGGGCCATAGCCAGTCCAATGAACCAAATACTGCAACCGATTGCGGACATAACGGGAATCCAAGATGGACTCAATTTCACTCGGGAGTCCCATCAACCACCACAGGGGGAGGAGGGGAGTCAGGGCGAGTAAAACGGTTGCAGGAGAGCGGCTTTAATAAAGAGACATGAAAGGAGTTGGGAATACGCAAAGAGACAGGCAATTGCAGTGCGTATACTACGGGATTGATACATCGGAGTATTGTATACGGACCGATAAAACGAGGCGCGAATTTCATAGACGGGACCTTCAGACGAATGTGGCGTGTGCTGAGCCAAACCCTGTCACCCACATGGTACACTGGTGGAGGTCTGCGCCTCCGATCAGCCGCCCGCTTCTGGCTCAAGGAAGCGGATTCTAGATTCAACCTGGTCTTCTCCCAAATAACCCGGAGCTTATCTAGGTGTTCCTCCAGGGCAGGAATGTTCTGGGGGAGAACGAGGATGGAAAAATAGTGGGATGCATACCCGTGACTATTTCGAAAGGAGAAAATTTTGTCGACTGTGATGTGGCGTTGTTATACGCAAATTCTGCCCATGGTAACAGAGTAACCCAATCATCCTGTGCGTCAGAAATAAAACACCTTAAATAAGTCTCAAGCGTTTGGTTGGTTCTTTCGGCTAAACCGTTCGTTTGCGGGTGATACGCGGACGAAAAGGACAGTTTGACGCCCAACTGGTGACAGAAGCCTCTCCAGAACTTAGAGATAAACTGAGAACCCCGATCCGAGACGAGAACATTAGGAACACCATGTAGTCTGAATATTTCTTTGGTGAAAATCTGTACTAGCTCGCTGGAGGAGGGGAGCTTCTTTAACGGAATAAAATGTGCCATTTTAGAGAAGCGATCGACAACCACAAAAATCACAGTATGACCAAGTGAAGGGGTTAGTTCCACTAGGAAGTCCATAGCTAAATGAGACCATGGGCGCTCAGGGATCGGTAGGGGTTGGAGGAGGCCAGCAGGACAAAGGCGGGAGGATTTGGAACGGGTACAAACAAAACAGGTGGTTACGTAATCTTTTACATCCTTAGTAAGTGTCGGCCACCAAAGGTGTCGTTTAATCAAGTCAAGAGTTTTATTTACCCCAAAATGTCCAGCAAATTTGGATTCGTGAAAGAGCTGTAAAGCAGTGGGTACCTCTACAGAAGGAACGAATAGCTTATTCTGTGGTTTAGACGGGGGAGCCAGAGCCTGTTTAGAGAGTAAGAGGTTCCAGAAAGGAGACTCGACTCGTGTACTCAGAGAGGCTAAAATTTTCCTTTCGGGAACTATGGACACAGGTACAGACACTGGAGTTGCTAGGGGTTCATATTGTCTGGAGAGTGCGTCGGCCTTAACATTTTTAGACCCGGGTCTGTACGTAATGAGGAAGTCAAATCTGGTGAGAAAAAGGGCCCATCGAGCTTGTCTAGGGTTCAACCTTTTTGCCTCGGACAGGCAAATCAAATTTTTGTGGTCAGTGAGAATGGAAAACGGACAGGTGGAGCCCTCCAAGAGATGGCGCCATTCTTTTAAGGCCAAAATAATGGCTAACAATTCCCTGTCCCCAATGTCGTAACGGGCCTCGGTAGGGGACAATTTCCTAGAATAAAAACCACAGGGTTGCATAGGCTTGTCATCAGCTGGACATTGGGACAAGACGGCTCCTACCCCGGTTTCCGATGCGTCAACCTCTAAAACGAAGGGTCTATTGGGATCAGGGTGGTGTAGAATGGGAGCAGTGGAAAAGGCTTCCTTTAACCGTTCGAAAGCCTCCAGGGCACTGGAGGACCAATTCTGAGTGTCACCTCCCTTTCTCGTCAATGCTGTAATGGGTGCAATAATGGACGAAAAGCCCTTGATAAACCGTCTATAGTAATTAGAGAAGCCAATAAACCTTTGAATGGCCTTGAGGCCCTTGGGAAGAGGCCAGTGACTGATGGCCTCCAGTTTTTTGGGATCCATCATGAAACCAGAGGAGGATATAACATAACCCAAAAACTGTACCTGTTGGACATCGAATAGGCATTTTTCTAGCTTGCAGTAGAGGCCGTTGGCCAAGAGCTTAGATAAGACGAGTCGTACATGTACGTGGTGGGTATTCAGATCAGGGGAATGTATTAACACGTCATCAAGGTAAACCACGACGAAACAAGGGGTGTACTCTCGTAACACATCATTAATAAACGCCTGAAACACTGCTGGAGCGTTACATAAACCGAAGGGCATAACCAAGTACTCGTAATGCCCTAACCTGGTGTTAAACGCAGTCTTCCACTCATCCCCGTGTTTGATTCTTATTAAATTGTACGCTCCTCTGAGATCCAGTTTCGAAAAGATTTTGGAATGTTTCAGGCGGTCAAACAGCTCGGGGATGAGTGGAATGGGGTAGGCATTTTTAACGGTGATCTTGTTCAACCCTCGAAAATCGATACAGGGTCTAAGATCACCCTCCTTTTTCTGCACAAAGAAAAACCCTGCCCCAGCGGGAGAGGAGGAAGGACGAATAAACCCTTTTTTAAGGGAATCTTTAATGTACTCCTCCAAAACCTTATGTTCTTTCACGGACAAAGATAGACAGCCCCTTTAGGAGGCATGGTACCAGGAAGAAGGTCGATGGCACAATCGTAAGAACGATGGGGGGGTAATCTATCGGCCTCTCTTTTGTCAAACACAGGTGCCAAGTCCGAGTAGGGGACAGGAATGGAAGTTGTCAGAGGAGGGGCCGTAGGCAAATTCAAGACATTAATGGATAGTGGAATCTCAATACAAGAAGCCATACAATCATTATCCCACTTCGCGATCTGACGAGCTCGCCAGTCAATAACAGGGTTATGGCGGGTTAACCAGGGGTAACCCAGTACGATAGGATAGGAAGGGGAAGAAATAGCATGGAAGAACATACTTTCTTTGTGACACAGTCCTATCCCAACAGTAATATTGCGAGATTCAAACAAAACAAAAGGGGTTTCGAGAGGTCTGCCATCGATGGCCTGTACAAGTAATGGGGTTTCTTTTTCAACCAGGGGTATGGCATGTTTGCGAGCAAAATTTATGTCAATAAAGTTATCGGCAGCACCAGAGTCTACTAAGGCATAGAGTTGTACCGGGTTACGGGAACTCTCCCAGGATAGAGTAACCGGAACCCGGAGTCTATTTTCCAGTTTGGGGGACGAAGGAAAAGCGCCTAAGAGCTGTCCCCTAGAGGCACTTAGGCATGAGAGTTTCCCGATGGAACCTGGGGGCGTTTGGAACAGCCCTTAAGGAAATGACCCCCCAAACCACAGTACAGGCATAAACCCTCACGTCGTCTGCGTTGTTTTTCACTATCAGGGATCTTGGTGCTATCTAATTGCATGGGTTCGGGGGGAGGATGAGACTCGGGAAGCAAAGTACAGAAAACCGGGGAGGCTGCCTAACCGGTGGTCTTTTAGACCTCTCCTTAGTAAGTCGACGATGGCGAAGGCGTTCATTGATAAAGGACAGGTAAGTAATCAAGTCTTCCAGGTCCCCTGGGAGATCTCTGGCCGCTATCTCATCTTGCAACTCATCGTTCAGGCCCTCAGAAAACACGGCTATCAAAGCCTCATTGTTCCAGTTCAATTCAGAAGCCAATGATCTAAACTCCAGAGCATATTCACCCAGTGATTTCGCACCCTGGCGCAAGCGTAACAAGGATTTTGCGGCATTGGTTTTACGCCGGGAGGGTCAAACACCTACGAAAGGCCGACATAAAGTCACGATAATTATAGACAATCGGTTTATCGGTATCCCAAAGAGGGTTAGCCCAACTCAACGCTTTGTCGGTAAGATGGTTGATGACAAAGGCGATTTTGGCACGATCTGTAGGGTAAGACCACGGGGTTAATTCGAAATGAATGGAAATCTGGTTCAGAAAACCTTGACAGGCGGTAGGATCGCCCCCATAACGTACTGGAGGTAGCAAGTTAGGGTACGAGGTAGGCACAGAGAACGGTTCGGAAGGGAGAGGATTCACGGAGGGGAAACCTCTACCTGGGTAGGGGCGGTACGGGTGAGCAGTGTTTGGAGGGCCTGGGCGAACTGATCAAGACGGTGATCTTGCTCCTCCAAACGGCTTTCTAGACCAGAGAATTGCTGAGCGGTCCCTGCAAGGTCCATGGCCCTTTCGTGATGTCAGGCACGCTCACGTACCTGAGGGTGGACGAACGGTTAGCCCTAAGTGAAAACAGGAGCCTCGAGTACGTAGAAGAGAAACCAGTCCTTGTAGTGGCTGGGTTAACACAAATAATGAGGGCTGCCCTGTCTTCAGGCCAACACCAACCAAGGGTACGTAACGGCAGTGCCGGTAAAGCAAGATAGAGTCACAATGCGGTACCAGTCCTTATAGTGGCTGGGTTTCGCACAAACAGGAGGTGAACCTATAAGGCAGGGACACAAGGAGGACAGGAACCAGTCCTTAGAGTGGCTGGTGTAAACGCTGGTAAGCCAGGAATGTATGTCAGAAAGCAATAGGGTATAGGCGAAAACAGAGTCGAGTAACAAGCCGGGTCAAGGGGTATAGAGGTACACAAGTCAAGAGAGATAGCCAGGTCATACACAGTAAGTCAAATTGAGTGAAATAAACGAGCACTTAAGGGTCAGACAGGCAAAACCACGAAAGGGCACTGAGGAATGGGAAAAGCAAGTTTAAATTTGGTGCCTTGCCTGCTGATTGGTCCTTCGCGGTCACATGGAGATAGGTGACGTCGCGCCGCCGGGAGGGCTAAATCCGGAACTGCCGGCGGCGCGCGCGCCTACTGCGCGCACACAGGACTCGGAGAGGACGCCGACCCCGGAGCCGGGAAGAAGCTTGTCAGTGGGTGGGGGGGACCTGTAGGCTTGGCTGACATCCAAGATGTCAGCCCCCTCCAGGTTCGAATTGTGTTTTGGCGCCATATAGCATATAGCATTCGGCAGCGAAAAGGTTAATGCCATACACCGCTGAAAAGGGGAGACTCTCCCCTCTCCAACAGTGCAAACAGCATCTCCCTAGCTTCAATGGCTGGGGAGATAGAGGGCTCCGAAGGAGCCCCCCTCCCCTCCATTGAATTGCATGGGGACTCCTGCTGATGACGTCACCACGCAGCGTGGCGACGTCATCAGCCTCGTCTGCCCATGTAAATCACATGGGCAGGCTTCCTCCCTGCCAGATCACCGTGGGATCCAGCGAGGTAGGTGAGTATCAGGCGGGGGGGGGGGATTAGGCGCCGCTAAGGGAGACCTGTGGACAGGACGTACAGGGTACGTCAGGGGTCCTTAAGGGGTTAAAGGGACAATCTACTCATCCTTACCACTTCACAAAGTGGTCAGGATGTAAGGAGTGCTCCCCTCGCCTCCAGCTACCCCCCCACCTAGCTCCACTGATCTATTGAAACACTGGGTGAAGTGCAAGAGTTTCCACCAGCCGACCCAACATCACCAGTAGGGATGAGCCGAACACCCCTGTGTTCGGTTTGCATTTGAACTCGAACCGAACTTAATGCAAGTCAATGGGACTCGAAAGTTCGATTTTTAGAGTACCCTCCAAGAGGGCATATATGCAAGATATTTGCCATAAAAGGTATATGGGGGTCCGGGTAGTGCCCTGGGGGACAGGAAACAAGGACAAAAAGTAAAAAAACAAATGTTTTTAAAGGAACAGTGAGTTTTCCATAAAATAAGGGTTAAAAATAAAAACGAAAAATTCCTTCAAATATCGTGCCTAGCAGGTCCCCATAACCTGCCCGTGAAATGGCGGATTTGTAGGATGTATAGAAACATTTAAAACAAAAAATGACATTTCAAATGACGGTAAATGGTTTTCCTTTAATCTATTCCTAAACAACTGCTTGGGGCGGCAGTCTGTATTAAAAGAGGAGAAATTTTAGGATACGCAGAACAAGTTTAGTGATTTTTTTGGCTAAATTATGGTGAAACTTATGCAGGCTTTGGATGAAAGTAACAATAGGTGCTTAAAAATTGGGCCTTTAGTGTCGGCAACAGTGCCGTCACACCGTAACCCCTCTGTGCAATTGTTGTGGAAGAGTGCAGTGTTGGACCCTGCGGTCCAATATTAAAATTATATGAATCTGGTACAGGGGTCAGTGGCAGTGCACCCAAATATTTTTCCTTTGGTGGCAGCAAGTGCCTGCACACCGTCAGTGGCGTCACTAGTGTTGGTGTCACCCGGTGCGGTAACTCATGGTGTCACCCCCTGAGTTTTACGTTTATTTATTTTTTTAACTACTCTTACTCATAAAGCAGTACTCCCATATAATACTGAATGCTCATAATACACGGCGCACATTACTGTGAGGTTTAAAAAATCTAGAAATAAAGAGACTATATATACTAATATACTACAGAATATAATAATAAACGGTTTATTAGATATCGAATTAAAACGGGAATATTTTTAACATTGAAGTCTATTGCTCAAAACATTTCCCACACTAAATACACGAAAATGTCCAAAATCACGAAAAAAAGTCGATACGAAAAATGAGCCGAAACGAAACGAACTGAAACGGAAATTGGCTGAAACGATCTGACATGAAAATTGTCGAATTACGAACGAAATGAGCCGAAACGAAAATTTTATATCAACACGCAGACCTATATTATTATTATTATTATTCTTTATTTATAAAGCGCCAGCATATTCCGCAGCGCTGTACAATAAGCACAGTATAGACAGGGTTACAATACATTGAACAACATTTGACAAACAGTACAGGAGGAGATGAGGGCCCTATTCCCGTAGGAACTCACAATCTGGGAGGGTTGGGGTTGGAAACAGGAGGAGAGGACTGTAAGGTGAGAGTGATTGATGGTTGCGTCAGTGAGTTGGGTGGTAGGCTTCCCTAAATAGGAATGTTTTCAGGGAGCGTTTGAAGGAAGAGAAGTTAGGGGAAAGTCTGACAGTACGAGGGAGAGCGTTCCAGAGAGTGGGGGCTGCGCGTGAGAAATCCTGCAGTCTATCATGGGAAGAGGTGATGCGGGGAGAAGCTAGGCGCAGGTCACTGTTTGACCTTAGGGAGCGGGCTGGGGTGTATTTGGTGATTAGTGAGGACAGGTAGTGGGGAGCTGAGTTAGTGAGGGTTTTGTAGGTAAGGATAAGGATTTTGAACTTAATTCTGCAGTGGATGGGGAGCCAGTGAAGGGACTCGCAGAGGGGAGCGGCAGAGACAGAGCGGCGGGTGAGGTGAATTAGCCTGGCGGAGGCGTTCAGGATGGATTGTAGGGGGGAGAGGTGGGACAGAGGGAGGCCAGATAAGAGATTATTGCAATAGTCGAGTCGGGAGATTACCAGGGCGTGTATGAGTTGTTTTGTGGCGACAGCGGTAAGAAATGGCCGAATTCTGTAAATATTACGCAGTTGGTATCGGCAGGAGGAGGAAAGAGACTTGATGTGGGGGATGAAGGAAAGAGCAGAGTCAAGTGTAACTCCAAGACAGCGAACTTGGTTTGATGGGGAGATGGTGATACCCTCCACCGTGATCGAGAAGTCAGGAGGTGGGGCGGCATTAGAGGGAGGAATAAGTAGGAGCTCAGTCTTTGACATGTTGATCTTTAGGTGGTGGGAGGCCATCCAGGAGGAGATGCCAGATAAACAGTCACTGACTTTGGAAAGGACAGGGGGAGAGAGATCAGGGGTAGAGAGGTAGATCTGAGTGTCATCAGCGTAGAGGTGGTAATTAAAGCCAAAGCTGTTGATGATTTTGCCCAGGGAGGAGGTGTAGATGGAAAAGAGCAGAGGACCAAGGACAGAGCCTTGAGGTACACCAACAGATAGAGGCAATGAGGAGGAGGAGTTACCAGCAAAGGACACACAGAAGGACCTGTTGGATAAATAGGAGTCAATCCAAGCAAGTGCAGTGTCACCGAGACCCAGAGAGTTGAGGGTCTGTAGAAGGAGGGGGTGGTCAACAGTGTCAAAAGCAGCCGAGAGGTCAAGCAGGATGAGAATAGAATAGTGGCCGTGTTTTTTAGCAGTTAGGAGGTCGTTGGTGACTTTGGTGAGGGCAGTTTCAGTTGAGTGTAGGGGACGGAAGCCAGATTGCAGGGGGTCAAGTAGTGAATTGGAGGACAGGAAGAGGGAGAGGCGGTTGAAGACTAGTTTTTCTAAGAGCTTAGAGGTAAAGGGAAGCAGGGATACAGGACGGTAGTTGGATGGAGAGTTGGGATCTAGGGATGGTTTCTTTAGTAAAGGGGTAACTAGCGCGTGTTTGAAGGCGGATGGAAAGGAGCCAGTGGAGAGAGATAGGTTGAAGATGTGTGTGAGAGCAGGGGTGAGGGAGGAGGAGAGGGGAGGAATTAGATGTGAGGGAATGGGGTCGAGCGGGCACGTGGTGAGATGTGAGGAGGACAATAAGGAATTGACTTCCTCCTCAGTGGTTGGGAGGAAGCGGCAGAGGGTGGCAGATGGGACCTGTGGGAGTGGAGGTGGCAGATAACTATCTTGTGTTGGGATGTTGCTTCTGATAGTTAAAGTTTTACTGAGGAAGTAGTCTGCCAGCTCTTGAGCGCTGAAGGCAGCTGAGGGGGGAGGTGCAGGTGGGTAGAGGAGGGTGTTGAAGGTGGACCAGAGCCGTTTAGGGTTGGAGGACAGCGTAGATATAAGAGATGAGAAGAAGGATTGTTTGGCCAAGTGGAGGGCAGAGGTGTATGACCGGAGAATAAACTTGAAGTGAACAAAATCAGCTTCAGAGCGGGATTTCCTCCAGGCACGCTCTGCGGTGCGGGAGCATCTTTGCAGGTAGCGAGTCTGGAGGGTGTGCCAGGGCTGAAGCTGGCGGCGTGGGGCCTTACAGAGTCGAAGAGGAGCAAGAGTGTCTAGAGCAGAGATAAGCGTAGTGTTGTAGTGATTAGTGGCAGCATCAGGGCAGGTAAGGATGAGGTATGAGGGAGGTGGTGAAGTAGGTTGGAGAATTGATGGGGGTCCACAGCTGTAGATTTCTGCGAGTGTGTGTGCGGGGTGGGGGAGCAGGGTGTTTAGGAAGTCCAGATAGGTTGAAAGAGAGAAGGTGGTGGTCAGAGATGGGGAAAGGTCGACAGTTGAACTCAGAAATGGAGCAGAGGTTGGAAAAGACAAGGTCAATAGCGTGACCATCGCGGTGGGTAGGGAGGAGGGAGGATTGTGTGAGTCCAAGGGAGGACGTGAGTGAAAGAAGTTTGGAGGCAGCAGGGGCGGAAGGATCGTCAATGGGAATGTTGAAGTCCCGAGAGAACTAGGCATGGAAGATTAGAAGACAGAAAGTGAGAGAGCCAGGTAGCAAAGTGGTCAAAGAACTGGGAGGTTGGTCCCGGTGGGCGGTAGATGACTGCCACCCTGAGAGCCAGAGGAGAGAACAGGCGGATGCAGTGTGTCTCGAAGGAGGAGAAGGAGAGGGATGGGGGTGGAGGGAGATGCTGGTAGGTGCAGGTGGGAGAGAGCAGGATTCCGACCCGCCACCCCGCCACTTTTCTCTCATCCCGGTCTGGGGTATGACTCAAGTGTAGACCGCCATGTGAGAGAGCAGCAGTGGAGGCCGTGTCAGAGGGAGTTAACCAGGTTTCAGTTAAAGCTAGGAGGTTGAAGGAGTTTGAAAGGAAGAGGTCATGGATTGCTGTGAGTTTGTTGCACACAGAGCGAGCGTTCCAGAGGGCGCAGGAGAAAGAGGACAGGCGCTGAGGATTATGGGGATGAGGTTGCTGGGCTGCAGGGAGGTGATTTATGTGCGATGGAGATATACATATACATATATATCAACACGCAGATATATATATACACCCACCCTCAGACCATATATACACATACGCACATGGGGAGGTGGCATGTGGACAATCTCAACTAAATGCGCCCCCCCCATTTGGCTGATCCCTCCAGAAGAAATATATATATATTATTCTCTGCTCTATCGGGTTCAACATTTCTTCTGGAGGGATCAGCCAAATTGGGGGGGGGGGCAATTAGTTGCCAAAATGTGTGTGTAATACAAGTCTGGATATATATATTTATAAGAATATAGATATATATCTTATCTATATATAATATATATATATATATCATACCTGCCCTTACCTTCCTCTATAAATTTGCTAAAAATATACACACACAAAAAACAAACCACTGCCTGAGACCCTGCACAGCCCACATGCCACCCCCCTCTACCTGGCTGAATGTATCTAATATATATAATTAAATACATTCAGCCAGGTAGAGAAAGAAAAAAAAAGTTTTATTTTATGTTCCCGGCGACATTTAAAAATGTCCTCGGATTTTATTTTTTTTAGAAATGTGTCGCCTTACCTTAGCCTGGTGGTCAGTGGGGGCTCCCTGGATCCTGGTGTGGGCTGAGGGGGCTGCCATGGCCGCAGGTGCAGTGGCTCCCTCCCTGCGCTGCCTGTCTCTGCCACATGCACCCGAGCGGCTAGCCCGCACAGTCACAGCTCTGTCATCCGGCGGCCGCATGCTCCTTGCTCCTCAATGCTCCTCAAGGGGATCCTTGGGAGGCCCCTGCAGGCTGCCCTCTACAGTGCCTGATTAGAGGGCCGTGTCTGCCTGATGTTTTAGTAACAAGAATGTTTTATCCCATAGGCTTCAATGTTAAAAATATTCCCGTTTTAATTCAATTTCTAATAAACCGTTGCTTATAATATTCTGCAGTAAAGAGTCTCTTTATTTCTAGATTTTTTAGTATTTTTAAAGCATTTTTTAAACTTTTTCAAAATTCTTTTTTTATTCGAACTTTTGGCGAACATCCCAAAAAGCTCGAAGTTCGCGAACTTTCGAACTCCGAACTGATCGAACCGAACAGCTCATCCCTAGTCACCGGCAGCCGGGATTTTTTAATTTCCCGGCTGCTGGTCACCAGATTGGTCACTAATGACATCAGTACACAGAGAGTGTGCCGACATCACCCTCTGAGACCAGTCAGTGGAGCAAATGTGTGCATACATTTTGAGTTGTAAACTGGTTACCTTCCCCCACCCCCACATGGCATCTTTACGGCACTTGCGGCTCACTTTGACATTGGGCAGAGACAATGGGTCAGATTTCTAGAAATCAGACTCACACTTGCATGTGTGTGAGAGGTGATGTAAATGATATAACCAGGGGGTAGTATACAAGTTATAAGGTGGTTTATAATGTGGTTTACAAGGTGGTTTATAATGTTTTCATAAAAGGTGGTTTATAATGTGTTTTATAATGTGATTTAAAAGGTGGTTTAAAATGTGGTTTTTTTGTATTCATAATTTTTTATTTTGAAATAAGTCAGCAGTACGTCATACTATAAAATAGTGAGTGGTCTCAAAAGGCCAAACAGTGAAACATAGCAAGCAACTGTAGCCACACAGGGCCAGGAAATGTCATCTGAAGAACATCTAGTAAGAACAGATAGAAAAATCATCAAGGGAGAGCTGTATGTCAACAAGTAACATCCCCAAATGGGGGGTCTCAAAGGAACAAACAAATGAGACCTTGCAGGGCCATAGCATATCATTAGAAAGGTCAGAAAGTGGTCGCGCCGGACCAGAACAAACATGTCATCAGAAGAAAGCACAGCAGAGACTTGGTAGACATAATAAGGCATGGAAAAACACTGCGGAAAACTCTGAGAGAGTCCACCTAACCAAAAACAGGGGGTGGGAAGTACAAGGCATCAAAGCAGCGCCGCATTGGGATAGGAGAAAAGAAAAACTAAAATTATAGGGGGGGGGGGACGTAAAGTATATTAAAAAAATAAAAAAAGAGAGGAATGGCAAAAGGCACAAATTGTGCCGTCCTCGGCACAGTCCCATGGGTCCGAGGACCAAAGGAAGGCCGTGGGAGACGAGAGGCACCAGGGCTGGGTGTGCGGAGGCCAAACTGGGCACCGGGCCGCAGTGACCCCCATCATGTCACCCTGAATACGCCAAAATAGACTGGGGAGGGAGAGGGGAAAAAAAATAAAACAAAAAATGAAGGGGGGGGGGGGACAAAATAGAAACACCGGTCATCTCAATCAGGGGAACTCAGCGAAGGGAGGGGGAGATGGTGGACATAAAAAGAAAAAATATTTTCATATTTCTCAGCTAGCATGGGAACACATATAGAAAAAACATTAAAAGTTCTGAGAGTACAATCAGCAAAAGAAAAAGTCCACAAAAAAAGGAGCCAAAAACAGTGCTGAAAACAAAATTGTCCACAGCAGGGAACTTGCAGGTGAGGGAGGTCAGTTCAGCAAGGGGGAATTTCAAAGGACTTCAGAGGTCGAACGGGGAATAAACTCAGCGGGTCAGGGCACGGTCGGGCAAAAAACAGCGGGTAAGCAAGACAAACCTCTTCAGCCTGTGTCCAATGGGAATGCGGGGCACAAGTCCTCCACAGGCCTGTCTAGGGAGCTCTCGGGCCCCCCCAGGACCAGATCTGCTCTGCAAAGAGCACCTCCCAATGTTCTCAGCACCAGTCTCCTGCGAAGGGTCCGGCTACACGACAGGTTTCGGGACAAACCAGCTGTGATCAGAGCCACGCGGTGGAGACAAGGGGCGCGCCTCATCTTCTCGGCAGGACAAACAACAACTTTCGGCAGCTCCTTTCTCACAGACCTCGCCCGAGGGCCAACAGCCATCAGCTTGGGAGTCTCCACCACAGCTCCAAACCCAGCAGACACCGGCTTGTCTTCGCCACAACAGTCCTCTTCTTTGCTGGGAGAACCCTCACCCCATTCAACAGGTAAGGCTTCCTCCTTCATACACTCAGCTGGGGCCTCCGTTGTGGTGTCCACACCATCCCGCAGTGCTGCCATCAGGTGGCGCCAGGAGCCGCGGGTCAGGGGGATCCCCTCATCTTCTGGCAGCTGCTGCAGGCAGTCCTCCACAGCACGTAGAGCACCCTCCAGACCCCTAGTGGGAGGGGTACACGACAGCCGCTGCCTTTCCTCGTGTTCCGCCATCAGCCCCGCCGGGGAGATAGTCTCCACGGTCAGAGGAGGACAGGGGCCCTTCATCCTCCGTTCCTGCACCGACCGACCACCTGAGCAGTAAACTCTGCAGAAGGAGGCCTGGACCAAGGCTGATCCAGAAGACAGGCCCCAAAATGGCTGCCGGCCAGACACTTCAGTCAGGAGACAGGGCCACAAACTCTTCTATGTCCTGGAGGGGGGGGGACTGAACAGGCTCCAGAGCAGTCTAGCTGGTAGCCAGCCACGCCGGGATACCTATATCAAAAAACTGGTGGTGCGACTAGAGGAAAAAATAATATTTTTTAGTAAAACCTCTCGGTATCCCTGGTGTCTCTCCCAGAACGTCTTGGAAATGAACTGAATGGGTTAAAAATGGGAACCTGAGAGGTAATAAACAGAGAAACTTTCATAGTGCATACTGAAAAGTACAATTTTAGGGTGCCCCCCTCTTTTCTCCGCACTCACATGATTGTAAAACTTTAACACGTACCGTATCCACGACGATTATCCCACTCTGCTGGTACTGAAACTGGAACGAAGGACCTGAAGACTCTTGCCGCCACAGGAATCAACTGGACATCTTACCAAGATTAGCAGTATTAAAGCAGTAATTTATTGGGTAAAAAAATATATATATAATAAATTCCAACGCGTTTCGTGTATATCATACACTTCATCAGGGAAAGTATAAATTATAACAAGATTACAACAGAATAAAAACGCCGGGATACCTGTATGGTGTATTCTAGTAGCGATTCCGGGGTGAAAACCGTCTTTACCAGCCATCACAGTCGGAGCTCTGCTTAGACATGTCTGCTCCCGAGCACGGCCAGCCACGCCCCCCGGTTTATAATGTTTTTATAAGGTGGTTTATAAAGTGTTTAATAATGTGCTTTATAAGGTGGTTTATAATGTGTTTAATAATGTGCTTTATAAGGTGGTTTATAATGTGTTTAATAATGTGCTTTATAAGGTGGTTTATAATGTGCTTTATAAGGTGGTTTATAATGTGTTTAATAATGTGCTTTATAAGGTGGTTTATAAAGCATTTTTAGAAGGTGGTTTATAATGTGTTTAATACCGTGCTTTATAAGGTGGTTTTGTTTGTAAAGCACATGTAATCTCTTTACAGCTTGTGTTAGTGTTCCTGTTCAGTTTTTTTTGTTGTTGTTGACACTGAATGTGATCATGTTTAGTATCTCCTGCATGGCCAGAGTCTGGTCCCTCCAGTAACACCTCACTTGACCCTGTAAAGCGGTGCTCTGCTTTAATTCCTCTGCGGATAAATTAGAGTTAAGGTGATAATTATAGAGAGTTCCCTTTAATAATCAGATCCTGCTGACAGCCGCTACCCAATTATTCTCATTTTATTTTCAGGTGATTCACCTTTTTCCCAATCGCCGATCCTCTTCAGTTCTGGGGCTGCAACCATAGGCGTCTCTAATGGGGGCCAGGGGGGAATTGCCCCTTTAGGTTATTCCTTGGCCCCCATGTGCCCCCCCACCAGGATTCAGCCTCCAGCTTCCCGCACATCTTCAGACCGATGTATCTCCGGCGCCCTGCATCATACGTGGTCATTCAAGATGTCATTGGAAAGAGCAGAGTCTGGCCTTTCCATTGACCATATTCAGTGTAAAGACAAAACCATAAATAATAGAAAGACAATTTTTTATTTCCAGGGTGGAAAAAAACGCTGAATTGCAGCAAATAAAATGCTGAATTTACGTATCATTGCATCACATTACTCTGGAAGCTGATTTATATATACTTAGTTTTTTTCAGTGGTATGATTTAGTGGTGAACATTAGTAGTGCCCCCAGTTTTGACTGTGGTATCTTATGTGCCCCCCTATTTAATGTTCCTAGAGTCGCCACTGCCTGCAACTGATGCAATTTGTGTCGAGAATTGCACATCATGGGTGATTTGTGCACATTGCACAGGCGCTACGGAACGAGTATAGAGTGATGGATTGGAGCTGCACAGGTGCTATGGAACGTGTATAGAGCAATGGATTGGAGCTGCACAGGCTGATCCGATTGACCGATTCTAGCATGGGCAGTCTCGAATGTCCACACGCTGTCTTCCTGTGGATGGCCAGGAAATTCAAAGTCCTGGTTGCTTATGCTAAACTCCACAGCACCCAGATCAGCGTTGGGGGGGTTTGGAGACTTGACACATCTAGACCAATTTAAAATGTCACGATGAGTAGAGTGTTCTTTTAAGGGATGTGTAAAGGGTGTTGTGACACGCTGCCCCAATTGGCCAGGCAGAGGTAAGCTGGCAAATACACTGGACCATGCGTGGGAAGTGACCTTTGCCTTTAAGGCTAACATGGCATAGCCTTTGCCAGTAGGAAAATAAAGTTGGTCGTGGCAGATTTCAGACCAGAAAGTAGATCAAGAACATAAACCTCCTGCGTATCAGCTTGTGTAAAGAGAAGTCCATCTAATAGCCAAGTGATTCTTCCTCCTATTGGATATTTTCCTCATTCCTCGGCATCACTGTGCCCCTTCTGCTGACCTAATCTTTTCTCTATAAAGTGGGTGTTGCACCATGTGTCGTGATTAAGGTCTGGTAAGCTGAAACTGGTCAGTTTCTTGATCCTAGGAAGTTACCTGAACCTACAATCTATCAAGTCCATCCTTATAGCCATTAGTTCTTGCCATTGACCCGAGAAAGAACACCCATTGTAACATCTAGAATAATCCACAATATGGTTATCGATCACAATATGTGGATCGAGAGAAATCGCAACGTATCCTTTCTGGTAAAAATCAGCTAAAAAAAAATAATTTGACAGCGCTTCCCTCCCCCTCCCATGCAGTGTACCCTAAGGCTCAATACTCTGCCCCTGCTATTCACAAATGATCTGCCCAACGTCTGCAAAGCCTCAACTATACACAGGTACGCAGACACCATAATCTACACCAGCAAACCAAATCTCCCTCAGCTGGAGGCCGTGCTGCAAGAACAATTCACAGGAGGTAGAAAAAGTGGATCAAAGAAACTTTCTAAATACTGCCAAAATGGTAACAATGCTCTTTGGTACAGCACCTCGCAAACCCCCCCTTCTCACTATTAGTCTACAGGGTCATCAACCCCTTGGTTGGTGTGCCTAGAGGGGTGTCAGGCCTCGTCAGGAGGGTATAGCTAACAAGGCCGAAATAATCGTCAGGGGTTGCTGCACCTCTCGTGCAGGGAAGATGTTCTTGGCAGTCAGCACTGGCCACCCTTTTTGGGTGAGAGCAAACTGATTTGCATATGGAGCATTCATCCCTGTAATGGCACAAACAAGCTGAGACCTGAGCGGGTCCCACGTAGAGCAGGACACTAGTGCTTGTTCTCAGGACCCGCACAACCCCCCCCCCCCCCTAAACTACAAAATCCCCATCTATTTGTTGGGACAAATTCAAATGGCACGCTGACCAGTCACTGCTCAAATTAAACTTTACCCCAAACTAGATGCCCTGTATAGAAACAAATCCTGCCTGAGCCCCGCGGTAAGAAAGCAGATTGTACAACAAATGCTTATGCCGGCTATTGAATATGGAGATTTAGTGTATGGAGCGGCCCTGCAAATCCATAAACCTACATTGTAGAAGTCATTCTGCCACTTTGTGCTATAATGTAACATGACCCAACAGGCAGAATTTGTTTCTGTACAAGACACCTAGTTTAGGGTAAACTAGAAAGGAGTTTGATGTGCGGTGCCAAAGGATAGATTTGGGTATAACCACATACCTAGGATTTGAGCAGTGACTGGTCAGAGTGCCATTTGATTTTGTCCCAACACAGATGGGTGTTGGGAAACAAAACCTATACTGCAAAGAGCATGGTTAATTGTCAGTATTTAGAAAGTTTGATCTTTGATCCACTTTTTTACCTCTGCATTGTGGAAGAACATTGAATTGTACAGATCAACACAGAAAATATTGATAAGATGGAAAACCATCTCAGTAACATACATTATATATTCAGATACATGTAAATAAATGTATCTGCTATGCTTTATATATGATACCCATAATGCAAATCCATGTAGATAATAACCACTTCTTAAATACGTACACATTGCCGTACACCGAAGTGTTAATGAGGCATTTAGGAAGATAGCCAATAGGTTTTTGTTCCTGTATCATATTCTCCTTACACAAGGATAGTCAGTCTACCAGCCAAGGATTATGGGAGATGGACCGCACGGCGGTCCTGGTTATTTCCTAACAGGCTCACAAGGAGAATTAGGGGAATTCCAGCTGAAGCCAAGGCCTTCTGAGAAATGTTTATTTATCTTCATGAAACTCATAGCATCATTCAGGATATTGTTGACAACATGTTACGTGTTGCGCAACTTGTTTCGGTGCCATGAAAAAGAGCATCACGTGCCAAGGCTTGTCAAATATGTCAAGCATCAGCAGATGTAAGGTTAAAGGGCACAATTTGACTGAATGCAGGTTTTCGGAAATGTACAGCGGTGATACGCAATTACTGGAATTATGCCCTACATAGACTAATATTGACACAATTGTATAAAAGCTTGGGCAAGACAACGCCCATTGTCATTCCGTCTGTACTGAATGACCCAATGCATTGCAGTGAATAAACCATATATACTACTATTGAACACTACTCCGACGTGAGTCTCTTTCGAGGTGTATCTTTACAATATGAAATGTTATGAATAGAGATCTACTAATGGACTTTAGACTGGGAAAGATTTGATGGCATCTGGGAGGTTATTCCATAATTGTGGAGCTCTGTAGGAAAATGCAGGTCCTGGATCGGAGGTTATAGGATGGGGAAGTGGTCTATTCAGGTAGGGTGGCAGCTTCCTGGTTATGCATTGACAGTAATCGCTGTCACCTCATTTGATACAGCTGGTTGTAGATTCCATGTATGTTTTCATTTTATTTACCAAGACATTTAATCTTTTTTGCACAGCAGTGATCACCCTAGGAGCTTGCAAGTCTGGATACCGTGGAACCTCAAAAACCATAGTGATCTGGTGTAGATCAGATCACTAATGATCTGGTATGCCAGACCAGGGATTGTGAGATCCTGTACCCCCAGATGTTTGAGCAAGGTCATGGAACCAGATTCCATGTTAGCCCCCTAGGTTTCTACATGAAATGGATTAGTCCCCTCCCCATAGGTTTGACAGGAAGAGAAGCTTGGAGAAAAATGGGTCTGGTTCAGTCTGCCACAGAGGCATGAAAGTTTCTATACCAGGATATTGCATCCTGTATTTACCATCAAACAAGGGACACCTGGGAAGCCTCTTCCTACATGACCTTTAATTTGCTGTGCAGACTTTGCTTTCAAAAAAGGAGTTAAAGCCAACTTCTATCTCACATATGATGTTCACTTCTTGCATCTGACCCTGGGGTTCCAGAATAGGTACACTGCCCATTCTCTGGCTTCTACATGTGCAATCCACCCAAGGGACAAGGTCTTGCCAAACCATGGGAATTGATCTAGACCTACAAATATAATGTAGGCACCACAACTGTCTGATGCTTGGGTTCTTCTCTGCACCATTTCTGGAGAATATGCAGGGCACCTTGAGCGTACGCAGGATTCTGTAGGTTTTATACAAATTAAACTGATTTTAGTCTGACACCTGGATATCAGATCAGTCTGATATCCAGAAGAGATTTCTTCTGGAAAGAAAGAATTCTGGGAGGCCAGTGTTAGATACAAACTCTGCAAAGTGATCAGGAGTTAAATCTGCATAGAAACCACATTCATTAATGCATAAGGATTTATTGTCTGTCACATCATACAGTATTCAGGTTACAGAAACCAGCTCTGAGGGCAGACATTAGAGCAGAGGCTTTGTAGTCCTCTTGGGAAGAGGTCAGGTTGTAGAAAGTGGTTCCTTTGAAGGTTCCTTCAATGGTGGCTTCATATCCAAGGAGTGTATAGACCTGGGCACGGTATGGGACCTCCATTTCTCCTTTTGTGACTGAAACGACTACCCGCTTGGAGGAATGGGGAGGCACATTGACATCCATGCTGGTGACGAACATGACCTGTAGGGAGAGTTCAATATTAACGTCAGATAGCAGTCTAGCAAGTACAAGACAGCAGCACAGGTCCACCTTTACCTGTCCTGCAAGTGCCAAGATGTCACCACTATTCTGTAATTTTGTTGCATTGGGATTTCAGCATGTGAACAGTGAGTGCATCTCATGGTGCTGATAAAGCAAAATCATCAACAGGCATGCGATGACCAGTAAATTGCCTGGTCCAAGGATGCCTGATTTAGTGTGAAGTTCAGGACTAGGCACCGACTATCCAGCCCACATGTTACTGTAACAAGGTTGCTTCAGATTCATGAAGTGGTCTAGGCAGGGTTCTCCATTGTCTGGTTTGAGACTGGCTAGCTGCAGCAGACTAGTGAGTAACTTTCACAAGACATGCTGATAGGCATTCAACATCCAGGTCTGGTCCCCTACTGCAGTTAGCTATATCTCAAATATTCAAGCGCAAACTAAGGCATAGACCAGTGTTTGTACGGTGGCTGCAAAATAAAGCCTGAGCATCAAAACAAACCAAAGCAAAGCCTACTCATACTGAATATTTGTTCTCCCCTTACTGGAATCAAAAGGGGCAGCCAAGACACCAGTGAAGGAGAACATGTACTTCCCTTAGCAAGTTCAGGGAACATCTCAGCTGCTCCCAGGAGGAAGTCGCAGTACCTATAAGGTTCTTGTAAAGGGGTGGGAGTAGTGGCCACTAGATAGCCCTTAAGGATCTCAACTCCGAGAAATCTTGATAGACAAAACACTGAGTTGCTACTAAGCACTAAAGGTCGATACAGTTGGTGAATTGTGGGGACTGCAGGGCAGTCAGGAAACAAGCTGCTTTAATGTTTGTGAGGAATCAGAAGCAGGTCAGAGACAAGATGGTCAGAGACAACACATACCTCGAGGTCTGTCGCAAGTACAATAATGAGTATTGTTGCTGGTAAGCGCACACTGACCATGAGCTGCAAATAAGCAGTACCTTGCGGCTGGAGAATGTGAGCCCTGGGTTGGGTATAGGAACCTAATGAGGCCACAGACAAGACCCACTTCCCCAGTAGTCCTTTAAACACCCCAGCGGCAAGCATGGGGGTTCAACCACACAGGCAATCGTAATCAAGCCGGGTCAAATAACATGAGCAGGGATCGTATCCAGAAAACGAGTTGGCAGCAGAGACAATGTAAACCAATAGTAGCATTGTGGGAATCAGACTCCACGACAGGGCAACTCATCGCACCCAGTTTTAAACCTGGCAGCTCCTTGTGACCATGCTAGGCCTTGCCCCCTTGGATGCCACTCAGCCATTCCCCAGTGCTGGCAGCTGGCCAGCTCATGGCACAGGACTGTGCCCAGACCCCCCAGGCAGCACAGCAGGGGCTGAGGACATGACAGTTCCTGCCAGTCAGAATTAACTTGGGGAAGTTGCCTTCTCCCTCCCTGTTGAACAGTTGCCCAAAGTGCAGATGATTACCGTGTTAAACCTAGAATATTGTGCTTCAGCTCACATGTCTCCAATATCTACCAGCTGGTAGAGATGTCCCTGAAGCTGCAGTAGTTGCGAGACTGCAGAAACCTGAAGACATTTTACAAGTTACATTCAAAAGGTGAGGTCACTTTTTGGGGGAGATTTGGTAAGGTAATGACTACAAAGCATTACCTTTTCTTCATTGGTCTCCGTGAAGTTACAGGTTCGGGTTGTGCTGCCGAGGGAAATCCCACCTGCCGCTTCATCTATAAATGGGATCTCAGCTTGGAAGGTGATATCTGCTCCAGGTGCCACTGTGAAGCCATGATCCTGGGAGAAGGTGCTGGTTGCAGTCATTTCTTTGGACATCCTGCAAAAAGGACAAAACATGAGCTTTTATAAATTTTTCCTTTACCACTTTGTAGCAGCTGAAGTTGTTTCAGGGCATGTTTGGTCTAGCTTTGCTGACCAAAAAAGGCATAGACAGCTACTTGGTGCACATTGCCACCTCACTGAAAGAATTGACAGATATATATATTCATACAGGAAATTAAAAATCTTAGGCAATATACCCCTTTCAATATTATGTGGACAGTATTTTCTTTGAGAGGATGTGGGCCTGTGGATTTTTAATATGCAGACATCCTGTTGTGTTTGAATTATTAGCAAGCAAATTAGGAAAGCACGGGAAAATTTGTAATGGACTGATAGAAACGGATCCCTTTGTCCTGTCAGACATTTGCTATATGTATGGGCTGAACCTCTCTTTAAAAATTGTCTGACAGACGGTCTATTGGCTTGTAATCTGAACATCATATACCACATATGCAACAGATAAATCCAGAGAAAGATGCCCGACCAAAAAAAAAAAAAAAAAGCGCAGGTCCTTTCCTTTAAAAAAGCTGCATCTAAAGCGGGTCTACAAATGCAATGGAATCCCTTAATATGTTTGTCTTGCTATCCTGACATGGGTTAATCATCATGACCCATTTCACTCAGATTGTGGGAGGGTCAAGCATAGGATGTCATACATCTGGAAAAGAGGCTAGTGTAGTAGAAGATACATCCAAGCTGTTTGAAAGTAAATATTTAGCTCCAAATCTGACCAAAGATTTAATACAGGATTAACAGTGAATATTGCCATGTAGCTTTTAGTTCTGAAGAAACAGCCTGTACTCACGAGAAGCTGTGCTCAAGTTTCTGTCCACTCTCATTTTTGTAGCTTAGACTGTCCAGCACCTCAGTTTCCAGGGATAGGATTTTACCCAAGTCAGGAAGGAATTCAAAGTGCTCAATACTACAAATGGTTTTATCAGTGGTGAAGGCCATGAAATGGCAGGCAGAGAATCCCTGACCCACAGGCACTGCCTCACGATGAGGAAAGTCTGGTCGGCTCATTGTTGCTGGAGGCCATTTAAACAGACGCCCTGTCGAGTTATGGACGCACCACAGCTCCCCCTCAGGACTGAAAGCCATGAAGTTAGTGAAGTGGAGCCAGTTGTCATTCCCAACTTGGGCTGCTGTGTTGAGCCAGTTGTCTTCTGGGCAGGTTGGGGGACTTCCTTGTATGAGCTTGCCATCAGCCCTCACTGCATACAAGAGGCCATCAGGATCAAAGAAGAGGGCATGGAGTGAATTCCAGTTGCCAGATCCTATTTTACTGGCTTGGTGATACAGCCAGGGCATGTTCTCATTAGTTGGAGCTGCACCTTTATGGAAGTCTCCATCATTTGTAACAGCATACAGATCCCCTTCTGGATGAAAGCAGAGAAATTTGAAGTTGCCCCAGTCTACTTTCCCAACCTTCTTGGCAATCTCAAACCATTCTTGTCCATCTGTCACAGGCATATGTCCCCTGAACACATCCCCACCACAGACAATGAACAGCTCCCCTCCAGGGCTGAAGAGCATCTTTGTGGCATTCATCAATTTCCCTACTGGATTAGCACGATACAGGTAGTTGTCCTCTTCATTACAAGGAGGTAAACCAACTCCAGCAGTGTATTCTTTCTTGGTCACAACGAACAGCACAGTATCTGAAAGGCAAGGAGGGAGATCGGTCATTTACATGACGGTTGGGCTAGTGTCAGACGAGTGTCTGGAGAGTGGAAGGAACATCCATGAGAGTTGACGTTCCTTCCACTCAACGCCTTTCTGGTCAAATCGCTCTGCGCACTCAGTCAACCTCCATCCTAGCACTTTTCTGGAGAGGTTTGGATAACATACACTGGTTGCACATATGCTGAAAGTATGGTCAATAATTCCAATTTGCGAAGGGGAGGGGGCTGGGTGATACCAGAAGCGCATTTAAACGATTTCTGAAACACATACAAAGCATGACTTCAGCTCTGGTAGGATGTGTACTTTGCTTAAATGCTTCCTACCAACAACAAATATGCTTTTTGGTTCTGTGTGCTCAGGGAAGCATTTTAGATGAACACGTGCTCATCATTCAGGCTTTTCACTCTGCCGCCATCTACTGGTGGTTTAATAGAAATGCCATTAGTTACTTTATCAGATTTTCACATACCTTACACTTGCACAAGTGTGACTGGCCCTGTTGCATCAAAACACTGTGATGGATGCCAGTAAGTACGCCAGTATGGGCGCACAGTGATTGGTGGATGCTCTATGGCCAGCATCAGACAATGAACCAGCATTCTGGAAAATTGCTATACAAGATCAGATATGACACGTGGGGTGGCAACAGAAGCCAGTCTTAACCGCTACATGCTTGAGGGAAGTGACAGTGGGATGCGGGACTTCAGTGGTGTGATTTTTTTTATATTGAAGTTCCATGCCTGCCAAGGTTTATGAAGGAAGATGGCTGATTTAAATGTTAAACTGCAGCAAGAAGCAGAAACAAGGGATGGGGTGGAGTCTGAGATCAGGTGACAGGACATCCGTTACTAGTTACCAGGCTGCTCATGGATCAGTATGGGTCAGGGGTGGGCAATTATGGCCCTCCAGATGTTTTGAAACTACATTTCCCATGACGCGCGGCTGCTCATTAGGTTTGTAGAGCCAAGGGAAATGTAGTTTCAAAACATCTGGAGGGCTGTAATTGCCCACCCCTGGTATAGGTAAAGGAAATCATGATGAGTGCCTTGTAAGCTAACGTTGCACATATGCTGAAAGTATGGTCAATGTGCGTAGGGAGTGGGCTGGGTGAAACAAGTGTTTTTATTTAACAGTTTTCTGCAAGAACACAAAGCATAACCTTTGAGTTCTGGTAAGATTGTAACTGATCATCTGTTCCATATCTAAGTGTGTATTAGTGTATAACATTCACCTATGCAGGAATAATGTCCTACGATTACTCAATCTACATTATAAAGGCTAAAGGCACAATACAATCACTAGAATAGAACATGAGATCCTATAGTCACTACATTCCCTGTATGCTGGTGCCCTATGACACATCAGTGCAACCCAGACATCTGTATATGGTCTTCTCTAATTACCCAGCAGTGGCAACAGCCTCCCCCACAGGGATGTGAATTGAATCACTTTTGCCCTGTTTAACTCTGATATCCCCTCTCATCTGCAATGACAAGGTATGACCTTTGAGTTCTGGTAGGATTGCAACTGATAATTTGTTCCAATCAGGAATAAAAGCTCAGCTTTTTTAGTTCCCGCTAAGGAAGCATCTTACATGAAAACGTAATCAGGCTTTTTACTCTGACGCCATCAGGTTGTTTAATAGAAATGCCAATAGTTTACTGGATCAGCTATTTGATTGCTGAAACTGGAAACAGGTTTATGGGGTACCTGATTTTGAAATAACTTACAACATTAAGGATCCTAGGCACACAGGTCGTATGAGGGTTGATACACAGTACATGGCAGTTCAGCCCGCCACTCTACCATTTCAGAAGGGGAGCACTGGGAGAAGTGCAGCCCTGCAGCATGCATAATTCATGTTCTACAGGAAGGAACAAGTGCAGGGCACATGGGATTCCTCACTTGCAGCATGAATTATCCATCCAGTAAACTATGGCTAATCTGACAACCTAACGTGGCAGGGAGGTTTGTCATAAAGTTACACAACGGGCAGCAGTTTGACAGTTGTGATAAAATATTTTGTGTTTGCCAGGTGTGCAGCCGCCCACTAGCCCTCACCATAGGCAAAGGGTTGAGTCCAGAACACATCAGGTTCAGTTAAGGACACTAGAATGCAGTCATCTATGATTCCTGAAAATTCACCTCCCCATGCACGAAGTCAGGAGCTCACCTGGGTAGCCAGACCTTGCCAGCCAAAAACCCAACTCACTGCCCAGTTTGCGGTTCTGGTGACAAATGAGCAGTGCAAGCAAGTCAGACTTAGCAAAATGCCTTGCCGAGAAGACAAGTGACCCTAGAGGCCTAAGTCAGGTCATGAGCAAGCGTGATTAAACACATTTAGATCTTTCCACTTACTGCAGGAGGTGGAGTCAGTTCCTCAGCTGCTGCTGAATTGCAGGTCAGTTTGGCTGGGAATATTGAACCAAGCGGGCAGAGGATTGCTTAATGGTTATGTTACAATAAATATTTGGTCCAAACTGAACATTGCCTTATTGGATTATTTGCTCCATGGAGGCAGCCAGCTTTCCCGCGTCACTCAGCTGCAAGTGCAAAGTTAGCCATGCGGAGCTGCAGCACAACATTCAATGCCAAGTTGCAAACTTGGAAAGTACAGCGGCTGAGGAACTGAACGAGCCTCTGCAGTGGAGTGACAGGCAGCAGCCAAAGCATTTTAGACACTCGCCACCACCAATAAATACTTGTGCTTTGAGAAATAAGCCACATTCCTACACATCATGACAGCCACCCCACAACACACCAGTCACTTACTTGGAGTAACCTCCATTGGAACTATGCGCTTATACCCTGTCTGCACCCCAAGAAGTATCTCCAGATCTCTCTGTACAAGTTCAGCACCTTCAGTCCATTATGTTTATAGGCCGGAGCCTCCCTAAACACAGCTGTACCTGCTTTAATCAGCACACTGTGACCAATGGCTCCTGGGGGATCTGGCAGGGAAAGGGTCAACCCTTTAGCAGTTATATGCTGTGTCTGACCTATGGTTGCCAGGTCGCCCCTGTTTTCCTGGACGCATATAAATTATTCATGTTGATGCGCAGTGCGTGAAAAATGCCACCCTGCAGCATGTATAATATATACACTGCAGGTAAGGAATCCCAGTGACCTGCCTTGATTTCCTTCCTGTGGCATATGAATTATACATCTTGCAGGGCAGCACTTTTCCCTGTGCTCCACTCTGCATGAAATAGTAATATGTGTCCAGGGAAACATGGACTGCCTGGCGACTCTAATCTGACCCCATCGCCCTCATTGGATCTTTTGATTGACATTATGAGGAGAATGTTTTTATGTTTCGGCCTCCTGACCGAGGAATGAGAAGGAGCCGGAGGATAAAACACATTGTGACACATTCCTCCTGTGTGTTTCAGTGTATTGGTATGTTTTGTGTGTTTCTATATATTTTATGAATAAATCCATCGCTATATACTCTGCTGGCGAATGAATCCACGCCGCGACGTCTAGTATTTTAAGAAGGAGATTTTTTGGTGTGACTGTATGAAGCCGCATGTTCTTTTTGAGACGGGTCAGGAGTTGTGGGAGTTTCCCTCCGTTTCATTCATTTTATAGCTGCTTTATAACTGTTCGGTGCGTTGTTCGGTTTTCCTGTTATATGTATAAATTGATGATAAATGGTACAATAGTACAAGTTCATGAAGCTCGAGGCGCATTTTGTGTAAGATATAAAAGTGCACTGGAGCCACCATGACCACTTAAGCTAATTTAAGTGGTCCTGAAAGGAGTCTGGCTGCTGGGCAGCACTTCAAAGTAAGAGTGTCATCGCCACATTGAAGGCTGTCAACCAGTAGCCTCTGGGCAGCCTTCCTGGAATTAGGTTCTCAGAAGACCTATTACTACACCAGAGTGATACCCTGCATTGACATGTTTCCAGGAAGAGTCAGTTGGATGAGCAGGCATCTGATTGGCTTCCAGCCCACTTCCCATAGCTGGATAGTCAGGGGTCAGAAGAGAAGCGAACGACCACTCTGCTGGACTAAAGGAAAGGTTACACTAAAATGATAACTAGCAAAAAGAAGACCTAGGGTCTTATTCCAACCTAGCCACCAAGTCATCAGTCGAGCCACTGTTGTGACCTTGTCAGAAGCTTGAGGGTTTTTTTTTATGGGCAGCAGGGCATCCTCTAGCATTTAAGGGAACCTGGGCAAGAAACTTTTTTGGGGCCCTCACAGGGGTCAAGTCGAGGGGGAACGCGTGGGAACGGAGTTCCTGCACTAATTTTGCAGAGGGAACAGAGTTCCCTTTGGTCCCATACTCTATAAAGCTGGTAGTCAGGTGTTCAATCACATATTTCTCTATTAAGTCACACTAAATATAGGATTTATCATATATTTTTGCTTCATTTCATATTTATTTATAAAGTATTTTACCAGGAAGGATACATTGAGATTTCTTTCATTTTCAAGTATGTCCTGGGTTCAAGAGCATTGAAGTTTTACAGTAGGTACAGAAATACAAAGTAATAAAATGCAAGATATTAAAAATCCCAAATATACAGATTAACACAGAAAATAAATATGCCTCTATGTTACATGTTGACAGGTGCATTCCGTATTGAGGTATGTTAATAGGGAGCTCTTAAGTGACTCTAGACTGGGGGAAGATTTGTAGGTTATTCCATAATTGCGGTGCTCTGTAGGAAAATGAGGATTGAGCCACTTTCTTTTTGTATTGTGGTATTGTAAGTAAGGTGCAGGTCCTGGATCGGAGGTTATAGGATAAGGGAGCTGCCGGGGGAAGCAGTCTATTCAGGTAGGGTGGTAGCTTCCCAGAAAAGCTCTTAAACACCAGGTTTGAAAGGTGAAAGATGCGTCTAGATTCCAGCGACGGCCAGTTTAGCTCTTTTAACATGTCACAATGGTGGGTCATGTAGTTACATTGTAGCACAAAGCAGCAGAATGAGTTATACAATGTAGTAAGTTTATGAAGGTGTGTTTGAGGGGCAGCTGCATACACTACATCTCCGTATTCAATAGCCAGCATAAGCATTTGTTGTACAATCTGCTTTCTTATTGACATCTATACATAAATTTATCAGAGCTGAGTGTGTTTGTGTTACGTGCAACGTTATAATTGCTTATTGGGAGACAGAAATCCTGGTGAGTTCCCACACTTCTTTTTTTAGGACTTGATCCCTGGGCCCTCACCATGCCTTCAACACCACACCTCATTCAAAAGGACATAGGACTCCATGGAGGCTTCTGCTGCCTCTCGCGAGATCCGGCAGGTCAGCAGAGTGATCACAGAGTGAGACTGTGGACTTTTTTCCCCCAGTCTCACTCTGCACCGAACAGCCAGAAGAGGCGGATCGGTCCGCCATTCTCGCCGCGGGATGAGAGGTGAGTATGTGATTTTTGGGGGTAATTTGAAGCTGGTGATAAATGATTCTGCAGAATCCGTATCACTGAGGTTCAAGGCGTGGTTAACTTTTCAGTAACGGGACGTGATTATGATGACCTCTCACAGCATTATATAATTATAATAATGAAAAAGGTCTTCTAAAAAATAATAAAGAGGTCTGTTACATAATAAAAAAAAAACACCTTTTAAAAAAAATAATTGAAATTTAAAAATTTCGTCTAGAGAAAAGATACGAAAAAAATCCAACAAATAAATAGGTATTTTTGCTGAAAATATAAACCATAAACGGATGAATAAACACAAGTGAAAACAATAAAAAAATTTTTTACATTGAATCCTATGGGATTTAGGCTAGGGTCAGACTGAGGCAGTGCGAACGCGCGTGCAGCCGCACTTAATCACGGCCGCACTAGCAGCAGATGCCGGGCAATGACGGCCAATATACGAAGTACGGTCGCACAAAAGTCCGGCTGCGCAACGCAAGTGGAAAATGAACGCATTTTTTCGAGAACGTGAAACCGCAGGTACTGACGTACAGAGTGCGCTGCGGCCGCATAGCGGCGTGTGTGTGTGATTAGGAGACGTCAGACGCTGCTAATGTCCGGCCAACATAACGTCCAGACACAAAAAGTGTTTTATTGATGATCCGTACAAAATCACGGACGAAAATGCGCATAGTATGACCACTATCACGTATTCTGTGAAAAAATGCGTCCATTCGTTCGAACGCACTTTTTCACAGACAACATAAAAATGCGTTCGTCTGACCCTAGCCTTAAACCTTTCTAACTGAATCACCGAAAATCAGGACATTTCGCCGACACTTTAGTGCAGTTTGAGGTCTGTGAATAGATTAACCATTGCTTATCTATGGGAGAATTTCGCTGCTGCCGGCGAAGATCACCGATTTGTTGCGAACTGCACCGTATTTCTGAATGAATAGATGAACTGCCAGGAAATTGCACCGTACGGGGGAAATTCACCATTTGGTGCAATTCAGTAGCAAGTTCATCTCTTATTAAATAACCCCACATATTGTTATTTCATATAGAGGGGAGCATGGGGAAAAGGTGCTGCCCTGCAACATGTATAAATCATATGCTGCAAGTAAGAAATCAGGGCAGTTTAACTCAGATTCCTTTTTGATTCCTTACTTGCAGCGTATGGATTCTACATTCTGTGGGGTGACATTTTTCATGCCCCGCTCATCATCATGAATAATGTGTTTGTGTCCAGGAAAACATGGCCGACATGGTGACGCTAGTTGTAAAAGTCCATTTTCTAGTAATAAAAGAGAGAAACATAATTTTTTGGAAAAGTTTATTTATAGGTTGTTTCCAGATCCCTTTTTTTTAGGATAAATCTTACTGCATACAAATAGAAAAGCAGTGAACCCCCCTTTAATGGTACACCCCAGTAATAACATGGAGAGTGTACAGACAATGCGTTTAATCCCATTTTTCGTTTTAAGATTCTATTACCCTTTGCACATTTGTTTTCCGAGTGAGAGCAGGATCGTTTTTAAATTGGAGCGCTCCTTAACCCATTCATGACAATATACAGACGATATGCAACGCATTGTCTGCACACTCTCCATGTTTTTTTTTTGTTTTTTTTACTGGAGTGTGAAAGATAATTGATAGATATTTTTAATATTCTGTATGAATATATGGATGTCCTGTGATTCAATTATGATTTATAGGGGCTTGCTCTGATGCAGGGTTGTGGTCTCCACCCGACCTTTCTCCCCCCTCCCCTTCTTGTCCCAATGCAACAGATTTCCTGATCAGCTTCATATCCTGTGTTAACTCTTTTCAGGCAAAAATAGAAATGCCTGCGAAACGTATCTCAAACCATATATGGTAAGAAGTGTTTGTTACGCCGTGTTGATTAAACTCTGATGTAGAAATGTATCTGTATGCTGATTGGCTATAAGTTCTTTGAAATCTAATAAACTGGTCTAACAAAAAATACTCAGACATGACCTGAAGCTACATTGTCTGTGTGGCTGATTTTGGTGTCTCCACCATGGCGTAGCACAACGTTTTGGTTTATATTTTTTGATATATGAGAAAGAAATGACAGACTATTTGGGATTCCATATATGGTTATTATAATAGGAAAGTTGTTTTGTATTTTTATGGTCAAAATTTAACAGGGTGTACCATTAAAGAGGGGGTGGGTCACTGGTTGTCTATTTGTATGCAGTGAGATTTAACCCAAAAAGGATCTGGAAACCATTTATAATAAAGTTTTCCCAAAAATGATGTTTCTCTTTTATTACTAGAAAAGGGACTTTTACAACTAGCGTCGCCAGGTTGGCCATGTTTTCCTGGACACAATTTATTCATGATGATGGGCAATGCATGAAAAATGTTACCCTGTAGAATGTAGACTCCATACGCTGCAGGTAAGGAATCTGAGGTAACCTACCCTGATTTCTTGCAGCATATGAATTATACATGTTGCAGGGCAGCACTTTCCCCCCGTGCTCCCCTCTATACGAAATAACAATATATGGGGTTATTTAATAAGAGATGAACTTGATACTGAATGGTAAATTTCACCCATATTTCACCCATATGGGACCTTTCCAATGACTCCTCACTTGACCTTGTGCGGTGTAAAGATTAGAGATGCATGGTTCCATAGTTACCCAAGTGCTCCTTGCTGCAGTGCAGCGGTTTAGGTTTTTGATGGAACAATGCGTAATAATTCTGCCATCGCCTCCACACTTGGTGACACGAGAAATTAGATGGCGAGTTAGTGCAGCCTCATTGCTCACTTTATAATTAAAAATTGAACAATAGTCTGTTAAAATAATTAATAGAAAAAAATGAAAATGTATGTTACATAAGGCTAGGGTCAGACGAAAGCATTTTTCCCCGCGAACGTGAAAAAGTGCGTCCGAACGCATTGAAGTATTTTTTCACGGAATGCGCAAAAACGGTCAGATGACGCGCATTTTCGGGCGTGATTTTGTACGGATCATCAATAAAACTCTTTTTGCGTCTGGACGTTATGTTGGCTGGACATTAGCAGCGTCTGACATCTCCTAATCACGCAAACACGCCGCTATGCCGCAGCTGCGCACTCAGTACGTCAGTACTAGCGGTTCAGCGTTCTCAAAAAAATGCGTTCAAATTCCACTTGCGTTGCACGGCCGGACTTTTGTGCGGCCGTACATCGTATATTGGCTGTCATTGCCCGTCATCTGCTGCTAGTGCGGCCGTACATCGTATATTGGCCGTCATTGCCCGTCATCTGCTGCTAGTGCGGCCGTAATTATGTGCGCCAGAACGCACGTTAAAAGTGCGCTGGTCTGACCCCAGCCTAAAACCTGGTCATGTTTGGTATCATTGGAAAGGCCATGATTAGCTGCTATGAGGTCGGAGATACAGGGGTCCAAATGCCCATCAATGCAGACTTACAGGGTTATTCAGAGAGGTGAAACTCAGGAGACTGTCTGGAGAAGGGAAAATTCTAGGTCAAAATAGCCAAACCAGAAACATTCTCCCATTTAGCTCACTTTCCAAATCAGCTATGTGGTCTAGATTGTTCTCTTCTCCTACCAGTTCTCCTAGTTTTCACTTCTCTCTGACAACCCTGATAGTTATTCTTTCTCTGGGCCCTTTATGGGGCATGATCCTGGAACTTCTGCTCCAATTGCCTCTATGTTAATCCGGCCCTGCTTGTAGACCCTAGTGTAAAATGGTTTGACGTTGACACACTCTCTGCCTGCTGACATTATTAGTGACCGATCTGGTGAGCGGTAGCCGGGAAATTCAACATCCCGGCTGCTGGTTGTTACGGATCCTTGTACCCCAAAGTTTGGTAAATCTGTCCGGGTGCCCCTTCCGCTGTACTAGGAGGTGAGAGTGTAGGTAAATAGCTCCACAGACTAGATGACACATAGTACTGTGACAAAAGGTTGTAGCTGACCCTTGCAGGGTAAGTACCAAACTCAGAATGGCTTTTTGGGGGGTTTTCAGTGCAGACACTCAAAAGTAAAACATGCCTCTGCGGTCCCATGCTGAATAGCCTCCCACTCCCAAACACACACACACCCTTGTCTACAGACAAAGAATGATGAAACTGGTAGCGGGATCTGGTTACAGATAGTCCTGGGGGGGATTGGGTGGAAGCCAAGCGAATGGTTAATGCACATAGGAAACAGCACAGTATATGCCACACAACACTCTACACTAAATACATAAGGGAATAATAACATACCACAAACATCAGGGAATAGGGCACAGAAAACACAAACACTCTGCACATGAGAGGGCTCGGTTTCGTCAAACTGGTGATGCTGTTTCGGGTGGAGGAAACTCTTCCACTTCACCCTGCGATATCTCCAGATCGGGGCACTAATCACCAAATACACCCCAGCCCGCTCCCTAAGGTCAAACAGTGACCTGCGCCTAGCTTCTCCCCGCATCACCTCTTCCCATGATAGACTGCAGGATTTCTCACGCGCAGCCCCCACTCTCTGGAACGCTCTCCCTCGTGCTGTCAGACTTTCCCCTAACTTCTCTTCCTTCAAACGCTCCCTGAAAACGTTCCTATTTAGGGAAGCCGACCCCCCAACTCACTGACGCAACCATCAATCACTCTCACCTTACAGTCCTCTCCTCCTGTTTCCAACCCCAACCCTCCTAGATTGTGAGTTCCTACGGGAATAGGGCCCTCATCTCCTCCTGTACTGTTTGTCAAATGTTGTTCAATGTATTGTAACCCTGTCTGTACTGTGCTTATTGTACAGCGCTGCGGAATATGCTGGCGCTTTATAAATAAATAATAATAATAATAATAACAGGGAGGGGTGGAGACTGTCCCTTTAAGAAAAGTGCTTGTCCATAGTGATCACAGCCCCCTTCTTCTCTCATACATATTCAGAGGCTTCCATAGGAGGTGAGTTACTGAGATGATGACCTGGACCTGGCTGTGGCTATTATACGTGCATTGCACTTGATGTTCCTCTTGCACTATTCCTCGGATTCTGTTCTTGGACAAGCAGTTCCTTTTACTGAAAAGATATTTAAGATATTGAATTTAAGTATTACTCTGTGTATGAGTCAGGCTTGTTCGCTGAGCAGACGGTTACCGGGGCTCCCTGTCAGACGGGGAGGTGGTCTGTATTATAAGAAGAAAGCATGGCATTATTCTGTCAATGGATGCCAGTGGGAGTCCGTCTGTTTCCAGGGAAACTGTGAGCATCGCAGCAACATGTTGCATGTTCTGCCTTTCCATATTCTTACCCTGAGGGTCTCACAGAACTTCAGGGAGCCGTAACTCCTGCTCCAGGTCTCTGACAAGAGTCCTCTGGGGATAAGGAGGAAAAGGAGCTTTGACATATAGAGTAGGACGAGATACAGGATGAGAGACAATCACATTTATTCTGAATATGTCTACTAACACCTTTAAGTATCTGTCGAATGTGCAAAATTCCTATTTAATGTGCAGAGAGAACTCATCACTTCTGGGTTTATACATAAAAAGTCCATAATCAGCGGAGGAAACGGCTTCTTCTTTGCTCAGGCTGCTGGTCCTATACAGAATGTGTGGTACAGACCTCGCGGAACTCTTTTACCCAGCTTGGCGGAATTTCCACAGAATTTTGAAAAAACTTTATTATTTCTATGAATTACTAGTGATTCCAGTTACCGGTTATTCACAGCACAATCCTGAAAATGATACAATGTTACTGGTCCCCGTGTTCAGTGACTAAGGGGGTTATTCAGAGAGTACCAAAATTTCAGTGCTCTCTCATTCAGCATCCGTCGGTGAATTCAATTCGCCGACCCTACAGTGAATTCAGCATTCACCTCAGGGTCCCCAAAGTGCCAAATGCCCCTGAATGCATCCAATATACTGCCGAACGCATCTGATAAACTGGCGAACAGCCAATGATCCGCCGAATAGACCACCAACCGCTTCCGATCAGTCGCCGAATGCCATCAAAAAAAGACAATCAGCAGCCGAACAGGGGTAAAAAAACAAAACAAAATGCTAATTTTAAAAGGCGTTTTAAACAAAAATAATGCATGAAAATGCCTGGAAAACAATATATAAGTGAATAACAATAAAAAGGTCTGTTACAGAAAGAAAAAAAAATACGCCATAAAAAAAGGGGAATCAAAAATTTGGCAAAAAAAATCCTGGAAGATTCTAAAAAAGAAATTAATACAATGAATTTTTGCTGCAAATGAAAAGAATAAATGGTTGAATAAAAAATTGATGAGAACCTGATTTTTTCCCCCATTGAAACCTATGGGATTCAGTCGTTTAAACCTGTCGAATAAAACCACCGAAAATCTGGTAATTTCGCCAACTTTTCGATGCTGTTCAGCATTATTATTATTATTCTTTATTTATAAAGCACCAGCATATTCCGCAGCGCTGTACAATAAGCACAGTATAGACAGGGTTACAATACATTGAACAACATTTGACAAACAGTACAGGAGGAGATGAGGGCCCTATTCCCGTAGGAACTCACAATCTAGGAGGGTTGGGGTTGGAAACAGGAGGAGAGGACTGTAAGGTGAGAGTGATTGATGGTTGCGTCAGTGAGTTGGGTGGTAGGCTTCCCTAAATAGGAATGTTTTAAGGGAGCGTTTGAAGGAAGAGAACTTAGGGGAAAGTCTGACAGTACGAGGGAGAGTGTTCCAGAGAGTGGGGGCTGCGCGTGAGAAATCCTGCAGTCTATCATGGGAAGAGGTGATGCGGGGAGAAGCTAGGCGCAGGTCACTGTTTGACCTTAGGGAGGGGGCTGGGGTGTATTTGGTGATTAGTGAGGACAGGTAGTGGGGAGCTGAGTTAGTGAGGGTTTTGTAGGTAAGGATAAGGATTTTGAACTTAATTCTGCAGTGAAGGGACTCGCAGAGGGGAGCGGCAGAGACAGAGCGGCTGGTGAGGTGAATTAGTCTGGCGGAGGCGTTCAGGATGGATTGTAGGGGGGAGAGGCGGGACAGAGGGAGGCCAGATAAGAGATTATTGCAATAGTCGAGTCGGGAGATTACCAGGGCGTGTATGAGTTGTTTTGTGGTGACAGCGGTAAGAAATGGCCGAATTCTGGAAATATTACGCAGTTGGTATCGGCAGGAGGAGGAAAGAGACTGGATGTGGGGGATGAAGGAAAGAGCAGAGTCAAGTGTAACTCCAAGACAGCGAACTTGGTTTGATGGGGAGATGGTGATACCCTCCACCGTGATAGAGAAGTCAGGAGGTGGGGAGGCATTGGAGGGAGGAATAAGTAGGAGTTCAGTCTTGGACATGTTGATCTTTAGGTGGTGCGAGGCCATCCAGGAGGAGATGCCAGATAAACAGTCACTGACTTTTGAAAGGACAGGGGGAGAGAGATCAGGGGTAGAGAGGTAGATCTGAGTGTCATCAGCGTAGAGGTGGTAATTAAAGCCAAAGCTGTTGATGATTTTGTCCAGGGAGCATTCTCTGAATAGATTAACCATTTCTCCTCTATAAGGAATTTCACTGCCGCCGACGGTCTCGCCGAATTGCACCATATTTTGGTGTCAATTTACCAATATTTGGCGAATTGCCAGCTTTTTGAATAGCCATGAGATTGCATCTTAAGGGGAAATTCAACATTTGGTGCAATTTGGTGGCAAATTCAGCAATCTTACAATACTCCCTTAAGTTTTGGTAAAACAAGGGTTTTCCCTATTCCGACAGGGCCCTAATTATAACCGCTCCACTCGTTAACTTAACGAATCACTCAATAATACACTAAGCACGTTGCTCTTCCACCCAAGCCGCAAGGTTTGCTTGTGGTTCAGCCGTAACAGGTCACTATGGTAAATGAATACATTTTTAACTTAATTTGAGGGCAGACAGAGAATAACGAGCGATTCCAAAGTCAAACTTTATTCTTTTAAAGGAGATGGTTTACAAAAAAGATATTTGCAAAATCATTTCACAGATAAAATATAAAACCCAACAATTCCTTTATTAACCTCTAGTCATAGGTGGCTCCCTAATTGGGCAAACTAGGCGACTGTCTAAGGTGTCGCTCTCACTGGGGCCTCAAATGATGACATTCATGTAAAATGCCATTTTTCAGACATTGCACAAATATACACTCCTACATCCATTGCACATACTGTTTTCTACCAAGACAACTGAATTAAACTTCTTAACCCAAATAAACCCAATAAATTTGAGATAAGATCGGCTCATGTTTCAGCTTAGCCTAAGGCTTCGCTAACCCTAGAGCCACCTCTAAGTCCGGTCCCACAGTGCAGAGGATGGTGCGATGTACCTCCTCTGAACATAGGAGGACATTGGAACAAATTCAGTAGTTTACAATGTCCTTCTGATGACCACACGCAAGCTCCCACAGCTTTTCCCTTTTGTGGTTCGCTATTAGAAAAGGGCCAATGTCTCCATTGCAGCCAGATGTACCTGAGATACATCTGGAGGATTTGCAACACAAACAGGGTTTTTGTTAGAATGGGTATGATTTTTTATTTTACCGAGCTCAAAAATGTGGACATGGTGTAGTAAGGTTGTTCTTTTGGGGAGTCCATTAAACTGTTGCATTTTGGAAGTTGAGTGCCAGGTTCTGGTTCTTCTCTCTATTTCACCTGGGAACTGGCTGCTCTGGCTGATTGAGCACTTCTTCCTGACTCAGGGTGGGTATTGCCAATTTGGTTTCCAATAGCAGCAGTCTAGTGGCTTCCAGGAAACGATTTCGGCCTCTGGACGAACTGTAAGTAGTATCTAGTGAGTTGATTGACTCCAAGAATATTGCATTGGATTGTCAGGACAACTCCTTTGCCCAATGTGGAGGCCATCGACTGTGAAAATCCCAATCTACCTCATATAACACATTAACAAACCAAATGTCGCTTGAGGTGGAAACATTGGATGGGGAGAGAAAACTAGTTACCACAAATTTACCCAAAAACCCTCTGTGATAATGTTACGGTCTGAGTGCTGGTCACCACCACAAAACAAAATGGTGCTGGTAAAGTTCTCCTGCAATATCTGTAAGAAGCACGAGTGTTTGTGTTTCCTCTCAATATGACTGAGGTCAAGCATGGAGCAAAGTATGTATCGGGATCAGAAGCAAAGTTTGTGAGGGTCCTGAGAATGGGCAACAGCACTAATGGCATGCCCTAGGGTGGGTCCTCAATCAGGTCTCACTAGGTTTTAACTTGATGGCGCCATTACAATGGAGGCTGAACCAAATGCAGATCAGAAAGAAATCACCCAGAGAAGGAAGTTTCGGAGGTTGAGGCACCTGTGTGATGATGCTCCTGTCCCACATTCGTGGGAGGAATCCACAAAACTGTCTCCCACCTCCATTCCCTCCCCAGCTCACTGCGGCAGACAAGAGACAATAGCAATTTTCATGTCCGGCCTTGTAAAACAATGTCTAGAAAAAGAATAAAGATGATCCCATTAAGCAGAGAATTTCCAAAATATTTCTGAGTGTTAACAAGTTGCTATGGAAACCAGAGCTCCGAAATCCTCCCCGAGGGATGCTGGTGACTATTTGCATTCTGGTACGTGTACTTCAAGGGGTCTGATGCTGAGCTGGAAACACGGCAACATCATAAGTTAATAATCATATCAATGCCCACACGATGTAGGAGGAAAAAGAATAAAAAATAAAGTAATATAAAGGGGTCAACAAAGCAGCCAGGACACGAACTCTGATCATTAAGCATAATGAAAGTCAAATAGTCCAAAGAAAAAGATACAGCAGTACAACAGAGCAGCTCAGCAACCATAAAACTCACAGTAATGTGCAGTGTGAATGAGCATGTCACAGAAATGCACAGCAATAAAATTCACAATAATGTGCAGTCAGTGTGTATGAGCGTATCACAGAGCTCCACAGAAATAAAACTCACAGCAATGTGCGGTGTGTATGAGCGTATTACAGAGCTACACAGGAATAAAACTCACAGTATTGTGCAGTGTGAATGAGGGTGTCACAGAAATCCACAGCAATAAAATTCACAATAATGTGCAGTCAGTGTGTATGATTGTATCACAGAGCTCCACAGAAATAAAACTCACAGCAATGTGCGGTGTTTATGAGCGTATTACAGAGCTCTACAGCAATAAAACTCACAGTAACGTGCGGTATGTATAAGCATATCACAATAGCTCCAAAAAATAAAACTCACAGTAATGTGTGGTGTGTATGAGTGTATCACAGAGCTCCACAGCAATAAAACTCACAGTAGAAACATAGAAACATAGAAAATGTTGGCAGATAAGAACCTTTCGGCCCATCTAGTCTGCCCAATTACATGGATACTTTACCTGGATTTATCTTTTGTTTAGGATAGCCTTATGCCTATCCCATGCTTGCTTAAATTCAATTACTGTTTTGGCCTCTACCACTTCTACTGGAAGACTGTTCCATGTATCCACCACCCTCTCAGTAAAATAATGCTTCCTGATGTTACTTTTAAACCTTTGCCCCTCTAATCTAAGACAATGTCCCCTTGTTTTGCTACTTTGTTTCCTTTTAAATATATAAATACAGTAATGTGTGGAGGGTGTCATTGTGTGAGTTGTACTCTGCAGACGTATGAAGTCGGGCTAAATTCGATATATTCTTTGAGACCATAAAATAAAATAAAAATTCAAATTGAAAAAATGCTTCTTTTACCAGGCCGGGCTTATGAAAACTTACTATAAATAAAAACCTGGCTAATGACCGTTTAAGACTCAGCTACAGCTTAAGCAGCAGAACCTCCCTCACTCGCAGGTCTGCAAAACTCAGTTACCCATCAGGAAATCACATTATGTTCATTCCTACAACTTACGTGTACAGTGTTGGAGTATTCAAGGTATTGTGCTGCTTGAACATCTGTACAGCTGAAAAGATCTGTGACATTGAAGTACATTTGTGTGCTGCTTGTGTTACAGGAGCTCCCTGCGCGTATTCCATATTCACGTAAAGTTATCCAAAACTGGCATCTCCTTTTTTTTAAAAAATAAAAAAAAATGTCTATGAACGTAACCCAGAGCTGAGCTCCAAAACAATAAAACTCATAGTAATGTGCCGTGTGTATGAGCATATCCCAGAGCTTCACAGCAATAAAGCTCACAGTAATGTGCAGTGTGTATGAGCATATCACTGAGCTCCACAGCAATAAAACTCACAGTAATGTGCAGTGTGTATGAGCGTATCACTGAGATCCACAGCAATAAAACTCACAGTAATGTGCAGTGTGTATGAGCGATTCACTGAGCTCCACAGCAATAAAACTCACAGTAATGTGCAGTGTGTATGAGCGTATCACAGAGCTCCACAGCAATAAAACTCACAGTAATGTGCAGTGTGTATGAGCATATCACTGAGCTCCACAGCAATAAAACTCACAGTAATGTGCAGTGTGTATGAGCGTATCACTGAGATCCACAGCAATAAAACTCACAGTAATGTGCAGTGTGTATGAGCGTATCACAGAGCTCCACAGCAATAAAGCTCACAGTAATGTGCACTGTGTATGAGTGTATCATAGACCTCCACAGCAATAAAACTCACAGTAATGTTGTCACGTCCTTGGATCCGCGGGTCCGCAGGGGCGGCCTGGAGACCTGGTGGGCATCGCTGGCTGGCCGGGTGCCAGGAGTTCCAGATCATCCTACGTCTGGAGGGGCGGGGCGCAGCCTGATGACGCAGAGCCACCGGCCTTAAAAGCAGGGAGCAAGACCGCTCATCGCCCAGACGTAGAGTTATTCCCGCATCGCCTGGTGTATCCACTTTATGTATTTCACTGATTTCTTGCTCTGTTGCCGATCTGATATTTGATGAGGACATTGCTTGTTATTAACCCGGACTGCCTTCTCGACTATTCTCCTTCTAATTGTGTTATAAACCTTTCGCGCTCGATACAGACTCAGAGTGTATGTTGCTGTGGTACCACGCTGATACTAATATATGGGCAGTATTACAAAGTTGGTGCTAACTTAACCAGAGCTGTTGTTAACTTAACAGCTCCATAGGCTATAATGGCTCTGGGAAGTTTATAACAGCTCTGGTTAAGGCTAGGGTCAGACTAACGCATATTTTGCGTCGTCCGTGAAAAAGTGCGTTCGAATGAATGGACTGGACATTATGTTGGCCGGACATTAGCAGCGTCTGACGTCTCCTAATCACGCTCACACGCCACTAGCGGAGGCAGCGCACTCTGTATGTCAGTACTAGCGGTTTCACGTTTTTGAAAAGATGCGTTTGTTTGCCGCTTGCATTGCGCAGCCGCACTTTCGTGCGCCGTACTTCGTATATTGCCCGTCATTGGCCGTCATTTGCTGCTACTACGGCCGTGATTAAGTGCGACTGCACGCGCGTTCGCTCTGCGTTAGTCTGACCCCAGCCTAAGTTAGCACCAACTTTGTAATATGGCCCTATGTCTGTTCTGTTTAGCGCTGAGTCTAAGAAACGTTCAAGTTGCCCTGTTGCCAAACTGGAGTGTATGAGAACCCTGTCTGTTGCCAATTCGGACTGTGTATATGACCACACTTATTCTGATACCTACTGTATAAGCTTACTTAAGCAGTCTTGACTTAAGTTGCTCCCAAGCTGTCAGCAATATTAACCCTTAGTATTCCGGTACACACCTGGTCTTGAAACCTGCTGTCTCTCGCTAAGGCTCCGGTCAGACGACCGCAGCATTCATGTCCGTGATGGCGCACAAAAGTACGTCCGTGATAGCATGACATAAAGGCCAATGGAGTCCCACACACGAAGTACGTCCGCACTGAACTGCGGACGCACAATGGACGCGGCAAACGGACGCAAGTTAGGCAAGAACATAGAACACCTAGAACGGCCGCACAAAGTGCGCTGCGTCTGCAACGTCCGCATAGCTTTGTGTGTGAGTGATGGAACGTGGTCAGACGGACTGCATTTATACGTCCAGCATTTTTCACGGACAAAATGGTTTTGCTTTTTAATTTATTTATCCTCCTACATCCGTCAAAAAATAAACGTCAGTGAAAAAAACGGACTGTGTGGCCACTACTGTGTCTTCCGTACTAACGTCCGTCCGTACTGCATGGATGCACAGTCCATAGAAAATGCGCTCGTCTGACCCTAGCGTTATACTCTCTATTTCTAGTGTGTCTGTTCTCCCTGGCTGGGAGTGATAGGGCTAGCGGTCCCGACCATTTAAAGAATCGGAGGGATAGAAGTCTGTCCAAAAGGATCCTCACCACGGTTAACAAGGGTGAGCGGTACAGCAAAGGTGACAAATGTGTGATGTGTATGAGCGTATCACAGAGCTCCACAGCAATAAAACTCACAGTAATGTGTAGTGTGTATGAGCGTATCACAGAGCTCCACAGCAATAAAACTCACAGTAATGTGCAGTGTGTATGAGCGTATCACAGAGCTCCACAGCAATAAAACTCACAGTAATGTGCAGTGTGTATGAGCGTATCACAGAGCTCCACAGCAATAAAACTCACAGTAATGTGCAGTGTGTATGAGCGTATCACAGAGCTCCACAGCAATAAAACTCACAGTAATGTGCAGTGTGTATGAGCGTATCACAGAGCTCCACAGCAATAAAACTCACAGTAATGTGCAGTGTGTATGAGCGTATCACAGAGCTCCACAGCAATAAAACTCACAGTAATGTGCAGTGTGTATGAGCGTATCACAGAGCTCCACAGCAATAAAACTCACAGTAATGTGCAGTGTGTATGAGCGTATCACAGAGCTCCACAGCAATAAAACTCACAGTAATGTGCAGTGTGTATGAGCGTATCACAGAGCTCCACAGCAATAAAACAAACGGTAATGTGTGATGTGTATGAATGTATCATAGAGATCCACAGCAATAAAACACACAGTAATGTGTGATGTGTATGAAAGTATAGCTCCACAGCAATAAGATATGCATTATTTAAGTAACACTCTGCACACCCTGGCCACTTTGTCTTATAACGTGCCTCAATTCATCTGGTGTTCCAGGTGAGGCTGACAGTATACAGGTTGATTTGCCAGGGGAGGAGATGCTGCTCACTGTGGGATTTGGAGGGTAAGTATGTGGCAGAGGATGTATTCAGTCCACTAGGTATTTACTTATACCCCATATGATAACATCTTTGGAAAGATCAGGTAGTTGTCTATAAAAAAAATTAAAAAAATTAAAAAGTGCCGCTCCTAGACATTAAAATAGAGACGAATAGTCTAAAGGGGTTATTCAGAGAGCACCGAAATGTCACCGTTCCCCGAACTTCCCTGCACTTCAGGGAATCAAAGTTCCCCACCCTGCAGTGAATTTAGCATTCACCGCAGGTTCCCTGAAGTGCAGGAAAACCAGCCGAACACCTGTCGAACACCCGCCGAACACTCACCGAAAACCTGCAGGAACCGCTGCAAAAAACACACCGAACACATCCGACGATCATAGCGCAGATCAGCCGCTGGAAAAAGCCGACGAACGGGGTAAAAAACAAGACAGGGTAAAAAACCACACCAAAACAAAACAAAACAATACAATTGAAAGTTTCAAAATTGAAAGGCTATTTGCAAAAAAAAACTACTGAACGAAAATGTCTGGAATTTACACATAAAGATTCAATGAATGATAATAAAAACGGCTGTTACAGAAAAATGACAAAAAACTATTTTAAAGAAAAGGAAGAAAATGTTGCCAAACAAATCCTGAAAAATGCATAAATGATCCTCAAAAATTCAATAAATAAAGAGACTTTTTGCTGCAGATTAAAATAATAAATGGTTTATTAGATATTGAATTAAAACGTGAATATTTTTAACATTGAAGCCTATGGGATTCGCCTGAATAAAACTGCCGAATGAAACCACCGGACATCAGGACATTTCATTGCTGTTCGGTGTTCTCTGAATAGATTAACCATTGCTTCTCTAGGGGGGATTTCACTGCCGCCGAACAGGCACCGTATTTCACTGGTGATTGCCAGCTTTCTGAATAGCCGAATGGCCCCGAAATGGGAAATTAACTGTTCGGTGACATTTTGGGGCCAGATCAGCTCCCTCTGAATAACCCTGATAGTTGTGTTTAGTATCGCTGGAAAGGACAGTGAATGGTGGGTAGCTAAGTAGCATGGACAACATTTCCACTAGGCTTGTGCACAGATTTTTTTTTCGGCTCGATTCGATTTTTCGGATTTTCAAACTTTTCGATTCGGCTCGTTTCGACCGATTTCTGTTTCGATTCGGTTCGGCTCGACTCGTTTTTCGTGTACATTTTTTTTTCGGAATATCGACCATTTACGGAATATCGACCATTTATAGTATTTTCGTGTCACTTAGCTCGTTGTTTGTATCGACTTTTCGTGATTTCGGAAATTTTCGTTTTTCGGAATTGTAGATGTCTTCGGAATATCGACCATTTTTCGTATTTTCGTGTCACTTTGCTCGTTTTTTGTATCGACTTTTCGTGATTTCAGAAATTTTCGTTTTTTTTGGAACGTCTGTTCTCGTTTCAAAGCAATAAATTTCGATTTGACACATTTCAAGTCCATTCGAAAATTCCGAAAATATTTCGTTTCGGCTCGGAAAACTTTTCGGATCTGCCATTTTCGGATCTAAAAATTTTCGGAAAATCGGCCGCATCCGAAAACACGGATCGGGAAATTTCGTGAAAATTCCGAAATTCCGAAACCCGAAACGCACATCCCTAATTTCCACATATCGTCTACACAAGTGGAGAAAACAGCAAAGGTGTTAAAGAGATAAGCTATTAAAAGGTAGAGCTCCTGTTTTTTAGCCCTTAAATAATTGGGCACGCACGGCTTTCAGCCTCTGCCTGTTTACTTTTTAAATCTTTTGTATATTTTGGCTTGAATTTATTCACCTTATGTCGCTGCTCCTCCTGTTTGGTTCAGGGACTCCCAAACCCAAAAGTCCCTGTAGCTTTTCTGTGCAATTTGCGCTATTATGCAATTTACGTAACATAGGATTCACAAATTGCGCTGCACTACGGGACTTGCGCACTCTACGTTCTCAATTTCCATAGCGCCTGTTCAGAACGATGGATCGGAGCTGTGTGCGCATGCACAGATCCATCAGCTGCCTCCCTGAGACTGACCGCTACAGCGACTGGTCTCAGAGTGTGACATCGACAAGCTCTCTGCGTGCTGACATCACTGGTCTGGTCAGATTCCTCCTTGGATCGAGCAGCTTTTACCCACACATTAACAGGGTTATACAAAGAGAATCGAAAAGTCACTGCACGTTCGGTGACTTTTCATTCTCTTCAATTCGGCAATCCCATTTCGGCAACCCTGCGGTGTATTCAACAAGCACCACAGGGCCACCGTAATGCAGGGAAAAGGCACCGCAAACCCGCCGAAAACTCACCGCAAAACCAGGCGAAGGCACACCGAAACCCGCAAAAACATCTGGATTAACCCCGCCGAACACACCGGAGAAACCCGAGCAGGAGCCGATCACAGCGCAGAGCAGCCGCCAAAAAAACCCGACACCGCAGACGAATGGAGTGAAATTAAAAAAAACAGTACGCTTGAATGTTTGAAAAGTGAAACTCTGTTTGCAAAGAAACTACTGAACGAAAATGTCTGGAATTTACATATAAGATCCAATGAATGATAATAAAAAGGGCTGTTACAGAAAAAAGAAAAAATGATTTTAAAAAAATCCCAAAAAATGCCTAAAAGATCCTAAAGAAATCTATAAGTAAAGAGACTTTTTGCTGCAGAAAATTATAATCAACGGTTTATTAGATATTGAATTAAAACGGGAATATTTTTAACATTGAAGCCTATGGGATTCACCTGAATAAACCTGCCGAATGAAACCACCGAATGGCAGAGCAATTCTGGAACTTTTCACTGCTGGTTTGTGTTCTCTGAATAGATTAACCATTGCTTCTCTATAGGGATTCACTGCCCTCGAACAGGCACCTATGTGCATGCAGTTCGCCAACATTTGGCGAACTGCCTAGTCCCTGAATAGCCGAACGGCCAGGAAAGGTAACCGTACACTGAATTTCAGCATTCGGCTAACTTTGGCCCGCAATTTGTATCTCTTTGAATAACCCTGTAAATATTATAACCCTTAATACTATAGGGGTTATTCAGAGAGAGCCCACCTGGCCCCGAAATATCATCGAAAAGGGAATCCCCATTCGGCTAGTCAGAGAGCAGGCAGTTCGCCAAATTTTGGCGAATTGCCTGCACGTACGATGCCTGTTCGAAGGCAGTGAAATCCCCCATAGAGAAGCAATGGTTAATCTAATCACAGACACCGAACAGCAGAGGCAGGTTGCCCAAATGCTCTGCTGTTCGGTGGTTTCATTCGACAGGTTTATTCAGGAGAGTCCCATAGGCTTCAATGTTAAAATATCCCCATTTTAATTCAATATCTAATAAAACGTTCATTATAAAATTCTGCAGTAAAAAGTCTCTTTATTTATTAAATTTTTTTGGAACTTTCAGGCAATTTTCGGGATTTTTTCGGCAACTTTTTTTTTTCATTTTTCTGTAACAGCCCTTTTTATTATCATTCATAGGATGTTATGTGTAAATTCCAGACATTTTTGTTCAGTAGTTTTTTTGCAAAGAGCATTTCAATTTTGAATCGTTCAAGCCTACTGGTTTTGTTTTTTTTACCCCGTTCGTCAGCTTGTCGACTTTTCCTGCATGTTCAGCGTGGTTTCTCCAGAGGTTCCGGCGGGTTTTCAGTTGGATTGCGGCAGGTTTTCCCTGCACTCTGGGGACCCTGCGGTGAATGCTGAATTCACTGCAGTTTAGGGAACTTTGATTCCCCGAAGTGTAGGTAAGTGCGAGCAACGACAGAGCACCGAAATGTCAGTGACATTTCAATGCTCTCATAATAACCCCTTATGTTTTTGCAGGAAGTCAACCAGTTAATTAATAGTCTGTACAGACTCTGACCCAACCACCTCAACAGGCACAGAATTTCGCTTTATTGATTTTCCTTGGATGTTGCCCTGTTGTGTTTTTCCTACAGCCAGGAAATTCAAAAATCCCGGCTCCTGGTGATGCTGGGTGGAGAAAACTCCTCCTAGTCCTCACCCATCGCATACATCTGACCAGAGCTAAAGGGAGGGGGGCACTGCTCACATCCAGACCACTTTAAAACAATAAAGTGGTCAGGATGAGTCGAGTGTCGATTGTATTTACTTATACAAGTCCTTTTATATTGGATTTTACTTGTTTTCGGAACAAAACGCCCTCTGAACCTTTGTAAATGTCATCTCCGGCGTCTTCACTATTCATAGATTTTCATTTCATACAGGCCAGTCAGATGTCCTCAAATAAGCGCTTTTAATTGGAAAATAAACATGAAAGCCTTCAACAATATCCATTTCGATCGATTCAAAGGAAACTGTACACAGGATGAGACAACGTCCTCTCCTCGGATTGCTCATCATGGCCTTTCTTCAGATTGTCTTCTAGAAACATTCATAGCTTTGTTTTTGGAAAGTATCATTTTATCGTATAATAAAGGTTTATAGTTACACAACAATATAAAATAAAAACCAGACTTTCCCCCGATCCGATTCAACTTTTCCCCATTTCCTTTATTGGCGGTGACCCAAAGGACGTTGACAAGGCAATCTGAAGGAAAGACTCCTTGTTGACCCCATAACGGCAAGAAAATGTCACGTTGGATTAACAGGCTTTTATTGGATATGAACGATCGTATCTCTGAAAACTTAGCTTTTCGGACAAGACAAAAATACTTTATTTGATGAGATCTAACACATATAATAACGGATCTGGGTAGAGAAGTCCTCACCTGCATTGTTTTATAGGTGAAGTTTTTTAAGGTCATGTTTCAAAGCTCTTGGTACGGTCACGTTAAGATTCCCCATAGATGACCTTTCTGCCACCAATGTCTCCTTTGTACATCTGTCTCAGCAGGTCTGGACTGAAAGTGCTTCTTCATCCTTGTGTCATTCTGGCGATGCTTGGGTGAACTCTCGTCATTCTGAAAATGTTTGCCCAAACTCCTGTCGTACCTGAAACATCCTTTTGAGTCATTTTCTGCATTTTCCGATGCATGTCCCCCTTCCTTCTAATAACCCTCCTTGGGGTAATTAAACCTCCTGATGTCATAGTTACACAGCCTGGAAAAAAGCCATGCTTCCATCGAGTTCATCCATTCACACATCACCTACTAGTGTTGATCCAAAAGAAGCAAAAAAACCCTTCTGAAGTGCACACTGATTATGCAACATATTGGGATAAAATTCCTTCTTGACCCCAGAATGGCATCAGATTTCTCCTTGGATCAAGCAGCTTTTACCTACATACTTAGGTCAGGTTATACACCGTGTAGGCACTGGCCTTTCAGGAAATGAGTCCAATATGCAGGTCTCAGGGATACACACAGAAGGTTTGGATAGAGAGGGATTGTTGGAGAACCAGACAGGAGGGCTGTGGGACAGGACACAATAGGACTTATTGGGTTGCTGAGGGTAGTTGGGAATGTAGTCCTTGTGTGCTGACCGCACAGGAGATCCAGGTATGAGGGTTGGAGCACAGTTGCTCTTGGGAGAGCATAGTGGGATCTTGGGAGGAAACATGGTGGGTCTTGGAAGGTACATGGTGGATCTTGGAAGGAACTCGGTGGAAATTGAGGCAGAGGAATAGGCTGAGGGAACCGGTGGTTTGGTAGGGTAAGATCAGGTCACTCAGGAGCTGGTATGTAACAGGACTTGTTCCTAAGAACAAGGAGCAACATCAATGAAGCACATGTGGAAAGTAGGAGGAGACTTTTATTTGCAGGGGAATGTATGTGCACTGTGTTTCAATGTGAGGAAAACCAGGGATGGTGTGCAGAGGATTTGGACTGACATACCAGATTACACCGAAAACCTGGACAAGAACAAAGCATTCAGGAAAGGTGCTGCCTTCAGGTGAAGGTACAGGTCAGGCTGTGGGAGGCTGCTGAGGCTTTTCACACCTCTGTGCTGAGGTCATTTTTACCGCTTTCGCTCATCATGTTTAACCGCGTTTTGAAGCCACATTTTATTAAATGACCCAGACATATTATATATCGTTCTTTCCGACAGATTCATAATATATCATTATTATATGTATACGTCATGTTCTGTCTGTATATTATAACAAAAAATGCAATAAAATTTGAATTTTCAATCATTTACAATGTGTAAAGTTTTTTTTTTCACATTTTAACATGCGAGCCTTTTCAGTTATATTTTCTATGGGTTGCGCTTGTTAAAAAAATTAGAAATGGGCCTGGGTCTCGTTACATTTTTTTTTGGGGAAAATGTCACTATTTTTAACAAACGCACCGCATACAAAAATCGTTAGTGCAGCATCATTGTTCACATTATAATTGAAAGGGGAACAATATTGCTGCATTAACAACAAAAAAAATAAATAAATATTTCTTTAAGTTTCTTTAAGTTTTACATGGTCATGTTTGGTATCATGCTCTGGCCGATCCAACAATACCAAACATTAACCCCTAACTGCCACGGATCGGGAGATAGGAACCCCCTATCTCCACCATTGGTGGCAACTAGGGATTAACTCCAGGACTGACGTCATTGTGCTATGCACAATGACGCCAGTCATCAGGGGGAGTTCTCGGAAGCTTGGCTGACATCCAAGATGTCGGCTAGCTCCAGAAGAGGATCACGTGGTGTAGTGGGCGAGGCAGAATTGAGAAGAACACTACATTAGGTAGTAACCAGGAGCAATGAGGAGAGAAGGGCAAAAAGAGAAGACTGGTAATTGGACATGTTGAGGTCGGGGCAGGCAGTTGGCAGGCAAGGTCGAGTTAAAAGATCCACAGGTTAACAGGCACCATCCGGCATGGCACCCCAACAATGGGTCAATATTTGGGTTTACAGAGGCTGTTATCATCCTTTAATCTTGTGCAATTGTTCCGTGAACACTAGATAAATGAGAACTTTATATATTCCATTTATCTGCTCCAAAGAAATCCCAATTTTAAAAGGACATTTGTGAAGTTTCTCTGACTTTGGCAGAAGTGGTTGCAATCTATTATCGAGTCTTCTCTTTGGTACGTGAGATAATGAGAAGTCATGTTCTACACTCTGCGCACATTTCTCAAACTGATTTCTTCCTGCTCTGTCATTTCGCTCATCAATATCTCTTACTTTTTTCGTCCCCATTCTCAGATCCCCTCCCCTATAGTTTCGCAGCTTTCATTATTATCGGCAGAGAAGAATGACACATGCGGCATTTCTTAAGACGTGCTCCATCAATGTCCTCTCTAGACTCCACGGGAGGAAGAATCCCTACTTTTTTTGGAACATTTAAAATGCATGAGTTTCCTAAAAAAAAAAAGGTTCTGATGTGTCTGTCATATATTCCAAAAAAGGATTCCGACAGCGAGGAAGGACATCTTAACCTTCAAAGGGTCTTCTCAGGTTTCAATGAGGAAAACTTTAAAGCCAGCTCCTTCTTTTTTTCATGATGGAGGCTGAAATAAAGTATTATCTGAAGAAAGTCTAAAATACTTTATATGGAACTTCAAAAACATATGGAAAAGATGCAAGTTTTTCATTATAAAGAAACTCTACCTTGTCTACACTCACCACTGCCCCCACCCTTAAATCTTTCCCCCAACATACCCGACCTGTGTTTGATGATCACGTTAGCCATGGGCACAATATGGTGCACATTACCTTTTTGACTTTGGAGTTAATTTTGCTTCTTAGTACCTCATCTCTTAACTAATAAAGCTACATAAGAAGAACGCCGCCAAGCATGTTCACGAGACCAACGATGAATTTTTGCTATTTTTTTTAAGAAAAGTCAGATTTATGTGGTCCATCATGAGCTTGACCACAAGACATGACCACAGAAGTAGCATTATGTAAATGTCCTGGGTAATTTGACAACTTCACGAATTACATCACAAGTATTTGGTCTGGTTATCTTCACGTCTCCCTGCTCTCAACATGCCATAAATCACAACGCACACTGCCGGTCCTTAGAATGGCCAGTCAACAGCTAACTAGAAGACAAAGATACACAGAATACAAGGTCAAAGGAGAAACTGAGGTCAAGAGAATAGTGGTACACACCAAGGTCATTAACAAAGGAGGTCCTCACACGAGCCAGAAATCAAAGAATTCCAGAAGTCAGAATAATCGATAGGAAATGCCAAGGTCGGCAAATGGAAATAACAAAGAACAATACAGCGCACTCTCTGGAAAAGCAAATGGCAACCGGGCCGGGAACAGACTGAGTCCAGGTACTAAATATGCACAGGTGAAAAACTGTTGGTTAGTGTTAGTATAGTGCACCAAAACGTGAGTGGGTCGCTGGGAGGATCGGGCTTTCGCGATCTGGAATGACGCATGGACCTCGCATCAATATCAATTGGCACATTACTAGGTATCTCAGGAAGGACGCCGCAGGGAAGCTAGGATGGAAAATGATGTGGACCATCATAAACATTGGCTGAAACCACAGCAGGATGCTGGACGAAAAATGACGCAGACAAGCAAAGTGAAATTGTGACAGTTATAAGGTAACAGGTCATAGTTGGACCACTTGGTACATGCAAACATGAGACTATGCCCTTGCCGGGTGATCTGTACCTTGAGGGTTAGAGGTCCACTCTACTCATCCCATTCCAGGCTTTATTGAAAACCAAAGAGAAAGGGCTTGATTTCCCTGCTCTTTATGGGCTGTTTCCCACAGAGTCCTCTTTTTAAGAGTACAATAGAAAAAAGACTGGATAGGGTGAAGGCGGCCAATGGTCTTTCCTGCCAAGTGCCAGTAAGAACATTATGTCCCTGGTCTTGGGTATTTTTGTCGAAAAAAATGTGTAGCCAACCAAAACAAGGTGACAAAATGGGGCAAAACAATATGAATGATCCCACCTGTAGGTGTTTAGTGGATTGAATAAATAAAGGCCATTTCTTTGCACCAATCTGTATCTAAGTAAAACCTTGGCTAATGGAATGAAAAGACCAAAAGAGTTGAACTAAGGTCGTTTCATATGATGCGTTACAAGGAAGCTTAACATATTCCAGCTCACATTATTTCACGGGTAGGTCGAGGGTGGCTGACATCCGTTTCTTGTTGGACATAATGTTCTTACATTCCGACTTAATCATCAGGGATGAAAAGATTCAACTGTAGCAATCCATGGGCGAACGTCGCCAATCCATGCAAATGAGTGCCCATCGAGGACCTCATCTTCCTTCCATCTGATTTGCTCATTCAATGCAGGTTCTCGGTCACTCGCTAATCTATTGTGACAGCAAGAAGAAAGTTTGTTTACACAGGAGTAGAAAGGAAAGAAGGATGAGGATGGATTCACATCACATCTGTTTAATAAAAGTGTCTTCTCACCCAGCATATGTTTTGTTTAATGAGATAAAGCTATGATCTCCGGGACCGTTTACCCAGCTCAAATCCCACCGTGATTACATCTCCGCGGCTGGGGAGATGACAGGCTTTGTGGAAAGATGCAAACTGTTTTAAGACTCTCAGAGCAAGCAGTAATCTCCCTCTAATCCGACATGTGATATCAAGAATCGGCTGGCATGGTGTGGATGGGTAACCGTCCCCCATCCCTCGCAGCCACTGTATTGCAACTCACGGAAAATTTTACAGAATCACACATTTCTAGTATAATTGTTTTGTGCAGGCAATATGCCTGTTTTTATCATTTAATTCAACACACCTCCCTTCTTATTATCAGTAGGAAAGACTTTGTTTTTCGACTTGGAACAATAATAGTTTTATATAAATAAGCAAAGTTTGCAATGGCCCTGTGAATGGGCAACAACACAAGGTTTCTGAGGGTCCTGAGAATGAGCATCAGCATAAGCGGACACTCCAACGGTGCTCTCAGGAATCTCGTGAACCCTTGTTAGTGTACAGGGTAATCCAGATGTGGACCCCTTGCTCAAGATGCCTAGAGGGCAGTAATGGCTCATGCATAGAGTCAGATGGGGCAGCATTCTACCATATTTTTTTTGGAACACTTTTTTTTAACTACATAAAGTTTTTTTCTGTTGGTTTTTGTGTCATTTAAAATGTGTCTGATTGATAAAATGTATTATGTCCATCTAAGCAGTGTCATTGTCTCCTCAGCTGTTGCTAGGCAGAGTTAAAAAAAAAAGGAAAGATTACATGATCAGGACTGGATTTGCATCTCAGGAGCCTGTAGGCACAAAAATGTGGAGCGCCCCTTACACTTTTGATGAATTTTTGTTGTGGACACACTAAATTTAAAAAAAAAAAAATGAAAAACAGTCTCCCTCTGCGCTCAAATAAAAAGAAGGAGCAGAATCTGTTGTCTTAGTTGAGTTAGTGCAGCGTCAATGTTTGTTTTATATGTTAAAGCATATATCATTGTGACATGTTAAAAGAGCTAAACTGGCCATCGCTGGAATCTAGACGCACCCTTCACCTTTCCAACCTGGTGTTTAAGAGCTTTTCTGGGAAGCTGCCACCCTACCTAAATAGACTGCTTCCCCCAGCAGTTCCCTCATTCGATAACCTCCGATCCAGGACATGCAACTTACTTACAATTAGGGGTGAGCTGTTTGGTTCGGACGGTTCGGAGTTCGGACCGAACTTAGCCTGTTCGTTCTGTTCGCGAACTCCGAACATTTCTGGGTGTTCGCCGCATGTTCGACCACAATGGCCCACAATGCACTTTTACACTGGCCTGAAGCTCGTAATTGGCTACAGCCTTGCACCTGACCAAAGGTCTGGTGCAAGACGGGTTCAACACTATGCCAATCATGGCTCAGAGTCCTGATTGGGCAAATTTTGCCCAATCATGGGCTCACAGAGCTAAGTCCCGCAGCACACTATATAAGGTTTCCACGCAGCGCTTCAGCATGCATTTGAGAGGAGATTTCATAGGAGATAGTTGTTGTGTGTTCTTACTGCCGGTCTGCCACGCTACTGGGGGGGTCTGGGGGTCTAATTTCTACCAAATATCTGGGAATTGAGGTGATGTGTGTCTTGTCACTGCCAGCAAGTATTTTGGGGGTCACTAATTTCTACAAAACATTTGGGAATTGAGGTGATCTGTGTCTTGTCACACAGCCAGTACCACGCAGTATTTTGGGGGGTCACTAATTTCTACAAAACATTTGGGAATTGTTATAATCCGTGTGTTCTCACTGGCTGCCACCCATTAGGGGGTCTCACTGATTTATAGGAGGTTTCTGAGAATTGTAATCTGTGGCTTCTCACTGCCACCCATCAGGGGGTCCCACATACTTCTAGCAGATTTATGCGAATTGTAATTTGTGTCTTCTCACTGCCACCCATCAAGTGGTCCCACATACTTCTAGCAGATTTATGCAAATTGTAATCTGTGGCTTCTCACTGCCACCCATCAGGGAGTCTCACTGATTTATAGGAGGTTTGTGAGACTTGTAATCTGTGGCTTCTCATTGCCACCCATCAGGGGGTCTCACTGATTTCTAGGAGGTTTCTGAGACTTGTAATCTGTGGTTTCTCACTGCCACCCATCAGGGGGTCACACTGATTTATAGCAGGTTTCTGAGACTTGTAATCTGTGGCTTCTCACTGCCACCCATCAGGGGGTCCCACCTACTTCCAGCAGATTTATGCGAATTGTAATTTGTGTCTTCTCACTGCCACCCATCAGGGGGTCCCACATACTTCTAGCAGATTTATGCGAATTGTAATCTGTGGCTTCTCACTGCCACCCATCAGGGAGTCTCACTGATTTATAGGAGGTTTCTGAGATTTGTAATCTGTGGCTTCTCACTGCCACCTATCAGGGGGTCCCACATACTTCTAGCAGATTTATGCGAATTGTAATTTGTGTCTCCTCACTGCCAGCTATCAGGGGGTCACACTGATTTATAGGAGGTTTCTTAGACTTTTAATTTGTGTCTTCTCACTGCCACCCATCAGGGGGTCACACTGATTTAAAGGAGGTTTATGAGACTTGTAATCTGTGGCTTCTCACTGCCACCCATCAGGGGGACCCACATACTTCTATCAGATTTATGCGAATTGTAATCTGTGGCTTCTCACTGCCACCCATCAGGGGGTCACACTGATTTATAGGAGGGAATTGTAATCTGTGCCTTGTCACTGGCTGCCAGCTATCAGGGTGTCTCACGGAGTTATACCAGAGTTCTGGAAATCTTTAATCTTTATACCAGAGTTGAATCAGAGTTGTCTATATATTTAATCTATCTATCACTCACCATGTCTGAAAGAACAAAAAGGACAGGCAGACGCTCCCAGATACAGATAAGAGGGCAAGCAGCCCCTGTGTTGGGAGGCTGTGCCTCTGGTCGTGGTGGACATGGTGCATCCTCTGCAGGGGCACGCTTGTCCTTTCTAACTGGTGCTGGCTGTCTTCTTAAGCAGCAGCAACATACAGCGGATTTGGTGGATTGGCTAACCAGGCCATCCTCATCCTCCGAGTCCTCTGCCAGCCAGGCTTGTAGTGCTTCACAGTCCACCTCAGCTGCCAAAGCATCTAATGCAGCCTCCATGTCCACAGCTACTCCTGCCGTAGCCTCGCTATCACACACGGAGGAGTCAGCTGAATTGTTTGACTATAATGACAGTGACATGCTGCTTGAGGATGCGCAGCAAGTACAGTTCTCTGATTCAATCTCTGAGGTTGAGCAAGGGAGTATAATCAACCTAGAGGAAGGGGGTGCCAGTGATGACACACAAATAACTGGCACTCATGTTGCCCCAGCAGCTGCAGCATACGGCCAAGTTGGCTCCAGTGATGATGAGATAGGGGGTGAAGATGACATTGATGATGAGGTCACTGACTCCACCTGGGTGCCAGATCGAACAGAGGAATCAAGTGAGGAGGAGGGGGAGGAGGAGGAGGCACAGCAAACACGAGGCACAACATCCTCTATGACCAACCGTAGCACTAGCCAGTCCAAGGCATCAAATGTCAGAGCTGCTCCGGTGCAGGGCGCTGTTGTCTCAAAGCACACACGCATGAACTCTGCTGTCTGCTGGGAGTTCTTTAAGAAATGTGCAGCAGACCCCACCATTGCTATTTGTAATCTATGTCAGATGAGGCTTAAGCGTGGGAAAGACACCAGACACTTGGGTACCACGTGCTTGAGGTGACATATGACCTCCTGCCACACATCCCGTTGGTGCAAAACTTTGCGTAGGTCCTCCTCCTCCTCACCTGTCTCTACCCCCACTGTATGTCCTGCCATGTCATTGCCTACAACCTCCACTGACAGGGATGATGCTACAGTAATGGATGTACCAGGTCCTTCCTCACAATGTGACAGCATCCCATCAGCTGAAGATTTACGCAGTCAGATTACGTTGCTGCAGCGTAAGAAAAAATATAGTTCCAACCATCCCCAAGCACAGCGTCTAAATGCCAGCTTAGCAAAATTACTCGCATTGCAGCTGCTGCCTTTCCAGCTGGTGGACTCTGCTCCCTTCCGTGAATTTTCTTAATGTGCTGTACCACCGTGGCAGGTTCCAAAACGCCATTACTTTTCACGCAAGGCCATTCGAGCACTATACCAGCACGTGGAAGACAATGTTATCCAGTCATTAGGAAAGGCAGTCAGCAGCAAGGTGCATGTGACTTTAGACACGTGGTCCAGCAAGCATGGACAGGGTCGTTACATTTCCTTCATGGCACACTGGGTAACTCTGATTGCAGCTGGGAGGGATCCAAGACGGGGCTCTGTGCTGGAGCTTGTTCATCCACCACGCCTCCAGAAAGCTGCTTGTATGAGGTCTGTCTGCTCCACCACCACCACCTCTCCCTCTTCCTCCTCCTCGTTCTCTGTCTCTAGCGAAGTGGCAGTTAAACCGACGCCTGACAGGGTCTACACAATGGCTCAAGCAAAAAGAAGCCATACTGTGCTTGAGCTGGTTTGTTTAGGGGACAGGAGCCATACCGGGCCAGAAATTCTGTCAGCTCTGCAGGGCCAGGTGCAGAGATGGTTAACACCGCACCAGCTTCAGCTGGGAATGATCGTCTGTGATAATGGCAGCAACCTACTCTCCGCCCTACGCAAGGGTAAATTGACGCATGTACCATGCCTAGCACACGTCCTAAATCTAGTGGTACAGCGTTTCCTAACTAGGGATGAGCCGAACACTCCCCCGAGTTCGGTTCGAAGCCAAACCCGAACTTTCCAAATGTTCGGATCCGACCCCGAACCCGAACTCGGACCCCATACAAGTCAATGGGGCTGAAAATTCGGTTTTTAGAGTGCCCTCCAAGAGGGCATGTATGCTAGATATTTGCCATAAAAAGTGTATGGGGGTCCGGGTAGTGCCCTGGGGGACAGGAAACAAGGACAAAAAGTAAAAAAAAAAAAGGTTTTAAAGGGACAGTAAGTTTTCCATGAAATAAGGGTTAAAAATAAAAACCAAAAATTCCTTCAAATATCATGCCTAGGAGGTCCCCATAACCTGCCCGTGAAGTGGCGGATTTCTAGGATGTATAGAAATATGTAAAAACCAAAAAATGACATTTCAAATGACGGTAAATGCTTTTCCTTTAATCTATCCATAAACAACTGCTTGGGGCGGCAGTCTGTATGAAAAGAGGAGACATTTTCGGACACGCAGAAAAAGTTTACAGATTTTTTGGCGGTGAAAAGAAGGAGAATGACTGGAGAATGGAAAATTCTAGACCAAATAGCCGATTTGGAAAGTGAGAAAAATGGGAGAATTTTTCTGGTTTGGCTATTTTGACCTAGAATTTTCTCTTGAGTTTCTCTCTTGAGTTTCTCCTGAGTTTCTCCATTCTCCTGAGTTTCACCTTTCTCTGAATAACCCTGTCAGGGTTATTCAGAGAGCGGTGTAGAGCAGGAGAATGACTGGAGAATGGAAAATTCTAGGTCAAAATAGCCAAACCAGAAAAATTCTCCCATTTAGGCTAGGGTCAGACGAATGCATTTTTCACGTGCGTTTAGCCGCACGAAATCACGGCCGTGCTAGCAGCAAATGACGTCCAATGCCGGGGAACATACGACGAACGGCCGCACGAAAGTTCGTCCGTGCAACGCAAGTGGCCAACGAACGCATTTTTTCGAGAACGTCAAACCGCTACTACTGACGTACAGAGTGCGCTGCGGCCGCATAGCGGCGTGTGTGTGATTAAGAGACGTCAGACGCTGCTAATGTCCGGCTAACATAACGTCCAGACACAAAAAGTGTTTTATTGATGATCCGTACAAAATCACGGACGAAAAGGCGCATCGTATGACCGCTATCGCATATTCCGGAAAAAAATACGTACGTTCGTTCGAACGCACTTTTTCACGGACAACGTGAAAAATGCGTTCGTCTGACCCTAGCCTTAGGCTAGGGTCAGACTAGCGAATTTTTAACATGTGTTTAGGCGCACTTAATCACGGCCGCACTAGCAGCAATGACAGCCAATATATGAAGTACGGTCGCACGAAAGTCCGGCTGCGCAACGCAAGTGGAAAATGAACGCATTTTTTCGAGAACGCAGAACCGCTAGTACGGACTTACAGAGTGCGCTGCGTCCACTAGCGGCGTGTATGCGTGATTTGGAGACGTCAGACCCTGCTCATGTCCGGCCAACATAACGTCCAGACACCCAAAGTTTCCTGGTTTGGATCCGTAAAAAAATTACGCACAAAAATGCGCATTGTATGACCGTTTTCGCGCATTCCGTGAAAAATAAGGCAATGCGTTCGGACACACTTTTTGACGGTCGCTGTGAAAAATGCGTTAGTCTGACCCTAGCCTTATCTCAGTTTCCAAATCGGCTATTTGGTCCAGATTGTTTTATTTTCCTGCCATTCTCCTGGTTTTCACCTTTCTCTGAACAACCCTGAGAGAGAGGTGAAAGCCAGGAGAACTGGCAGGAGAAGAGAACAATCTAGACCAAATAGCCAATTTGGAAAGTGAGTTAAATGGGAGAATTTTTCTGGTTTGGCTATTTTGACCTAGAATTTTCACTTCTCCAGTTATTCTCCTGCTTTTCACCGCTCTCTGAATAACCCTGTGAATTTTTAATCCCGAGGTGAAAAATAACATTGCTTAAGGCTGGGGTCAGACGAGCGCAGTTATCACGTCAGTGTTGCCGCACATTTGTACGTCCGTGGCAGCATAGCTTTCTGATCAATGGAGCCCCACAGACGAAGTACGTCCGCACGGAAGTGCGGATGCATGGCGGACGCAGCAAACGGACGCAGGTTAGGCAAGAACGTAATACTGCTAGAACGGACGTGCGGAGTGCGCCACGTCCGCAACGTCCGTGTAGCTTTGTACGTGAGTGATGAAACGAGGTCAGATGGACTGCATTTATACATCCAGCATTTTTGACGGACAGAATGTTTTTTCATTTTAATTTATTTTCCCTGCTACATCAGTCAAAAAATACATCAGTGAAAAAAACGGACTGTTTGGCCACTACCTTGTTGTCAATCAGTAAGTACGTCCGTACTGCACGGACGCACAGTCCGTACAAAATGCGCTCATCTGACCCTAGCCTTAGATGTTATTTTGAATTTTTTTCAAACACCAGTTAACCACTTGGCTGCTATGGACGCGCTCAGCGCGTCCAGCGAAGTGGTTCTCTTGTGCTATGGATGCGCTGAGCGCGTCCATGCACAGGAGGCAGCAATGCACCGGATTCCGGCGGATTGCTGCACCCCCCAGTGCGGGCTGACATCTTGGATGTCAGCCCAGCACTCCGGGACCCCGGCGGAGCAATTAGATGTCATCGCAGCGGCGCAATGAAATCTAATTCAGGTGCCCCCGGCATAAGCGGAGGAAGCGCCTGAAAGGGAGGGGGGGAGGTCCTTCGGACCTCTCTCCCTCCCGATCGCCGGGGGGTAGAGGGTTAATCCAGGCACCCTTTGGAAGGGCACAGCCTGCCCTTCCAAACGGTGGCTGTGATTAACCCCTGGGGAGCCGGATCACGAATCGGCGCTGAAAAGCGCCGGATCGTGATCCTCTCCTGGATCTGGTCGACATTTTGGATGTCGACCAAGCCTCCAGGAACTCCCCCTGAGGACTGGCGTCATCGTGCATAGCACAATGACGCCAGTCCTGGAGTTAACCCCTAGCTGCCACCAATGGTGGAGATAGGGGGTTCCAATGAACCCCCTATCTCCCGATTCGTGGCAGCTAGGGGTTAATGTTTGATATTGCTGGATCGGCCAGAGCATGGCCTTTCCAATGATACCAAACATGAGCATGAAAAATGTTTTAAGAAAAAATTAAAAAAAATAAAAATATTTAAAAAAAAATCTAAAAAAAAATTAAACAAGTTTTTTTTTGTTTTTGTTTTGTTAATGCAGCAATATTGTTCCCATTTCAATTATAATGTGAACAATAATGCTGCACTAACGATTTTTGTATGCGGTGCGTTTGTTAAAAAAAGCAAAATTTTCCCCAAAAAAAATGTAACGAGACCCCATTTCTAATTTTTTTAACAAGCGCACCCCATACAAAATATAACCGCAAACGATCGCATGTTAAAATGTGAAAAAAAAACTTTACACATAATAAATTATTGAAAATTCAAATTTTATTGCATTTTTGTTAAAATATACAGACATGACATAACGTATACATATAATAATGACATATTATGAATCTGCCAAGTCTGCCGGAAAGAACGATAAATAATATGTCTGGGTCATATATCAAAATATGGCTACAAAATGCGGTTAAACATGATGAGCGAAAGCGGTAAAAATGACCTCAGCACAGAGGTGTGAAAATCCTCAGCAGCGAAAGGGTTAAATGTAGCATATTAGGATGTTTTATGGAAATTAATTCTCAAATCTCAATCAGAAGCAGACACCACCCCACCCTCAGTATGGTGTACAATGTATCAAATTGATCACAAGACTAAAAACACCTGGTGTTATGCCCGTTTGTGAACAGAGGTCATTTAGAGTTGATAATCCTTCCACGTACACATTAATTTTTAATTCAATATCTAATAAACCGTTGCTTATAATATTCTGCAGTAAAGAGTCTCTTTATTTCTAGATTTTTTAGTATTTTTTTAAGCATTTTCTATACTTTTTTCAAAAAAATTTTTTTTTGAACTCGAACCGACACACCCAAAAAGTTCGAAATTCACGAACTTTAGAACTGCCAAAGTTCGGGTCGAACTCCGAACCGTCCGAACCCGAACAGCTCATCCCTATTCCTAACCAAGTACCCAGGGCTGGCAGAGCTTCTCAGCCAGGCCAGAAAAGTCTGCAGCCACTTCAGACGGTCATTCCCAGCAAGCGTTCGCCTGGCAGAAATTCAAAGAGAATTCCACCTTCCCACAAACCGTCTGATCTGTGACATGCCCACCAGGTGGAACTCGACATTAGCAATGCTGCAGCGTCTGCACAAGCAGCAGAGGGCCATCAACGAGTACCTGTGTGAGTATGACACAAGGACAGGTTCAGGTCAACTTGGTTTTTTTTTTTCCCCGCAATGGCTGATGATCAAGGATGCATGCACTGTATTGTCACCATTTGAGGAGGCAACGAGGATGGTGAGCAGGGACAGTGCATGCATCAGTGACACAATTCCTTTAGTGTTCCTGCTGGAGCACACTCTGTGGTGAATTATAGATGTGGCTCTAGAGGCAGAGCAGCGGGAGGAAGAGGAGGCCTTCCCTAGCTCTCAAGGCCCCAGTCTTTCCGCAGACAGCATTCCTGCGGGTCCTACTCAGATCAGACAGGAGGAGGACGAGGAGGAGGAGGAATATTTAAGTAGTGGGGGCATTGAAGGTGGGGATTCCTCAAGGGAGGGTTTCGTGTGCCCAGAAACACAAGGGCTAGTGCGTGGCTGGGAGGAGGAAGTGCACGATGGGGTCATCCTCATTGACCAGGAAGACTCGGAAGCTAATGCCACCTCCAACCTACGCTGCATGGGCTCCCTTATAATGCAAAGCCTGCTAAAGGACCCCAGGATTCGTGCTATTAAGGAGAGGGATCATTACTGGTTGGCAACCCTTCTTGATCCACGATACAAGGGTACAGTTGCAGAGCTCATCCTGCCCGCACAGAGGGAGCACAGAATGAAAAAACTTGCGGACGCTCTAAAGCGACACTTGTGTAACAGCTTTCCAGGCACTGGTAGGTTACCAAGTGATGACACACGTGCTTCTGAGGCTGCGGATGATCAGAGGAAGAGTGGTGATGGCCAGGGCCGCTCGACTGATGCATTTTTTAATTTTTTTAGTCCACGACGCCCAGGAACATCAAATGTAGGCACCCATTGCCAGCGTCTTCACCATATGGTGCAGGACTACCTAGGGGCAAGGGCAGACCTAGATACGATTCCAGCAGATGATCCACTGGCTTACTGGGTGTTGAGATTGGATCACTGGCCAGAACTTAGCCAATATACTATGCAGCTACTAGGTTGCCCTTCATCTAGCGTGCTTTCTGAAAGGACGTTCAGTGCCGCTGGAGGTTTTGTCACAGACAAAAGAGTATGTCTGTCCACCGACTCTGTAGACCGGCTGACATTTATAAAAATGAATCAGTCCTGGATCAGCAGCTATCAATCCCCTGATGCTGAAGTAACGGAATAGATCGGGGATGTCCTCTGCTTCACAAAACCTCCAGCACTGAACTTTTCCACAATACCACAAAAGGGTTACGGTGTGAATGCACTTGCTGCCATGAAAGGCACAATATTTGGCTGCACTGACGCCTGTGGCACATTTATATCATTTTAATTTTTGAACCGCAGGGTCCAACCCTGCACTCTTCCACAATACTACAGAGGGGTTACTGTATGATAGTACTTGCTGGCCTGGCAGTCTGGCACCAAAAGCACAATATCTGGGTGCACTGACGCCCATTACCAGCTTCATATATTTTTAATATAGGACCACATGGTCCACCCCTGCATTCATCCACAATACCACAGAGGGGTTACTGTATGAATGCACTTGCTGGCCTGGCACCAAAAGCACAATATCTGGGTGCAATGACGCCTTTAACAGATGCATATCTTTTTAATATAGGACCGCAAGGTCCACCCCTGCATTCTTCCACAATACTACAGAGGGTTTACTGTATGATAGTACTTGCAGGCCTGGCACCAAAAGCACAATATTTGGGTGCACTGCCACTGATGCCTGTATCAGATTCATATCCTCAGAGGGGTTACGGTGTGATGGCACTGTTGCCGACGCAAAAGGCCCAATTTTAAAGCACCTATTGTTACTTTCATCCAAAGCTTGCATAAGTTTCACAATAATTTAGCCAAAAAATCACTAAACTTTTTCAACGTGTACGAAAATGTCTCCACTTTTCATACAGACTGCCGCCGCAAGCAGTTGTTTATGGATAGATTAAAGGAAAAGCATTTACCGTCTTTTGAAACGTATTTTTTTTGTTTTCAAGTGTTTCTATACATCCTAGAAATCCGCCACTTCATGGGCAGGTTATGGGGACCTCCTAGGCACGATATTTGAAGGAATTTTTCATTTTTATTTTTAACCCTTATTTCATGGATAACTCACTGTCCCTTTAACCCTTTCGCTGCTGAGGCTTTTCCCGCCCCTATGCTGAGGTCATTTTTACCTGTTTTGCGCATCATGTTTAAACGTGTTTTGAAGGCTTATTTTAGTATATGACCCAGACATATTATATATCGTTCTTTCCGTCAGACTCGGTAGATTCATAATATGTCATTATTATATGTATACGTTAAGTCATGTCTGTATATTATAACAAAAAATGCAATAAAATATGTATTTTCAATAATTTACAATGTGTAAAGTGTTTTTTTCCACATTTTAACATGCGAGCAATTGCGGTTATATTTTGTATGGGGTGCGCTTGTTAAAAAAATTAGAGATGGGGTCTCATTACATTTTTTTTTGGGGAAAATGACACTATTTTTAACAAACGCACCGCATACAAAAATCGTTAGTGCAGCATCATTGTTCACATTATAATTGAAATGGGAACAATATTGCTGCATTAACAAACCAAAAAAAAAAAGTGTTTAATTTTTTTTTTTTTTTTTTTTTTTTATTTTTATTTTTCATTTTTTTTTTTTTTACAACATTTTTCACTGTAGTGTTTGGTATCGTTGGAACGGCCATGCTCTGGCCGATCCAACCATACCAAAATTTAACCCCTAGCTGCCACGGATCGGGAGATAGGGAGTTCATTGGAACTCCCTATCTCCACAGTTGGTGGCAGTTAGGGGTTAACTCTAGGACTGGCGTCATCGTGCTACGCACGATGACGCCAGTCCTCTGGGGGAGTTCCCGGAGGCTTGGCCGACATCCAAGATGTCGGCCAGCTCCGGGAAAGGATCGCGAACCGGCGCTTTTCAGCGCCGATTCGCGATCCAGCTCCCCAGGGGTTAATGCCAGGCATCATTTGGAAGGGCAGGCTGTGCCCTTCCAAATGATGCCTGGGTTAACCCCCGCAGAGCCGCCGATCGGGAGGGAGAGAGGTCCGAAGGACCTCCCCCCCTCCCTTTCAGGCGCCTCCTCCGCACATGCGGGGGGGGCGCCTGAATTAGGTGTCATCGCGCCCCCGCGATGACACCTAATTCTGGCGGCTGCTGGTCCGGATGCCGGGCTGACATCCAGGATGTCAGCCCGCACCGGAGGGGCCAGCGATCGGCCGGAACCCGGCCGAACGCTGACCCCAATGTGAGGACGCGCTCAGCGTGTCCTCAGCACACCAGCGGGACTGCTGAGGACGCGCTGAGCGCGTCCTCAGCAGCGAAGTGGTTAAAAATGTTTTTTTTTAAACTTTTTGTCCTTATTTCCTGTCCCCAGGGCACTACCCGGACCCCCATACACCTTTTATGGCAAATATCTAGCATATATGCCCTCTTGGAGGGCACTCTAAAAATTGAATTTTCAGCACCATTGTCTTGTATTGAGTTCGAGTTCGGATTCGAACATTTGGAAAGTTTGGGTTTGAATAAGAACCGAACTCGGGGGTGTTTGGCTCATCCCTACTGTAAGGGGTGTTTGGCTCATCCCTATTGTACCACAATACAAAAAGAAAGTGGTTCGATCCTCATTTTCCTACAGAGCACCACAATTATGGAATAACCTCCCAGACACCATCAAATCTTCCCCAGTCTAAAGTCCCTATTAACATACCTCAGTACAGAATGCACCTGTAAACATGTAACATAGTGACTATATACAGAATGCACCTGTAAACAGGTAACATACAGGGTTATCCAAAGAGCTCCGAATTGCTTGAGAAAGGTAACTGAACGCTGAAAATCAGCGTTCGGTTACCTTTCCTGGCCATTCGGCTATCCAGAGAGGATGCAATTCGGCAAATCCTGGCGAATTGCCTGCACATACGGTGCCTGTTCGGTGCCTATTCGAGGGCAGTGAAATCCCCATAAAAAGCACTCCTTCGGCTATTCAGAGAACACAAACCAGCAGTGAAAGGTTCCCCTAATGTCCTGCCATTCGGTGGTTTAATTCGGCAAATTTATTCAGGAGAATCCCATAGGCTTCAATGTTAAAAATATTCCCGTTTTAATTCAATATCTAATAAACCGTTCATTATAAAATTCTGCAGCAAAAAGTCTCTTTATTTATAGATTTTTTAGGATACTTTAAGCATTTTTTTATTTATTTTTTTTAAAAGTCCGATTTTTTTTTTAAGTTTACTTATTTTTTCTGTAACAGCCCTCTTTATTATCATTCCCTGGACCTCCTGTGTCAATTTCAGACATTTTCGCTCAGTAGTTTCTTTGCAAACAGCGTTTCATTTTCACAGATTCATACAAATGGTTTTGCTAATTTATTCACTGCCTCTTCTGCGTCTCAGCTGCTATGGCTCTGTGTGATTCGGCTCCTGTTCGGCTGCTTCGCTGCATGTGATCGGCTCCTGCTCGGGTTTTTCGAAGGTTAATCCAGATGTTTTTGCTTGTTTTCGGCGTGCATTCGGTGGGTTTTGCGGTTAGTTTTCGTCAGGTTTGCGGTAGCTTTTCTCTGCAATTTGGGGACCCCGTGGTGCTTGCTGAATACACCGCAGGGTCACCGAAATGGGATCAGCAAAAGTAACCGAATTGAAGAGAACGAAAAGTCACCGAATGTGCGGTGACTTTTCGAATCTCTTTAAATAACCCTGTATGTTACCTGTTTACAGGTATATTCTGTAGATAGTCACTATGTTACATGTTTACAGGTGCATTCGGTATATAGTCACTGTGTTACATGTTTACAGGTACATTCTGTAGATAGTCACTATGTTACATGTTTACAGGTACATTCTGTAGATAGTCATTATGTTACATGTTTACAGGTGCATTCTGTAGATAGTCATTATGTTACATGTTTACAGGTGCATTCTGTAGATAGTCACTATGTTACATGTTTACAGGTGCATTCGGTATATAGTCACTATCAGGGTTATTCAAAGAGATTCGAAAAGTCACCGCAAGTTCGGTGACTTTTCGTTCTCTTCAATTCGGTTCCTTTTGCCGATCCCATTTCGGTGACCCTGCGGTGTATTCAGCAAGCACCACAGGGTCCCGAATTGCAGAGAAAAGCTACCGCAAACCTGACGAACACTGACCGCAAAACCCACCGAATGCACGCCGACAACAAGCAAAAACATCTGGATTAACCTTCGAAAAACCCGAGCAGGAGCCGATCACACGCAGCGAAGCAGCCGAACAGGAGCCAAATCACACAGAGCCGAAGCAGCTGAGACGCAGAGGAGGCAGTGAATAAATTAGCAAAACCGTTTGTATGAATCTGTGAAAATAAAACGCTGTTTGCAAAGAAACTACTGAGCGAAAATGACTGAAATTTACACAGGAGGTCCAGGGAATGATAATAAAGAGGGCTGTTACAGAAAAAAGAGGTAAACTTAAACTTAAATATGCTATTTTGACCTAGAATTTTTCATTCTCCAGTCATTCTATTGTGATTCTCCTGCTTTTCACGCTCTCTGAATAACCCTGATAGTGACTATATACAGATTGCACCTGTAAACATGTAACATAGTGACTATATACAGAATGCGCCTGTAAACATGTAACACAGTGACTATACACAGAATGCACCTGTAAACATGTAACAGTGACTATATACAGAATGCGCCTGTAAACATGTAACACAGTGACTATATACAGAATGCACCTGTAAACATGTGACACAGTGACTATATACAGAATGCACCTGTAAACATGTAACATAGTGACTATATACAGAATGCGCCTGTAAACATGTAACACAGTGACTATACACAGAATGCACCTGTAAACATGTGACACAGTGACTATATACAGAATGCACCTGTAAACATGTAACACAGTGACTATACACAGAATGCACCTGTAAACATGTAACATAGTGACTATATACAGAATGCACCTGTAAACATGTAACACAGTGACTATATACAGAATGCACCTGTAAACATGTGACACAGTGACTATATACAGAATGCACCTGTAAACATGTAACACAGTGACTATATACAGAATGTACCTGTAAACATGTAACATAGTGACTATATACAGAATGCGCCTGTAAACATGTAAGTGAATATATTTATTTTCTGTTAATCTGTATATTTGTGCGGTTTTGGTTTTTAATATCTTGCATTTTAATACTTTGTATTTCTGTAACAATTCAATGTTCTTGAACCCAGGACATACTTGAGAACGAGAGAAATCTCAATGTATCCTTCCTGGTAAAATCCTTTATAAATAAATAAATAAATATTGCCTCTGCCGTAGAACAGAGAAAACATACATTTTGCATTTACTTTTTTAAATTTTTTATATTTACACATTACATGATCATGTTTGGTATCACTAGACCAGACTCTGACCTTTCCAATGACACCTCACTTAACCTTGTGGGTGTACAAATCAGAGATGCAGGTTCCAAAGTCTGCCTGTCTCTCCTCACTGCAGTGTCACAGTCTAGGTTGTCAATTAAACGAATGCGTTGCATCATCAGCTCCGCGTTTGCTGACAGTGTGGGATATGAGGTAAGTTGGCGCAGCATCAGCCTTTACTTTATAATTGTAAACTGAATAATACTGCCACGTTAGAAAAAAATAAAAGAATCAAATAATATTTTATTTGTTATTTTATTTTTCCATAAATATAACCTGTTTATATTTGGCATCATTGGAAAGGCCATAAACCGACCAAACCAATGATACCTCACATGTCCCTTTATCCAATAGGGCTCCAGAGATACAGTGGTCTAAATGATTGTAAATTGTAAAAAAAAAATGGATTTTTTTTTCTTTACAGAGCAAGGCGCTCCCTTGTGGCAGGTGCCTGTAGGCACATGCCTACTCTACCTAGTTATAAATCCAGCCCGGTACATGATTATTTGTCTTTGACCAGTGTCCAGAAATCTGATAAGAGCTGTACAGGAGATCTTAGAATGACGAACCGCTGCTGCTAGAGGGGTATCTGCTATGGCCTCCTAAGTAGGCCAAACAAGGCCAAAATGATCGTCGGGGGTTGCAGTTCCTCTCATTCAGAGGAGGCTTCATTGGCATTTCAAGTCTGGCGCCCTTTTTTGGGTGATACCAGACTAATTTGCATGTAGCATAACCTCCTCTGTGATAGCACCATTGTATTAAAACCCTATGAGACCTGAGCGGGGACTCACCATAGGACAGGACCCTTATGCCCATTTTCAGCAATCCCATGCTGCTCTGTTTTGTTTAAATCACACATTTAGATAAAAATTCTAAAAATAAGGAATTTCGATTGACCCCCATGGCAATAGGTGCCACGTTTTAGAGTTCTATTTTGAAATTACTCATTACATGTGAAAGAAACAATGGAGAGCAGGTCATGGTATCCAGGAGTGAAATGATTAGTGGTCTTGTAGCTTCTACCCTTCTGTCTTCCCTCATTCACAGAGGAATGTATTTCTAGGAGGATCATTTTTTCTCTCCATCATAGATTGTGTGTAGAGAGCCAGCAGTGACATCAGAGGAAGAGGCGGCTCTAAGGCGGTACCAGGAAGACAGCTCGGAGAGAGGACGCAAACCGGATGTCTCCCCTGCGTTAACTACTGAAATAAACACCTGCTGAACCCAGCTCGCTGTGTTATTTGGATCTCATGACATGGTGTCAGAAGTTCTTACCTGCGCATCCATTTTGATCTGTGAAGATGTCTAAGTTCTCTCCACCAGAGACTTTTGATTTCTCTCAGCCTGCGGCATGACCTACGTGGAGGTTTGCACGCTTCAGGATTGCTTCTAAGCTGGATAAGGAGAGCGGTGAGGTACAGGTTAACTCTCTTTTATATTCTATGGGGAAAGATGTGGAGCCTGTGTACAATACGTTTACTTTCCGTGAGGGGGAAGAATTTGACTTTGAGATAGTCATGGATAAACTCAGCGCCCATTTTGTGCCCAGGAGAAAAGTGATTCATGAGAGAGCCTGTTTCCACAAGCGAGCCCAGCGTGTGGGTGAAATCAGTGGAATCATTTGTGCGCCGCCTGTATGAATTGGCGGAGTTCCGTGAGTTTGCTGCTGCGAAAGAGGAGCAGATCAGAGACAGAATCGTCAGGTATTGCAGACTCCGAAGTTTCGCTGAAGCTGCAGCTGGAGTCTGCGTTGACGCTGGATGAGGCTATACGGATAGCGCGCCAAAGTGAACTAGTAAAGAAGCAAAGTGCAGAGATGAGATCTGAAAGCATGGTGGAGGAGGAGGTGCAGCAGTTCAGGAGACAGAGTGTGAACAGCAGACCGCAGGTGACAGACAGGGTCAGAAGTGGTGGAATGCTACAGGCTCGTTGCACGCACTGTAACCGTGCTCATGGAATGAAGATGTAATGCCCTGCTAAAGACAGGAGGTGCAGAAAGTGTAACAGAGTCGGCCATTTTGAGGAGGTTTGCAAATCAGAGTCTGTTAAAGAGATGCATCTGGACAGTGACCAAGAGGCTCAAGAGGTGTCCTTTGTAGGGTCTAGGGATGTGCGTTTCGGGTTTCGGAATTTCGGAATTTTCACGAAATTTCCCGATTCGTGTTTTCGGATGCGGCCGAATTTCCGAAAAATTTTAGATCCGAAAATTTCAGATCCGAAATGTTTTCCGAGCCGAAACGAAATATTTTCGGATTTTTCGAATGGACTTGAAATGTGTCAAACGAGGAGAACAGATGTTCCGAAAAACGAAAATTTTCCGAAAAACGAAAATTTTCTGAAAAACGAAAATTTTTCGAAAAAACGAAAAGTCGATACAAAAAACGGGCAAAATGACACGAAAAATACGAAAAATGGTCGATATTCCGAAAAATGTGCAATTCCGAAAAACGAAAATTTCCGAAATTACGAAAAGTCGATACAAAAACCGAGCACAGTGACACGAAAATACGAAAAATGGTCGAAATTCCGAAAAAAAAAAAGAACCCGAAAAACGGTCCGAACCGAATCGAATCGAAACCGAAATCGGTCGAAACGAGCCGAATCGAAAAGTTTAAAAATCCGAAAAATCGAACCGAATCGAACCGAAAAAAAAATCGGTGCACAAGCCTAGTAGGGTCTGTGATTAATCAGTCCGGCTCAGAAGAAGATTGGCGTGTTACACTCTCCTTGATGGGTGCAAGGATTGCTTTTAAAATTGATACGGGAGCAGACATTACGGTTATTTCTTTTGCAACGGTCAGGAAACTGCCACGACGACCGCAGCTTGAGAAGGTTTTGATAAACGTTCACAGCCCTGGAGGTCGCATCGATTGTGCCGGGAGATTTCTTGCTAGCAGTGAGTACAAAAGAAAGAAATTTACCCTGTGGGTGTACGTGATCAGAGTAAACTGCGTTAATAACCTATTGAGCAGGAATGCAGCCAGTAGCCTGGGCCTTGTTGCGCGAGTGTCACTGAAGCTACTGACTGGTGTGCTCCTATTGTGCCTGTTGCTAAGAAGAACAGGAAAGTTTGGATTTGTGTGGACTTGAAACGCCTGAACGAGGCTGTAAAGAGGGATAGATTTGTACTGCCGACATTGGAAGACATAGCTCTGAAGTTGTCCGGGGCTAAATTCTTTTCCACGCTTGATGCTTCCAGCGGTTTCTAGCAGATACCCCTCGACCCGGAGGGCCGTAAGCTGACTACTTTCATTACGCCGGTAGGTCGATTTTGTTTCCGCAGACTCCCCTTTGGGATATCTTCCGCACCAGAGATCTTCCAAAGGGAAATGAGTTCCCTCCTGAGGGACCATGAGGGCACGGTGGTAGTCATGGACGACATCCTCGTGTACAGGTCCACTCTAGAAGAGCATGATCAGCGACTGCAGCATGTACTGCAGACCATAAGAGAGTCAGGATTGAAGCTGAACAAAGATAAATGCCACTTTGGGAAAACAGAACTGTGCTACTTTGGCCATATTATCAGCGGAGACGGTATTAAGCCAGATGCTAGTAAAGTTCTCACTATTGAGCAATTTGAAAGCCCTTCCGATGTTCATGAACTGAGACAAATACTGGGCCTTGTGAACTACGTGGGCAAGTTTCTGCCGGAACTGTCTTCAGTGTTGCATCCTATTACTGAATTGTTGAAGAAGGACGTTTCTTGGACCTGGGGACCTCCACAGGCGGAGGCCTTTGCACTGGTCAAGTCCATGATGGGGTCTGCCCCGGTGCTGGGGTTCTATGACCCTTCTAAAAAGACTGTGGTTAGCGCGGACGCTAGCAGTTATGGGCTAGGAGAAGCCCTTCTGCAACTGAATGACGACAAGCTGCAGCCCATTGCCTACTGCTCTCGTACATTAACTGCGGCAGAAACAAAATACTCTCAGATAGAAAAGGAGTGTCTGTCTGGAGTTTGGGCCTGCGAGTGCTTTCAATGATATCTGGTAGGCTTGGAAGGCTTTAGTCTGGAGACTGACCACAAGACGCTGGTTCCATTGATAAACTCCTATGACATTGACAAGGCACCCCTGAGATGCCAGAGACTTCTGATGTGGCTGCTCAGATTCAATGTTCGGGCTGTGCACGTCCCGGGGAAACGACTGGTAGTGGCAGACGCACTCTCCAGGCTCCTTCTGGCTGCAGCTGAAGAGTCATCTACAGAATCAGATGTGAAGGTGTATGTGGATTCGATTTTGGCTTCTACGTCCATCTCTTCAGGGAGATTGGAGCTGATAAAGAGAGAGACACATCTAGATACTGATCTCCAAGAGGTCATAAACTACATAAAGAATGGCTGGCCCTAGAGCCGGGCAGAATGGACGCCGCTGAGTGCTTTCCAGGCAGAGGGAGCGCACCTTACTGAACTAGACGGTTTGGTGCTGTTTCAAGACCGTATTGTTATACCAGCCAGTATGCGGCGAGAGATGTTGAGTCGAATTCACGATGGCCACTTGGGAATTTCTAAATGTAGAGAGAGAGCTGCCTCGGCGGTGTGGTGGCCTGGAATCAGCACTGACATTGCAGAATATGTATCAAGATGTGCCTTTTGCCGTGAACGTCGGCCTACACAGAGGAGAGAGGCTCTACTTTCTACCCCTCTGCCTGCGGGCCCCTGGCAGTAGATTGCAGCAGATTTATGTGAGCTCAACGGGAAAAAGTATCTGGTTGTTGTGGACTATTACTCAAGGTATTTTGAGATTGCACCGTTAGTTGAGGCGACCAGCATGGCTGTCATCACACGCCTAAAGAGCATGTTTGCCAGGTGGGGGGTACCAGCTGAGCTGGTGAGCGACAATGGAATGCAGTTCGCTTCTATGGAGTTCAGGTCCTTCAGTGGGGACTACGATTTCCTTCATTCTACTTCCAGTCCAAATTACCCACAGGCCAATGGGATGGCTGAGAGGGTGGTTCAGACCGCAAAGTTCGTTTTGAGGCAACCAGATCCTTATCCTCCTGGCTTATAGGGCGACTTCATTCAGGCCACGGGATGTAGCCCTGCACAGTTGATGATGGGGAGACAGATTTATACCACGCTGCCTTCGGTGGGTGCATTCCAGCCTTCCTCCCCTCTTCCGGCTGAGAATGTTCGGAGGAGGGATGAAGAGGCGAAGCGGAACTACAGATACTATTATGATAGGAGACACTCTGCGAGCCATCTGCCTGAACTGTACCCAGGACAGAGTGTCAGAGTCAAACTGGATGACGAAAAGAGGTGGAAGACACCGGCCATAGTTGTAGGGCGTGCTGCTGGGCCAAGGTCCTATGTGGTCCGCACAGAAGCAGGGACTGTTGCCCGCTGCAATAGACGGCACCTCCAGGTGGTTCCTGAAGAGCTAGGTGCCGAGAATTTGCAACCACAGCCAGTGGAATCTCCTGTTTTAAGAGGTACACCTGCTCTCCAACAGGATTCCGGCGAGAATACATCACTGCCTGACTTGGAGTCACAACTACTCTCACAGGGATCTGGAGAGGGTCCTTGCAAAATGACTTCCAGTGGTAGAGTTGTGAAGCTTCCAGTGCGCTTCCGAGATTAGCGCTGTAGTTAGAACAGTGACTAGAAGAGTGGGCAGAATAATCCCATAGTCACTGTGGACTAGGGTAGTCTACCCCAATATCCAAGATAGCATTGTACCTTTATCTGTATCTGTGTGTGTGCTTCTGTTTGTTTTATTGTCTGTTTAAGAAAAAAATGTATTGTTATTAAAAAGGGGGAGATGTGTTGAGAGCCAGCAGTGACATCAGAGGAAGGGGCGGCTCTAAGGCGGTACCAGGAAGACAGCTCAGAGAGAGGAGGCAAACCGGATGTCTCCCCTGCGTTAACTACTGAAATAAACACCTGCTGAACCCAGCTCGCTGTGTTATTTGAATCTCATGACATTATGGTTGGTTAGAGTTGGACTATAAAGGTGCAGGTAGTCCACATGAGTAATATATACAGTATATATATATATAATGACATTCACACTAGACGATTGGGCAAACCATGAAGGACACTCTAGTGCTCTGTGAAATATGAGTGTGGAGCAACAGATGCAGGAGACGTCTCTGGTATGTTGTAACCATTTATGATGACTAACTCCTTAATCGTTCCTTATTATACTGTTATTTATATATTATCCTGGTCTCTTAGCTGAAGCTGATGCAGAGTAGCCCAACGCCTTCAAAAGAAACATGAAGAGCAGAGGCACCAACCCAATGGAGAGGCCAAGCACTACAACACAGTCCAAGAACAAAACAAGGACCTGACACTGAATCTTCCAAAAACAGTAGGTTTATTGGAATATAATGGCAACATTTCAGCTCTACATGAGCCGTTCTCAACCTCATGCTCGAGCTGTAATGGTGCCATTATTTGGGAAAACTGAGTGCTTGGTCCTTTCTCGTTTATGGTCTTAACCAAAGTTATCGTGTCTGCAATATAACCTGTATGTCCCTTAGGACACCTCTAACACACTCCAGGAGCCTCAGTTACACTGATCCAGTGTATGGGCATAAACCTGAAGTCTATAATCAATGGTACTGGCTTCCAACGAAGCTTGACCACTGGACTCTTTATTATCAACAATCATTTAAAATATAACTTTGATTATTATTTTTAATTTTTATAACAAACAGCCCTATGTATCGAACAACCCAATATTAAAATCTGAGTACTCAAAAAATAAAGAGAATGTCCCAATATCCGACCCTAGAATATATACTCCATCCATTAATTATGGATAACCGAGAAGTCGTGTGAACTCTCTAGGGTTTCACGTGAATGAATCTATAGAATCCCTCTATACCATTAACCTCATGTCAGGGATCGTACCTGGGTGGTACCAGGATGGGAGGGATCTGAGCCCAAGATGCAGTGATGCACCAGTCCAGGGGTGTGTGGTGAGTTGCTGCAGGGAGCAGGAGAACAAATGGCTTGGAGCAGAGGGGCAGGACACGTAGAGGGCTTGACAATGGGAAATGCAGAAAACAAACAGGACAATGGGATCTTGGACACACTGGATACTGAGGGTATGGAGACATGGGGATCACACAGGAGAGCCACAGCATAGGTCCTCTCTGGTAGAAGCTGGAGCTGGAGATGGGAGTGTGGCCCTTAATTCAGGTAATGTCACATGGTGTGTGTTTTGTGATTAACTGTTATGTGTCAGGTATCCCAGCGCTGGTTGCGGGAATAAGCAGTGCTTGAAGAGTGCTGCCCTGGTGTTGAGCAGCACATGAAGGAGGCTGCCAAGGCACAGATCAGGAACCCGACACCTTAGAATTAAGAACTTTGGACCTGATAAATTAAATGGAATTATTGAGAATAAGAAATGTGTAAATAATGTCAGGGTTATTCAGAAAGATCCGAAATGTCGCCGAAAGGTAACCAGACACTGAAATTCAGCGTACGGTGACATTTCGGGGCCATTCGGTTATTCAGAGAGCAGGTAGTAAACCAAATTTTTTTTATTTTATTTTAAAAGACAGTTTTGTATTTTTTTATTCTTTAAACCACTTTTAAAATTTAAAGACTGTTTATTCTTTTTAAACCTTTTTATTTTTTAAAAGACCGTTTTGTATTTTTTTAAAAATTATTTTTCTTTTTTTATTCTTTAAACGACCTTAAATTTAAAGACCGTTTATTCTTTTTATTTTTTTAAACTACTTTTTTATTTTTTAAAAGACAGTTTTGTATTTTTTTAAATCCATTCTTGTTTTTTTTATTCTTTAAACGACTATTACTTAAAAGGACCTTTATAATATTATTTAGACACATTTTTACTACATTTATATTGATTTAAACTCCTATTAGGAGAACAGGAAGGTTTTTTTTTTTGCGTTTAGTGCAATTTGCCGATGCTGATTCGGCGGTTATTGGCGCAATCAGGCTGTTTTCGCCGACGTCCGATAATTACTTTGGCGACTCGAGTTTCGGGAAAATATGGTAACTATTTGCTAAATAGTGAATTCACAGCATTTTCAGCTAAATGGAATCGCCAAAATGCAGCGAAATGGGCCAAAATGCAAAGCACCGAAATTCAAGATAAAGTGTGGCCAACGTAACCTTTTACGGAGTAAAAAGAGGAATTTTAATTTATTTCAGTTTATAATGGACAACACTGCTGTTGTCGCGGCGGCTGATGGTTTGAAGAATAAAAGCCGGTGTTCTGGTTCTCATTGTGATTCAGAGTTCAGGCAGACAATATCCAAACGCTAAGCGTGGCATCGTTAGCAGGGTGACGGAGCTGGCATTTACAGAGATGACTAATTGGTTTATCCACTGAAAAGGATTAGGGAAGACAGAGGCACAAATGGAATCTACGAGAGGAAGACGAAGGCGGCCAAGGAGGACAGGACCGGAGAGAAGAATGAATGGAGTGAGCGGGAGAGAGGGCTCAGAGGGGGCTTCCTGTAATTCAGCGCTAATTGCCAGGTAATGCAATGGATGGCGGCTTATCCGCTGCTATTAAAACAGCTGCCAGTCACCGCAGACCCACGTAACAAGACGACCGTCTGCAAATACCATGCCCTGCCTTATTCATCCCAGCTCCCACCGGCTGTCAGTCATCTACAGGAAGTGTTCCATCAAAATGTCTCTATCTCAATATTATCTAGAAACAGAAATGTCACCCGTTCAGATCTAAACAATGAAAAGCCACCTATTTATAGCTTAACATAATAACATCAGTAATGACATCATCAGAGCACTTTTTTCCTCAAATTCTAGCTCAAACGTTCTTCACGGTTTAGTAACACGGTAAGTTCCCTGATTTATTGGATTAGTAACACGGATAGAACATCCTGTGTCTAGAAGGTCCAACCAGTTCTGTGAGTGGAGCTGGACAGAGGGCGAAAGTGAGGTAATGGGCAGAGTAGTGAATGGGTTGGGAGGAGACTGGTCAGGCCAGGGCTGGTTGTAGAGTTTGTAAGGCCTTAGGCCGCTGCCTATTTTAAGACCCCCTTGTGTAAGAAATGCCGAAATGAGCATAAAATGTTATAATTTAGAAAGCCAGGTGGGTGTATTTGAATGTAGGATCCTATTGGTGTGCTATCCTTCATAAATTCCATCATGTGAGGCCCCTGTGGAAGCACGGCCTTCAGCATCTGCTTATTCTGCCTAATAATAGGCTCACCTCTGGGTCAGGATTGCTCTCCTGGGGACCTGCTCCTCCAGATATAAAGAATTTTGATTATCTTTGGATTTTGTCATTGTCTGTACCCAAGGCAAGTATCTCCATGTAGAAAGGTTCGCTTGCACAGTCTATATCATGAAGAAGTACTGATTCAGGCCCAATCTCACACAGTCGATAGAGACTATAACTGCTATATTCTGTTTCTAAAGCAAAATATAAACACACAGGGCATACCCAGTGAAGGGAAGGAATAAGAATAAATGAGACAACACACACAGGGGATGGACAGCCCAACAAAGGTAGAACATGTCCAGGCATTAACATAGCTGAATAGCCTTCCCCCTCCCATGCACTCGCCCTGATCTAACAAAGAAAGGAACACCCCATCACATCATGACAGGGAGGAAAATGGCCCAGTTCCAGAACTGGCTTCTACCAGTTCCAGGGGTGAGGACAGCAGTTGGGTAATCCAACTTCGGGACTATATGGGAGCATGAAAACATTTATGACACTAAACAAAAATACAGGATACAATAGGAAAACAGCACAGCATATACAGCATGACTATGAATACATCAGGGAACAATACAACACATCTCCACAGAGATCACGGACATCCTATGTCACTTTGACATAGGAGAGGGCTGTGTAATAATATGATATGTCAGCTCCACCAAAGCCCGCAGTCCCACATGTCCAAAAACTTCTCTAGGTCCATGTACCCCTATGTCATGCCCCGCTCCGCGGCCCGCTCCCGGTCCAGACCGCCATGCTGGGAGAGGTACTCTACTCACCCGAGATCCCTCGTGGCGCGTCGCTCCAAGTTCCTGGTCCGCAGGATGGAGAGGGAGAGCCAGGAGACGCCCCACGCCGCCGACTGCATCCGAGTCCTGAAGAGGAAAGTGCGCACGCGCGCGAACAAACTCTCCTATGTAGTAGAAAACCAGGTACTCTGGCGCCCTCAGCTGGCCGATTAGGGGTACTGCATGACACCTGCTCTGGAGATCCTCCAATGCCTCCCATTGACCTACCAAAATTCCAGGTACCTCAACTCCACCTACAATACCCAGGTGAAAGGTATTTCCATGATCCCATGAACCCTATTTAATTCCGCCTTCCTTCCCAGCACATTAACCAGATTCTACTGTGCCTCCCGCCTCAGTTTCCTAGTGCTCCTCGTATCCTTTGACCACGTTATCTTCAACCCTTCGACCCGGATTGTGCCACCGACTACGCCACCTTCTTCAACCCTTCGACCCGGATTGTGCCACTGACTACGCCTGCCTTCTTCAACCCTTCGACCCGGATTGTGCCACCGACTACGCCACCTTCTTCAACCCTTCGACCCGGATTGTGCCACCGACTACGCCTGCCTTCTTCAACCCTTCGACCCGGATTGTGCCACCGACTACGCCACCTTCTTCAACCCTTCGACCCGGATTGTGCCACCGACTACACCACCTTCTTCAACCCTTCGACCCGGATTGTGCCACCGACCACGCCTGCCTTCTTCGACCTGGATTGTGCCACCGACCACGCCACCTTCTTCAACCCTTCGACCCGGATTGTGCCACCGACTACGCCTGCCTTCTTCAACCCTTCGACCCGGATTGTGCCACCGACTACGCCCGCCTTCTTCATTATTTCCTGTTGTTCTTTCTGGGACTTGCCTACGAATTTCATTCCAACCTTTTGACCGTATTGTTTTCTGGACTTCAGTTTCTATTCATGATTCACTAAAGATTGCTTACACTCCATCGTCTCCTGATTTCTTTACCCACAGCTTGCCATTGGGTTCCATACTCACACTTCACAGGGGACTCAAACCCTGCATTACACCCTAGTGCCAAGTGGCTTCCATCACAGACATTCACCCCACAGACTTTTTTGGAGCCCATGGGAATACCAGAAAACATACATGATTTGTTGATTGGTACAGGTGGTTAGTTTAACCCCTTAACACCAACAGACGTGGTGCTACGCCTCCCGGCGGTGGGTAGGCTGAACAAAGGTGGATGGCACAGCTTTCCCCATGACTCCCCGACCACTCCCCTGCCCCACCTTCCTTGCCGGTGGCCAATTGCCACAATTGGCTGCAGACAGGCTGCTCACGTTTGGGCAGGCCACCTGCAAACAAATGCTGCGATTGGCTGCAGGGAAGGGAGGCAGGCCGGGGGGAGTTGATGGAGAACCGCAGGGTGTGCTATGCCATCCCGCGGCATTCAGGCTCATCTGCCTCCGACGCTGTCCTGGTGTTAACGGGTTAAATAAGGATTTATTAGTTAAACATACATAAAATGTAAAATTTATAATGTTAATAACCATCTAAGTCACAATTACACACACACAATATATATGACTAAATTAATGACGCACACACAGTTGCAGTCGTCAAATTTCTATTACGCAATAAACGGAGTAATCACTCGCAGCTCATTAAATATGGCAAAAAAAAACACTCGGCGCAGCAGCAATCCATTAAGAACAAAAAATACCCTACCTAACAAAAATACATATTAGATTTGGCAGCCGTCCACGCTGCGATATTCCGCCATGATTTCATAGTGTGTGGCCCCTCTCCCCTCTCTATTTTCCACATTAACGTCTCTGCTGTTACAACGTGCACAGTATTGTTGGACGCAAATAAAGTAAGACGTGTTTACATTCTATATTGCTGGTGCGATTTGCATTAGACACAATAACTTGTATACAAGGAGAGCAATTAGCCGGCAACTAATAACACCATTCATGCGGCAGGCCCCCTTCGGGCTGCGCGCAGGTCAAGTTGTGCGCGTGTTATTAGGATATTTTCAGTAAAACTGGATAATAATTATTAAACATTAACATCCTTTCAGCGTAATTACCGTTAATGGTATATTAAACGTAATGACCATTGAACCGTATTGAGAGTAATGGCGCGGATAATAGTAATCGTGCTCTGCGCTGGTATCTGCGATAGTTGAGCTGGTTCATCCCTCCCGTCATTATCCAGATGAGAGGAAGAGAGTGGGTTGAGGACGGCGATCGCTAAGCCCTTTAATTCCCTGCTGAATGCCGGAGCCTCATTAAACAGCACAATGGAGCGTTCCCATAAACAGTAATTAGGATATGAAAGTTAACCCTAGTTAAGCGTACAGGCACAGGCCTAGCATCCGGGGCAGCCACGAGGCTAATGTGACCTGGCCTTTCACCGTATGTCAAGACTGTGCCACCATACTCTCCATGGACTGTATGGAAACCACAGCACAACAAACGTGGAGACCCAGAGGCAGTTATGGCTTGTAGGCTTCATGAGTCTGGAGCTGAAGGTATTGATGTGCCTCTGCTTATCTTTGACAAGTGTCCTATAACTATCACCTTCCTTTGTGCCTCTGTCCTCTCCCTATCCCTATCACCTGCCATCTTACCTCGAACTGTCCCAATGTATCTCTTCGTTTTGCCCCATCACCTCCCATTTTGCCTCGGTCCTGGCCCTATCACTTTCTATCTTGTCATGACCTTTCCCAGTGTGTCTCTGTCCTGCCCCAATACCTCCCATTGTGCCTCTGTCTATTCCCCATCACCTGCCATCTTGCCACGACCTGTCCCAATGTGGCTCTGTCTTGCCCCTCTTATCTGCTATCTTGCCACGACCTGTCCCATTGTGACTCTGTCTTGCCCCTCTTACATGCTATCTTACCGTGACCTGTCCCATTTTGCCTCTGTCTTGCCTTATCACCTCCCATTGTTCCTTTCTCCTATCCATATCATCTTGCAACAACCTGTCCCCATGTGTCTCTGTCCTTCCCCTATCACCTCCCATTGTGCCTCTGCCCTATCCGTCACTGACACCTAAAATCTTGCCTTGCCCTGTCCCCATGTGTCTCTGTCCTACCCCTCTTACCTGCCATCTTGCCTCGACCGGTCCCAATGTGCCTCCATCCTATCCCTATAACCCCTCATTGTGCCTCTGGCCTGTTCCCTCCCTGTCCCATCCTGATCACCTGCCATGTCCTTCACTGTCACCTCCCATTGTGCCTATCCCGATCACCTGCTGCTGTGCATCAACCATCCCATTGTGTCCCTGTCCTACCCCTTTCACCCTCCCCATTGTGGCCATGTCCTGTGGACACTCAAGAAGAAGTCACCAAGTACCTTGGTCTACCTTGGTACGCCATCCACGACCTATGTCTGTGACTATAGTATCTTAAACAAAAACATTTCAAATTATGTTTTATGGCATAATCTCTATTTCTACTAATTTTAATATAATTTCCTCTGCCCTTGTCTTGGTTAGAGACCATATATTACAGCAGCCAACCTATAAACGGAGACTCCCTTGATCCTCTGAGCTCAGCATTATCCAACTCTGGACCTCTAACTGACTATTAAAGGCCTTTCACAGAGGCATAAACACCCGGAACCTTTCCCAGATCTCTGTGTGTGGACGGGCTTGGACATTTCAGATCAGAAAGTGTTTGTTTAGACAATAATAATTAAGAAAATAATCTAATAGGAGCATTGGGCTTTATGATAATGAAGCATTGGCTTCAGGTATGACCTGCTTCAACAAGGTTGTAGTGTCACAAGGTAGCACTGTCTAGTGATGGACATGCATCTGATCTAGGGTCGCCAGGTCGGCCAGGTTTATCTGGATCCATGTGATTTATTCATGCTGATGTGCAGTGAATGAAAACTGCCACCACGCAGCATGTATAATCCATCCTCGGCAGATAAGGAATCAAAGCGTAATCCCATGTGACCTGCCTGGATTTCCTTCTTGCAGCAAATGCATTATACATGGTACAGGGCAGCGCGTTTCTGTGTGCTCTCCCTCTGCATGAAATAGTAACATGCGTCCATTAAAACATGGCCGACCCGGCAACAACAGTCTGATCCAAGTCTAAACCAACATAGCTGAGAAAAGAACAATGTCCATCAAGTTCAGCCTTCCAGACATCCCTGTGACTGCTATTGATCCAAAACAAGGAAAGCATTTTCCATTTGTGCCTAAAACGGAGGACGGATGGGTGTGTGGGGGGGAGTTACCTTTGAATTGCATTATGGCAATCTCAGATTTTTCTTTAGATCAACAGACAATGCATTAAAATATTGATCCTTATACAGTATCTGTTTATATCATACTATACCAGGGTGTGGACTGTCCCTCTCCTTCCTCCTACTGGAAATGAGGTGTGAAGCTGAGGAGTTTCCTCCACCCAAGAGAGTTTCACCAGGAAGCCAGGATTTTGAATTTCCCTGCTGTCTCCAGATCGGTCACTGGCAATGTCAGCATGATCTAGTGAAAGCATACGTTCTGAGAGACGCAGCCAATGGATTGGTTCTGCACATGCATCTCTGGTGAGGCTCTAACCTTTCCAATGACTCCTCATTTGTGTCTTTAGCCCTTACAGTTATGGAGATAGAAGGATCCAAAGGACTCCCCTTCTCCTCTAATGGCATTTTGCCAGGCTCTTGTTTCTGATGTCATCACGCAGAGGGGAGGTCCTAAGGCAAGGCCAGGAAGTCAGATTGCCATGGTGTATTGACCGGATCAGCCACAATTGCCCGCTTTGCTGCAGGCAAGGTGTGACATGTGGAGGACATCCTCTGCACACAGAAAGGAAACCTGAGGACGTGTCCCACACGTTGTCCGAAGGCATCAAAGGGTTCCCATATGTGTATAATGTTAAAGAAATCAAATCAAATCAATATTCCATATTCATATTTACCAAAACATGCAACCTAGAAGACTTCTGTATTCCTCATGTAAGCGTGGCAAGTGCAACGCAGGGCCAAGTTAGCTAACGGGAAAGCAATAAGACACCCACACAATGTGCAGAGTAAAACTGCTCTCAGCAATCATTCTTCTTTTTATCAGGCTCTAATATAAAACACAAGGGTGTAGTACAACAGCCAATCATGAAACAGATCACGTCAGAGTTAAAAAGGCATGGATACATTTTCCACGTCAGGGATCATTTACATAGTTGCACTTAACCATATATGTTTTTCATTTTAACTATTAGAGACAAAAACATTCCTATGCCCAGAATCACGTGTTGCAAAAAGGGGAGGGGGAAGAGGGGCTTCTCTGAACAGTAGCCCATCTGTAGCTTCAAAAGGATATTGTGAACAAGCAATTCAAACTGAGCTAAAGGGGGCATGCTAACTAAGGGAGCTTTCATGTACAGGATATTAAAAGATAATGGGCCCTATTACAATCTTCGCTTTAATACGCTCGCGCAACGATTGGAAATCAACGTTGGAATTACAATCCTCGTGCATTTTTTCATCCGACGAGCAATAATGCGCGTTAAACAGATGCGCAGAAATCAGTGTGCGGACTGTTTTTTTCACGCGATTCAGCCAATCAGAATTCAGAACAACAGTTATCTCAAGTTAAGTTATTGCGCCTGTCAAAGTCAATCTGAGCATATATGCTGCATCAATAAAAAATGCACACACAACTTCTCCATTTTATTGGTTTGGTATGTGTCGAATGTGTAACTATACTTTGTCAAATTTATTTTTTTGGCTTGTGTATTTGGTTTCGGCCAGGTTGATAGAATTTGCCTTTAACACCAGCTTTCAGGAGTTGCTAAAATTATGCGCGCAATGTCTATGAATTAATTCCTGCGCATAGATTGTAATACCATCTGCGTACCAGCGCACAAACGCATTTGCGCTCACAATGTTAAGTATAGGACGTGCGCAGTAAAGTACGCTTGCGCAGGATTCACGGTAGACGATTATGTGCGTTTGTTGCGCTGACAATGTAATACGACATTCAGCGCAAAGGGTTTTACCCCTTGCGTTAATGCATTTTTTTTTGCGAAGATTGTAATAGGGCCCAATAATTTTACATATAACTATATGAAGAAGCGCTGCATAACATGCTGCTGCTATATAAAGGAAAAGAGAGGTTTGTGAGGGTCCTGAGAACGAGCAACAGCACTAGTGGCCTGCTCTTCGGTGGGGCCCGCTCAGGTCTCACAAGTTTTTAGCTGAATTGTGCCATTTCAGAGACAACTGCTCCATATGCAAATCAGACGCAAACACCCAGGAAGGGTGGCCAGTACTGAAATGTCAAGGACGTCATCTCTGCACGAGAGGTGCAGCAACCCCCGACGATCGTTTTGGCCTTGTTAGGCCTCGTCCGGAGGGAATAGCTGACACCCCTCTAGGCACATCAAGCAAGGGGTCCACGTCTGGATTACCCTGTATAATAGTGAGGAAAAGAGAGGTTTGTGAGGGTCCTGAGAAAGAGCAACAGCACTAGTGGCCTGCTCTACGGTGGGGCCCGCTCAGGTCTCACAAGGTTTTAGCTTGTATGTGCCATTACAGAGACAACTGCTCCATATGTAAATCCGGTGCTATATAATGCCTATAGAGGATACTCAGTAACCAGTAAAATTCAAGGTAGTTGTAAACATGAGCATTCTTGCAACTATGGTGAACTTCGGCAAATTTAACACCGGCACGTGAAGCTGCAAATAGCAAACAATGGTGAGCATTAGCAACGCTGAACTGTAAAAGCACTATTCTTCCGGAAAATAAGTAAGGGGTCTGAATACTTTCTGAATATGATATATATACATATAAATATCTCCTTTGGGTGAGATAATTCTAGTGGGTAACACTGGCAAACCCCGTCAATAAGATCCAAGATAATGGAGTGAGAGCCCACCATGCCCACTGCCCGGCCTGAATATCTGTACCTGCTTCTTTTCCCCTGTCGGCCGGTGACGCAATATCAATATATTCGGTCACATATCTAGGTTAGTTCAGCTCCTTCGTTCTGTGCTGATACCACGTTCCAGAGCACTGAGGAGAAAGTCGGCAAAGTGAGGAGAATTCCCTGGAGATCCGCTTCAAATTTTGAGAACAAAGTTAAAAAAAATAAAATTAAAAAGGTGTTCTTTTATTTTCAATGCGAATTTCAGGCGCACAGATACAAAAAAAGAGAGATGGATATCCTGGAAGCAAAGTGCTCATTGTGAGAATAGGCCCTTGATTAACCCTTTCAGAATCAAGACCCCTATGCAGACTGGGGGGGGGAGACGCTACGTCAGGTTTGAGGGGTCATTCGCACTTTGGCAACTCCATTTCGCCGAAACTATGGATAATTCACTATTCACTGTAGGGCTACCTTAGTGCACCAAAGATAGTGTCGCCGAACCCTCATAAAAAGTTAGAGAAGGTCCTGAATAAGGATGAGCTGTTCGGTTCGGACGGTTCGGAGTTCGACCCGAACTTTGGGTGTTCGAAAGTTCGCAAACTTCGAACTTTTTGGGTGTGTCGGTTCGAGTTTGAAAAAAATAAAGAAATTTTGAAAAAAGTATAGAAAATGCTTAAAAAAATACTAAAAAATCTAGAAATAAAGAGACTCTTTACTGCAGAATATTATAAGCAACGGTTTATTAGATATTGAATTAAAAACTAATGTGTACGTGCAAAGATTCTCAACTCTAAATGACCTGTGTTTATCAAATGTCATAACAACAACAGATGTTTTAGTCTGGTCTAATCAATTTGATACATTGTAGACTATACTGAGGGTGAGGGGGTGGGGTGGTGTCTGCTTCTGATTGAGATTTGAGAAGTGTTAATTTCCCTCCTAAAACTTCTAATATGCTCTATTTCATCGCTGTGTGCTCATTTTTACCGCTTTCGCTCATCATGTTTAAACGCGACTTTAAAGCCACATTTTGTTAAACGACGACATGTTAGATATTGTTCCTTCCGGCAGACTCCGCAGATTCATAATATATCATTTTTATATGTATGCGTCCTGTCCTGGCTGTATATTATGAAAAAAATGCAATAAAAATTGAATTTTTAATCATCTGCAGTGTGTAAAGTGTTGTTTTTTTTCACATTTTAGCACATGAGCGTTTGCGGTTATGTTTTCTATGGGGTGCGCTTGAACAAAAATTAGAAATGGGGACTTGTTACATTTTGTGGGGGGAATTACGTGATTTATAGCAAACGCACCCCATAGAAAAAAAACATTAGTGCATCATCGTTCACATTATAATTGCAATGTGAACAATATTGCTGCATTAATAAAAATAACACACAAAAAAATACATGTTTTTATTTTATTTTTTATTTTTTTTACTTTATACCTGGTCATGTTGGGTATCATTCGAAAGGCCATGCTCAGGCCTTTCGATTGACACCCTCCATGACCCACTAGATGCCTGGAGATATCAGGGTTCAAATGAACCCCCTATCTCCACCAGGGGATTGACCTGGGCAATATATATACGCATGATGTGAGCTGGCCCGGGCAATATATATATATATGCGCATGATGAAAATTTGCAAAGGATAAGGCACGCAAAGTGAAATTTTGATGTGTCTGAAATTGAAACTTACGTGACAACTCTTTTTTTTTTTTCCGTTAATTTATATTTGTTCAATACAGTTAATTTTAATTTGTTTAATAGAGTTAATTTAAAATGGTTTAATACAGTTTATTTATATTTATTTTACCTTTACTATTGGTGCTTTTCAAACTTTATTCTTAAGTAAAAAGAAATTTAGCAGTTTCATGTTGTGTCGGTTTTTTTTTGGGGGGTGCAAGTAGCTGGTCTTGCCTAGGGCGCAAAATAGTCTAGCACCGGCCCTGACCGCATGGTCCACCCCTGCACTCTTCCACAATACCACAGAGGGGTTACTGTATGATGGCACTTGCTGGCCTGGCACCAAAGGCACAATATTTGGCTGCACTGCCACTGACGCCTGTAACAGATTCATATCCTCAGAGGGGTTACTGTGTGACGGCACTGTTGCCGACGCTAAAGGCCCAATTTTAAACTAGGGTCAAACGAACGCATTTTTCGCAGCGAATGTCAAAAAGTGCGTCCGAACGCATTGAGGTGTTTTTTCACGGAAAGCGCTTAAACGGTCATACGATGCGCATTTTTGTGCATGATTTTTTTACGGATCCAAACCAGGAAACTTTGGGTGTCTGGACGTTATGTTGGCCGGACATGAGCAGCGTCTGACGTCTCCTAATCACGCACACACGCTATGCGGACGCAGCGCACTCTGTACGTCAGTACTAGTGGTTCAGCGTTCTCGAAAAAATGCGTTCATTTTCCACTTGCGTTGCGCGGCCGGACTTTCGTGCGGCCGTACTTCGTATATTGGCCGTCATTGCCTGTCATTTGCTGCTAGTGCGGCTGTGATTAAGTGCGCCTAAACGCACGTTAAAAGTGCGCTAGTCTGACCCCAGCCTAAGGCTAGGGTCAAACGAAAGCATTTTTACACGCGAACGTAAAAAAGTGCGTCCGAACGAATTGACGTATTTTTTCACGGAATGCGCGAAAACGGTCATACGATGCGCATTTTTCGTGCGTGATTTCTTTCGGATCGTCAATAAAACCCTTTTTGCGTCTGGACGTTATGTAGGTTGGACATTAGCAGCGTCTGACATCTCCTAATCACGCAAACACGCCGCTATGCCGCAGCAGCGCACTCAGTACGTCAGTACTAGCGGTTCGGCGTTCTCGAAAAAATGCGTTCGTTTTCCACTTGCGTTGCGCGGCCGGACTTTCGTGCGACCGTACTTCGTATATTGGCCGTCATTGCCCATCATTTGCTGCTAGTGCGGCCGTAATTATGTGCGCCAGAACGCACGTTAAAAGTGCGCTGGTCTGACCCCAGCCTTAAAGCACCTATTGTTACTTTCATCCAAAGCCTGCATAAGTTTCACAATAATTTAGCCAAAAAAATCACTAAACTTTTTCTGCGTGTCCAAAAATGTCTCCTCTTTTCATACAGGCTGCCGCCCCAAGCAGTTGTTTATGGATAGATTAAAGGAAAAGCATTTACCGTCATTTGAAACATAACTTTTTTGGTTTTAAATGTTTCTATACATCCTAGAAATCCGCCACTTCACGGGCAGGTTATGGGGACCTCCTAGGCACGATATTTGAAGGAATTTTTCATTTTTATTTTTAACCCTTATTTCATGGAAAACTCACTGTCCCTTTAAAAACGTTTTTTTTTTACTTTTTGTCCTTGTTTCCTGTTCCCCAGGGCACTACCCGGACCCCCATACACCTTTAATGGCAAATATCTTGCATATATGCCCTCTTGGAGGGCACTCTAAAAACCGAATTTTCAGCCCCATTGACTTGTATTGAGTTCGGGTTCGGGTTCGGATTCGGATTCGAACATTTGGAAAGTTCGGGTTCGGCTCTGAACTGAACTCGGGGGGTGTTCGGCTCATCCCTAGTCCTGAAGATCGTCGAACTGCGCCAAAGTGGCCTTGGCAAAATCCACCAAGGAAATCTCCTATTCTCCTAATAGGTGTTTAAACTGTTAAAAATGCCTTAAAATATGTCTAAATAATAAAAAACATCCTTTAAAAAACAATAATAAAAAGGTCCGTTACAGAACGAAAAAGAAAAACGCTTTTAAAAAATCTGGGATACAAAAATTTCGTAAAAAAAATAAATAAATAAAAAGACTGATTTTTTTTTTTAAAAAAAAAAACCAATTTATTTAAAACGATAATATTTTTTAGATTCAATCCTATGGGATTCGTCTGTTTAAACCCGAAAATCAGGCCATTTCACTGACATTTCGGTGCAGTTCGTTGTTCTGTGAATAGATTAACCATTACTTCTCTATGGGACAATTTATTTTCTGCAGAAGATCGCCGAATTGAGTCGAATTGCACCGTATTTCGCTGCCAGTTCATCAGTATTTGGCAAATTGGCATCTTTCTGAATAGACGATTTGGTGATTTTAAAGTAGGGTTGCCAGGTCGGCCATATTATCCTGGACACATATTACTAATTCATGCAGAGGGAGAGCTCAGGGAAGGATCTGCCCTGTAACATGTATAATTCATGTGCTGGCAAGTCAAGGACAGCCATCTGGTTTCTTACCTGCAGCGTGTGGATCCTACATGTTGTGGGTTTGTATCATTCATGCGCTGCTTATCGGCATAAATATATTATAGAGGTTACTCAGAGGGTGCTCTCTCGTTGGCCGCACTTTGGTGCTGATCAGCTGCCGAACGACGCCGAACTAGTAACAAAAAAAAATGGAATTCTGCTATTTTAACAGTGTTCAAAACAATAAAAATGCATGAAAATACATGGGAATAATAAAAATAACCTATAAAAAATAATAAGACAGTCTGTTACAGATTTAAAAAAAAAAACGCTATTAAGACAAAATGAGAATCAAAAATCTTGCCTAAAAAAATCCAGAAATATGCCTCAAAAAGCTCTAGAAAATTAATAAATAAATGAAGAGACTTTTTGCTGCAAATTAAAAGAATATACGATTGAATAAAAAAAGTAATAGAAACGTTAATATTTTTTTAACATTGAATCCTATGGGATTCTCTTGTTTACGGGTGGTGGTGGGGTCAGGTACAGCTGCTAAAATATTTAACCCTTCCCCTGCCAGATCCCCCAGCAGCCATTGCTCACAGTGTGCTGATTAAAGCAGGTGCAGCTGTGTTAGGGAGGCTCTGGCCTATAAACATAATCGACTGAAGGTGCTGAACCTATACATAGAGTTTAGGAGGTATTTTTGGAGCTGCACACATAGATGAACATCTCCTGGGAGCCTGGTGATATCTCCATAATGATGCAGGACACTCCAGGTAAGTGATGTATGAGTAGCTGTAGGAGTGTTCCTGTAGGGTGTCTGGCTCTCAGGCTGGATATGAAGGATTATGTGTAGACCGTCTGTGCGTTTGCAGCACTTTCTATTGATGTCTGGCTTCTAAATGTGGATGTCCGGTCCAGGAAAGCTGTTGCCCATCAGGAACTTGCTCCTATAGTAAATGGAAGCCTCAATGGTTTTACCTGACCTTCCAGACCCACAACTTGTGAATACTAATGGAAAAGTGCTTCCCTGCAGGACATTGCGTTCACATGCTGCAAGGGATAAGTGGGTGTAATTTCCTGCAGCACATGAATTCTGCATACTGCAGGGAAGTACATTGTATTAATCTCTAAGGCAGCCTGCACGTTAGCTTTCATGACTCTATCATCGTTGCCTGACTCCTCTGCTACACCATCTCAGCTTTTGGGTCCTGCGTTTCTAAGATCAGCCTTTCTGACCTTTTTTTTCTTGGCGTTCATGTCATCTGGGCTGGTTGGGCCACATTTCCTCACAATGTGTGCTTAGCCTGTAACCAATAGGCTGCCCAGTGTATGAGCTATGGAAAAGAGCCCCCTGCCACGTGCTTGCTGACCTAGGCCATGTGTGCCAGGAAACCTTAGTAACCCTGCTAGAAAGCATTAATCTACCCTTACTAATGGGCATCAGAAATGGCGAAACTTTAACCACATCATCGGTCTCTTTCCTACACGTCTCACTAGTGCCCTCTTCCCCTGTGATGCTAAACTGTTGTCAGGTTGTCCTAGGTTACTCTAGTAACCTTCTTAATGCTTGCAGGTCATGCACCTGCAGAAGGCCTTGTGTTGGCCAAGGACTCAGATCTTCTCCAATGTAAGAATGGCCGCTGCTCTTCTGAGCCTGGATCTAGCGACTTAATGTAATTATTTTTTTCCGCAGATACTGTGCTCTTCGTGGTGACCAAAAAAGAATACACTGCTGGAGTTGGAATACCTCCTTGTAATGAAGAGGACAACTACCTGTATCGTGCTAATCCAGTAGGAAAACTAATGAATGCCACCAAGATGCTCTTCAGTCCTGGAGGAGAGCTGTTCGTTGTCCGTGGTGGGGATTTGTTCAGGGGACATATGCCTGTGACAGATGGCCAGGAATGGTTTGACCTTGCCAAGAAGGTTGGGAAAGTGGACTGGGGCAACATCAAATTTCTCTGCTTTGATCCAGAAGGGGATCTATATGCTGTTACAAATAATGGAGACTTCTATAAAGGTCCTGCCCCGACCAATGAGAACATGCCCTGGCTGTATCGTCAAGCTACAAAGATTGGTGCTGGTAACTGGAATTCACTCCATGCCCTCTTCTTTGATCCTGATGGCCTCCTGTATGCAGTGAGGGCTGATGGCAAGCTTGTACGAGGAAGTCCCCCGACCTGCCCAGAAGATGACTGGCTTAACACAGCAGCCCAGGTTGGGAATGACAACTGGCTCCACTTCACCAACTTCATAGCTTTCAGTCCTGAGGGAGAGCTGTGGTGCGTCCATAACTCGACAGGGCGTCTGTTTAAATGGCCTCCAGCAACAATGAGCCGACCAGACTTTCCTCATTGTGAGGCCATGCCTGTGGGTCAGGGATTCTCTGCCTGCTGTTTCATGGCCTTCACCACTGATAAAACCATCCGTTGTATCGAGCACTTTGAATTCCTTCCTGATTTGGGAAAAATCGTATCCGTAGTCCCTGAGGTGCTGGTGAGCCAAATCTACAAGAATAACAGCGGAGAGGAACTTGTGCACAGCTTCACGTGAGTATATGGAGATGATCTTCAGACTTAAGCTCCCCCATAACATTATTTTGTCAGGAGTAAGGGCGTCTTTCACTCGCTGGCTGTCACTATAGCTCTAGCTAATGTCCTCCTCATGGTAAGAGGTTGACGAGCATCCATTGGATCAGGCTAGAGACTGCTCCTGTTCAAATGGATTTTCCATTTCAGGTAGGCTTGCCTAATGTATGTTCCTTATACATGGCACAACATACACTTGCTGTACAAGATGCAATAAAAACATGGTTTATGGAAGTGTGCAGCTGCTCACCCAAGCCATGCAGGTATTCAGTATCAGATCTGATGCAACTGCCTCAGTGGTTGTTTATCCAGTCTGCTGGACAAGCAGCATAATGGGCTCTACATGGGACACATTGATTGACTCAACTCCCTCATGACTTCTTGCCTGCTGTTACCTTGTGATACTAACAAGGTGGCATCTCCGTATGTGACTTCACTAGGTCCAGGTATCTCTGATCCAAGAAACTCCAATGTTATCTTTCAGGATGTCCAGGGAAGTGATTGAGAGCAGCACCTTCTCCCAGGATCATGGTTTCATGGTGGCACCTGGAGCAAAGATCACATTCCAAGATCCAATCCCATTTATAGATGAAGCTGAGATTTCCCTCAACAGCGCAACCAGAACCTGGAACTTCACAAAGACCACAGAAGCCAAGGTAATGCTCCTAACTCATGCAAATACACCATAACATTTTGCCTTCGTCACAAATGTTGACAGTGGCAGCTTTAACTAGAATATAACTCTGCAACTGTCAGCATCACTTTTGGTGCCAATATCTGACATGATTTAGATATGATCTAGTGAGATTAGTGATCAATCTACAGTGTAGCGTCTTTTGTAAAATGCCAAGATCATATTTGTGGTCTTTGCTTCTGCGTCACTTATTTTGACCATAGCATCAAGCAGATGGAGTTCGATCTTGTAAGGGATGTCTGTTTGCATAATCATCTAGTATAGGTTAATATGATTCCTCCTGTGAAGGACTTTAACAAGATCCTGCCTCTTGCTGTACCCCTCAGGTTGGTCTCTTAGCGAAATCTGGCCTGTTATCTCCTAATCTCTTAATGGAAGCATTAGATGGCATCAATGGCTACATGTCACCCCCAATAACGCAAACTAATGAGCAAAGTCTCTACCATAACAAGGCAAGAGGGATAAGTGGCTTAGACGTGACCACTCAATACAGGATCATTTTTAAAAGCCTCCAACCCTCCCAGTGCTGTGGGAGCCTATAACCTCAGGCTGTGTGCTCAATCTATATAATCTGAGGTTTGCTCTTATTGGTGGCAGTGATGTTTCTGACATGTCTCTCCCCTACAGATTACCTTCTCCGCCAGCATGAATATCAATGTACAACCCCACTCCTCCATGCGGGCAGTTGTCTCGGTCACAAAAGGAGAAATGGAGATCCCATACCGTGCCCGGGTCCGTACACTCTTTGGCTATGAAGCCAACATTGAAGGAACATTTAACGGAACCACTTTCTATGACCAGAATATCTCCCTAGATGACTACAAAGTCTCTGCTCTCATGTCTAACCTCAGAGCTGGTATGTGCAAGTTGAGTACTGTATGATGTACAACATCCAATAAATCACTATTTTTGCACTAATGAAGTTGTCCTTTATGTAAAACCCTGTACTGTACAAAAAGTGGCATGAATCAAAATGCTGTAATCATGCGGAATCTCCTCACTTTACCCAATTCCTTGTGCTTTCATGATCTCAAGGGAACATGGGAGCAAAGTTACTTCACAATGGTGTTTCAACACTGGAAACGTTTTGACCCTTTACCTGTAGGACACATAACCAGATCACCCTCTCCCTGTGTGATAATACACAACTGTGTTACATATACTTTGACCTTTTTCTAGGTCCCTGTGGCCATTTTGTTTTCGCACACAAATAAAAAAACTGCCATTCAAAGTGAAATGTATTTTAAAGGCAAAGGATGGAGGGATTAACACGGCTACAATGCATTTTTGCAAAATGCATATTGGGGTTTTAAACCTTACACCGGATCCTGGCCTGAGGGGATCTGTTGCTCCTTAGAAAAGATTTCAGGCAGCCAGTGACCTAAGGCACCATAAAATGTGTACGTTACTGATAGCTCAAATGTTGTTGAATGCTCTACACTAAGTGAATTTAAGGGCAATTGAGGAATCTAAACCCCCCCCCCCCCCCCCGAAGAATTGTTTGGGCTCTAAAATTAAACCATTAAAGAATTGCTCTGAAACAAGCACCGAATTCACTGCTTTTGGACATAACACAGGTAAGCGTTAATACATAGCGCACAGGGGGTGTTGTGGTTTAATACTCACGTACTAATTGCTAAGTGTAATGTAACACTTTTACCAAAAAAAAAAACCAGCAGGACTCGTCATAGTGAGTGACAACAGTGATGGGTATAAAGGATTTGCTTTGAAAAACAGACCATTTAAGTCATGAGTCCAGATACACAGCACATGTTCAAGCCAAATCACAAAAGGTCTGATCCCTTCCTGGGACTCCAGGTTGGACAAGTCTTTCCAACACTGTACACCGTGATTCCCAGTGGAAGTCACCATACGAGGTAACGATCTGTTCGATTCGCACATCGGCTGTTCGTCAAACTCAACATTTCTGCATGTTTGTCCAATGCACTTTCCCACTGGCCTGAAGCTTGTAATTGGCTACATCCTGCACCTGACCAGTTTAGGTGCAAGACTATGCCAATCACAGCTGAGCCCATGATCGAGCCAAGTCCTGCAGCCCCAGCATGTGTTTTTGAGATTGTGCTGTCATTGTCTGGTCAGTGCCAGCAGCTATTGGGAAGTCTCACTTCTAGCAGATTACAATTCCCAGATATCTGTCTTGTCACTGGCCATCTATCCGGGTGTCTCACTGAGTTTTATACCAGAGTTCTGGAAATTGTTAATCAAGATAACACCGTTGAATCAGTTCTGTATCTTTTAATCTATCACCATGTCAGAACGACCACAAAGGACAGGCAGACGCTTCCAGACAGATGAGGGCAAGCAGACTGTCGGCTGTGCCTCTGGTCGTGGTGGACGTGGTGCATCCTCCTGCAGGAGCACACTTGTCCTTTTCGAACTGGTGCTGGCCGTCTTAAGCAGCAGCAACAGGATTTGGTGGATTGGCTAACTAGGCCATCTTCATCCTCAGTCCTCTGCCAGCCATGCTTGTAGTGGTTTACACTACAAGCTGCCAAAGCATCTAATGCAAACCTCTGTCCACAGCTACTCCTGCTGTAGCCTCACCAACATACACGGAGTCAGCTGAATTGTTTGACTACAGTGACATGCTGTTTGAGGATGCGCAGTAACTACAGTGCTCTGATTCAAACTCTGAGGATAAGGGAGTATAATCAGCCTAGAGGAAGAGGTGCCAGTGACACACCAATAACTGGCACTCATATTTCCCCAGCAGCTGCAGCATACTGCCAAGTTGGTTCCAGTGAGGAGATAGGGGTGATGTCACTGACTCCACCTGGGTGCCTGATCGAACAGAGGAGACAAGTGAGGAGGAGGTACAATCGCCAGCGTCTCCACCATATGGTGCAGGACTACCAAGGGGCAAGGGCAGACCTGGATACCTTTCCAGCAGATGATCCACTGGCTTACTGGGTGTTGAGATTTGATCACTGGCCAGAATTTAGCCAATATGCTAATCAGCTACTAGGTTGCCCTTCATCCAGCGTGCTTTCTGAAAGGACGTTCAGTGCCGCTGGAGGTTTTGTCAGACAAAAGAGTGCGTCTGTCCACAGACTCTGTAGACGGCTGACCTTTATAAAAATGAATCAGTCCTGGATCAGCAGCCACTCCCCTGATGCTGACGTAACGGAATAGATCAGGGATGTCTTCTACATTACCAAAACCTCCACCCCTGCACTCTTCCACAATACCACAAAAGGGTTACGGTGTAAAGGCACTTGCTGCCACCAAAGGCCCAATATTTGGGTGCACTGCCACTGACGCCTATACCAGATTCATATCATTTTAATATTGGACCACAGGGTCCAACCCTGCACTCTGCCACAATACCAGAGAGGTGTTGCGGTGTGACGGCACTGTTGCCGACACTAAAGGCCCAATTTTAAAGCACCTATTGTTACTTTCATCCAAAGCCTGCATAAGTGTCACCACAATTTAGCCCAAAAAAATCATTAAACTTGTTCTGCGTGTCCTAAAACGTCTCCTCTTTTCATACAGGCTGCTGCCCCAAGCAGTTGTTTATGAAAAGATTAAAGGAAAACCATTTATCGTCATTTGAAATGCCATTTTTTTTGTTTTTAAATGTTTCTATACACCCTAGAAATCTGCCACTTCACGGACAGGTTATGGGGACCTCCTAAGCACGATATTTGAAGGAATTTTTCATTTTTATTCTTAACCTTTATTTCATGGAAAACTCCCTGTTCCTTTAAAGAGTTTTTTTTTTTTTACTTTTTGTCCTTGTTTCCTGTCCCCCAGGGCACTACCCGGAACCCCATACACCTTTTATGGCAAATATCTTGCATTTATGCCCTCTTGGAGGGCTCTCTAAAATTCGAACATTCGAGTCCCATTGACTTGCATTGAGTTCGATTTATGTTCGCGTTCGAACCCAAACTTTTGAAATTGTTCGAATGCGAACCGAACTCGGTGTTCGGCTCATCACTAGTAACAACTCCTAGAATAGATTGGCTTAATGTCACGGGGCACACTGCCCCTAGTAGTCCCTCCTTGGTCTAACAATTATAATTAAATTGATTTATGACACCATGATCACTATACCCTTATGTGTGTGATAAGACACCATTACATTTACCAGTGCGATAATACTCTACCTTTCAAAGTGACAAGTTCTCAATTACCTTTTTAGTAACTCGCCACAAAACCATTGATTTATTTTCCTGTGTCATCAGACAAGTTACCCTTATCTGTGTGATAGTACTTAACCTCGTTACTTTAAACACCAGCATGTTTATTTTTTTAATCGCTATTGTGAAATGATAAACCATGCTGCTATGTTGCTGCAAGGTCTAACCACAATAACCCTTACGGATTTCATGACACAATAAAGCTCTTGATAATGCACATTGCCCTTTTACCTGCATAAAAAACCAACACCTAAACACAATACCCTTACCTGTGTCTTAATACTAATCCACATTACCCTTACTTGTATGATTATCCTTTATTTGGCACCAAAGGTTTCCGCAGCTCTTTACAATAACGAAAAGGGAAGAAGCTACAGAGAAAGGGACCTAGGATGGAAGAGATGTAGAGGTCCTGCTCATAGGAGCTTACAATCTAGAGGGATGGGGGGGTTGAGGAAAACGAGGGGGATTTTACTAGATAGCAGGATCATTAGTGTCAGCGGTTTGGTGAGGCCATAGAAGCAGCTTCAGTCATGTGAGCAGGGGGAAGAGTTGCTTCAGTGATGTGGTACGCTAATCTGAAGAGATGGCTTTTGAGGGATTTCTTGAAGGCCTGACGATCAGGGGAGAGTTTGATAGGACGAGGTAAGCCATTCCACAGGACTAGAGCTGGCCAGCGAGAAATCCCTTGGAGGCGAGAGTTGGCCGTGTGTGTGTAGACTGATGACAGGTGGAGACAATACTAAAGTAACCATTGCGTTTGTGATAACACTCAGCCACAGTAACATTACCTGCATGATAACACCCACATTACCATTTACCTGTGTGATAGTAATCCAGATTATCATTTTCCTGTGCGATCACACTCCACATTATCATTTACCTGTGTGTTAACACTCCACATTACCATTTACCTGTGTGATAGTAATCCACATTACCATTTACCTGTGTGTTAATACTCCACATTACCATTTACCTGTGTGATATCACTCCACATTATCATTTACCTGTGTGATAGTAATCCACATTATCATTTACCTGTGTGTTAACACTCCACATTACCATTTACCTGTGTGATAGTAATCCACATTATCATTTACCTGTGTGATAGTAATCCACATTATCATTTACCTGTGTGATAACTCCACATTGAGCCCTAAGGGCTAGAGAGACAAATGAGGTATTATTGGTTTGGTCAGATTATGGCTTTTCCATTGATACCAAATAAGGTTAGGTTTATGTAAAAATAAGATAGAAAAAAAAAGAGAAATATTGTTTTTTTTTGTTAACGCAGCACTATTATTCAGTTTATAATTATAAAGTGCACAGTGATGCTGCGCTGTTTCATCGACAACCTAGACGGGGACGACGACTTTGGAACCTGTATCTGCATTACAATGATGCCAAACATGACCATGTAATGTGTAAAAATAAAAAACTGAACAAAAGAAAATGCAAATTTTCTCTGTTCTACGGCAGAGGCAAAATATGCTTTTACATATAAAACAAACAGTGCAGCGGCATTATCTTAACTAAGGCAACAGATTCTGCTCCTTCTCTTAATTTGACGCAGAGAGAAACTGGTTCAGTTTTTAAAGTTTTTTTTTCTTGTTTGCCCCAAAACAAAACTAGATAAAGTCATTTTGGTATGTTTTTATTTTGTTGATTGGGGGGGGGGGGGTGGCGCTCCACATTTCATGTCTACCGGCTCCTGAGATGCAAATCCAGCCCTGATAGGAGCTGTTAATTTACTGTAAAGAGCTGCAAACTAGAGTAGCGGCTAGACCTGTAAGGCTGGGGTCAGACGAGCGTAGTGGTCCGTGATTGCGCCTAAAAGTACGTCCGTGATAGCATGACAGAAAGCCCATCGGAGCCCGACACACGAAGTACGTCCGCACTGAACTGCGGACGCACAACGGCCACGGACGCAAGGCAGGTAAGAACGTACAACCCCTAGAACGGACGCACAAAGTGCGATGCATCCGCAACGTCCGCATAGCTTTGTGTGTGAGTGATGGAACGAGGTCAGACGGACTGCATTTATACGTCCAGCATTTTTCACGGACAAAATGGTTTTGCTTTTTATTTTATTTTCTCTCCTACATCCGTCAAAATATACCTCAGTGATAAACGGACTGTGTGGCCACTACTGTCTTCCGTACTGACGTACGTCTGTGTGCACGGACGTACAGTCCGTAGAAATCACGCTCGTCTGACCCTAGCCTCAAGGCTAATGGAGGAGATATGTGTGATGACTCGAGCTGTTACCTTAAAGGAACAAATTCAATCAGGCCCCTTAGGGGTTAATCAACAACAGCCAAACTTGAGTTTGGAACCTGCGTCTCTGAATTGTACAGCTCACAAGGTTGAGGTGTCATTGGAAAGGTCAGAATATGGTCTAATGATACCAAACATGACCCTGTAATGTGTAAAAATAAAAAATTTAAAAAAAGTAAATCGAAAATGTTTTTTTTTCTCTGCGGCAATATATGCTTTTACATATAAAACAGACAATGCCGCTGCACTAACTCAACTAACGTGACAGATTCTGCTCCTTTTTTTGATTTGACGCAGAGAGAAACTGGTTCAGTTTTTAAAATGTTTGCCCCAAAATAAAAATTTAAAATGTCATTTTGGCATGTTTGTTTTTGCTGGGGGAGGGGGGTGCGCTCTACATTTATGTGCCTACAGGCTCCTGAGATGCAAATCCGACCCCAGGTGGGTGTATAGTGATTGCACACACTGCATATCCACAGGTTCATACACTACTCGAATGCTGCAAATATACAAATACATATATAGTTACCTCATACACAGCAGCTGAAGACCCCACCAAATAGACTGCCAAGCACTGCATTTGTGCCTTTAAGCTAACGGCTTCAGCCACATCACACATAATTCCACCATTAGCCTTTACAGGTCTAGCCGCTATTCCAGTTTGCGGCTCCTTACTGTTAATTAACAGCTCCTATACTTCATATATGTTATATCTGGGTGATAATAACTAGGGATGAGCTGTTTCGGGTTCGGACGGTTCGGAGTTCGACCCGAACTTTGGCAGTTCGAAAGTTCGCGAATTTCGAACTTTTTGGGTGTGTTCGGTTCGGGTTCGAAAAAAAAAAAAGAAATTTTGAAAAAAGTATAGAAAATGCTTAAAAAAATACTAAAAAATCTAGAAATAAAGAGACTCTTTACTGCAGAATATTATAAGCAACGGTTTATTAGATATTGAATTAAAAAGTAATGTGTACGAGGAAAGATTATCAACTCTAAATGACCTCTGTTCACAAACGGGCATAACACCAGGTGTTTTTAGTCTGGTAATCAATTTGATACATTGTACAATATACTGAGGGTGGGGTGGTGTCTGCTTCTGATTGAGATTTGAGAATTAATTTCCCTAAAACATCCTAATATTTAACATTTAAATGGTGTTTGAAAAAAATCTAAAGCAATGTTATTTTTCATCCTCGGGATTAAACATTCACAGGGTTATTCAGAGAGCTGTGAAAAGCAGGAGAATAACTGGAGAAGTGAAAATTCTTGGCCAAACCAGAAAAATTCTCCCATTTATCTCACTTTCCAAATCGTCTATTTGGTCTAGATTGTTCTCTTCTCCTGCCAGTTCTCGTGGCTTTCACCTCTCTCTCAGGGTTGTTCAGAGAAAGGTGAAAACCAGGAGAATGGCAGGAAAAGAGAACAATCTGGACCAAATAGCCGATTAGGAAAGTGAGATAAGGCTAGGGTCAGACTAACGCATTTTTCGCAGCGACCGTCAAAAAGTGCGTCCGAACGCATTGCCGTATTTTTTCACGGATTGCGCGAAAACGGTCATACGATGCGCATTTTTGTGCGTGATTTTTTACGGATCCAAACCAGGAAACTTTGGGTGTCTGGACGTTATGTTGGCCGGACATGAGCAGGGTCTGACGTCTCCAAATCACGCACACACGCCGCTAGTGGACGCAGTGCACTCTGTATGTCCGTACTAGTGGTTCTGCGTTCTCGAAAAAATGCGTTCATTTTCCACTTGCGTTGCGCAGCCGGACTTTCGTGCGACCTTACTTCGTATATTGGCCGTCATTGCCCGTCATTTGCTGCTAGTGTGGCCGTGATTAAGTGCGCCTAAACGCACGTTAAAAATTCGCTAGTCTGACCCTAGCCTAAATGGGAGAATTTTTCTGGTTTGGCTATTTTGACCAAGAATTTTCCATTCTCCAGTCATTCTCCTGCTCTTCACCGCTCTCTGAATAACCCTGACAGGGTTATTCAGAGAAAGGTGAAACTCAGGAGAATGACTGGAGAATGAAAAATTCTAGGTCAAAATAGCCGAACCAGAAAAATTCTCCCATTTATCTCACTTTCCAAATCGGCTTTTTGGTCTGGAAGTTTCCATTCTCCTGCTTTTCACCGCCAAAAAAATCAGTAAACTTTTTCTGCGTGTCCAAAAATGTCTCCTCTTTTCATACAGACTGCCGCCCCAAGCAGTTGTTTATGGATAGATTAAAGGAAAAGCATTTACCGTCATTTGAAATGTCATTTTTTGGTTTTTACATATTTCTATACATCCTAGATATCCGCCACTTCACGGGCAGGTTATGGGGACCTCCTAGGCACGATATTTGAAGGAATTTTTCATTTTTATTTTTAACCCTTATTTCACGGAAAACTCACTGTCCCTTTAAAAACGTTTTTTTTTTACTTTTTGTCCTTGTTTCCTGTCCCCCAGGGCACTACCCGGACCCCCATACACCTTTTATGGCAAATATCTAGCATATATGCCCTCTTGGAGGGCACTCTAAAAAACGAATTTTCAGCCCCATTGACTTGTATGGGGTTCGGGTTCGGATCAGAACATTTGGAAAGTTCGGGTTCGGCTTCGAACCGAACTCGGGGAGTGTTCGGCTCATCCCTAGTTACTGTATGATGATACTTGATGGCCTGGCATTAAAGGCACAATATCTGGGTGCACTGACGCACATTAACAGATAAAAAAAAACACTTTTCAATATAGGACCACATGGTCCACCCCTGCATTCTTCCACAATACCACAGAGGGGTTACTGTATGATAGTACTTGCATGCCTGGCACTAAAGGCACAATATCTGGCTGCACTGCCACTGACGCCTGTATCAGATTCATATCCTCAGAGGGGTTACGGTGTGACGGCACTGTTGCCGACGCTAAAAGCCCAATTTTAAAGCACCTATTGTTACTTTCATCCAAAGCCTGCATAAGTTTCACAATAATTTAGCCCAAAAAAACACTAAACTTTTTCTGCGCGTCCTAAAATGTCTTTTCATACAGGCTGCCGCCCAAGCAGTTGTTTATGGATAGATTAAAGGAAAAGCATTTACCGTCATATGAAACTTCCAGGGTTATCCAAAGAGATTCGAAAAGTCACCGCACGTTCGGTGACTTTTCGTTCTCTTCAATTCGGTTCCTTTTGCCGATTGCATTTCGGTGACCCTGCGGTGTATTCAGCAAACACCACAGGGCCCCCGAATTGCAGGGAAAAGCTGCCGCAAACCCGACGAAAACTAACCGAATGCACGCTGAAAACAAGCAAAAACATCTGGATTAACCTTTGAAAAAGACGAACAGGAGCCGAACAGGAGCCGAATCACACAGAGCCGAAGCAGCTGTGACGCAGACAGAGGGAGGTGAATAAATTAGAAAAACCATTTGTATGAATCTGGGAAATGAAACGCTGTTTGCAAAGAAACTACTGAGCGAAAATGTCTGAAATTTTCACAGGAGGTCCAGGGAATGATAATAAAGAGGGCTGTTACAAAAAAAATAAGTAAACTGAAAAAAAAAAAAAAAAAAAAATCGGACTTTTAATAAAAATAAAAAAAAATCAGAAAAATGCTTAAAGTATCCTAAAAAATCTATAAATAAAGAGACTTTTTGCTGCAGAATTTTATACTGAACGGTTTATTAGATATTGAATTAAAACGGGAATATTTTTAACATTGAAGTCTATGGGATTCTCCTGAATAAACCTGCCGAATTAAACCACCGAATGGCAGGACATTAGGGGAACCTTTCACTGCTGGTTTGTGTTCTCTGAATAGCCGAAGCATTGCTTCTCTATGGGGATTTCACTGCCCTCGAACAGGCACCGTATGTGCAGGCAATTCGACAGGATTTGGCGAATTGCCTGTTCTCTGGATAGCCGAATGGCCAGGAAAGGTAACCGAACGCTGATTTTCAGCGTTCGGTTACCTTTCTCAAGCAATTCGGATCTCTTTGGATAACCCTGATAATTTATTTGTTTTTAAATGCTTCTATACATCCTAGAAATCCGCCACTTCACGGGCAGGTTTTGGGGACCTCATAGGCACGATATTTGAAGGAATTTTTCGTTTTTATTTTTAACCCTTATTTCATGGAAAACTCACTGTCCCTTTAAAAACGTTTTTTTTTTTACTTTTTGTCCTTGTTTCCTGTCCCCCAGGGCACTACCCGGACCCCCATACACCTTTTATGGCAAATATCTAGCATATATGCCCTCTTGGAGGGCACTCTAAAAAACGAATTTTCAGCCCCATTGACTTGTATGGGGTTCGGGTTCGGATCAGAACATTTGGAAAGTTCGGGTTCGGCTTCGAACCGAACTCGGGGAGTGTTCGGCTCATCCCTAGTTACTGTATGATGATACTTGATGGCCTGGCATTAAAGGCACAATATCTGGGTGCACTGACGCACATTAACAGATAAAAAAAACACTTTTCAATATAGGACCACATGGTCCACCCCTGCATTCTTCCACAATACCACAGAGGGGTTACTGTATGATAGTACTTGCATGCCTGGCACTAAAGGCACAATATCTGGCTGCACTGCCACTGACGCCTGTATCAGATTCATATCCTCAGAGGGGTTACGGTGTGACGGCACTGTTGCCGACGCTAAAAGCCCAATTTTAAAGCACCTATTGTTACTTTCATCCAAAGCCTGCATAAGTTTCACAATAATTTAGCCCAAAAAATCACTAAACTTTTTCTGCGCGTCCTAAAATGTCTTTTCATACAGGCTGCCGCCCCAAGCAGTTGTTTATGGATAGATTAAAGGAAAAGCATTTACCGTCATATGAAACTTCCAGGGTTATCCAAAGAGATTCGAAAAGTCACCGCACGTTCGGTGACTTTTCGTTCTCTTCAATTCGGTTCCTTTTGCCGATTGCATTTCGGTGACCCTGCGGTGTATTCAGCAAACACCACAGGGCCCCCGAATTGCAGGGAAAAGCTGCCGCAAACCCGACGAAAACTAACCGAATGCACGCTGAAAACAAGCAAAAACATCTGGATTAACCTTTGAAAAAGACGAACAGGAGCCGAACAGGAGCCGAATCACACAGAGCCGAAGCAGCTGTGACGCAGACAGAGGGAGGTGAATAAATTAGAAAAACCATTTGTATGAATCTGGGAAAATGAAACGCTGTTTGCAAAGAAACTACTGAGCGAAAATGTCTGAAATTTTCACAGGAGGTCCAGGGAATGATAATAAAGAGGGCTGTTACAAAAAAATAAGTAAACTGAAAAAAAAAAAAAAAAAAATCGGACTTTTAATAAAAATAAAAAAAAATCAGAAAAATGCTTAAAGTATCCTAAAAAATCTATAAATAAAGAGACTTTTTGCTGCAGAATTTTATACTGAACGGTTTATTAGATATTGAATTAAAACGGGAATATTTTTAACATTGAAGTCTATGGGATTCTCCTGAATAAACCTGCCGAATTAAACCACCGAATGGCAGGACATTAGGGGAACCTTTCACTGCTGGTTTGTGTTCTCTGAATAGCCGAAGCATTGCTTCTCTATGGGGATTTCACTGCCCTCGAACAGGCACCGTATGTGCAGGCAATTCGACAGGATTTGGCGAATTGCCTGTTCTCTGGATAGCCGAATGGCCAGGAAAGGTAACCGAACGCTGATTTTCAGCGTTCGGTTACCTTTCTCAAGCAATTCGGATCTCTTTGGATAACCCTGATAATTTATTTGTTTTTAAATGCTTCTATACATCCTAGAAATCCGCCACTTCACAGGCAGGTTTTGGGGACCTCATAGGCACGATATTTGAAGGAATTTTTCGTTTTTATTTTTAACTTTTATTTCATGGAAAACTCACTGTCCCTTTAAAAATTTTTTTTAGGGCACTACCCGGACCCCCATACACCTTTTATGGCAAATATCTAGCATATATGCCCTCTTGGAGGGCACTCTAAAAAACCGAATTTTCAGCCCCATTGACTTGCATGGGGGTTCGGGTTCGGGTTCGGTCCCAAACAAATGGGAAGTTCGGGTTCGGGCTCGAACCGAACTCGGGGAGTGTTCGGCTCATCCCTAATAATAACGACTCCAAACGAGAATATCCAGCTTTTCCAGGGTAGCTCTCTGTCCACATTTCACTCACGTGATCAGAAATATAAGGGATGCTCAATTGCCCTTAAATAATTGGGCAGAGGCTTAGGGTCGCCAGGTCGGCCATGTTTTCCTGGACACATATTACTGTTTCATACAGAGGAGAGCTAGGGTTGTCAGATCGGCTATGTTTTCTTGGACACATATAATTTATTCATGTTGATGGGTAGTGTGTGAACGAATGCCACCCCGCAACATGTATAATCCATACGCTGCAGGTAAGAGATCAAAAGGAATCCCAGGTGAACTACCTTTAGTTCCTTCCTACAGCATTTGAATTATACATGTTGCAGGGCGGCACGTTTCCCTGAACCCCTCTCTGCATGAAGTAATAATATGTGTCCAGGAAAGCATGGCCGACCTGGCAACCCTACAGAGGCTGCTGACTGACTTTGAAACAGCAGAGAGAACAAGGCCCAAACCTACATTAAATAACATCAGCAGAAACTACAGGGGAAACAAAAAAGTATGATGACCTATGGGGGCCTTTCCCTAAGCAGCGGATTGGCCTAGTTTAGCCGTAGTTTATACTAAAACACACAGGAGGAATGTGTCACATACAGGGCTATTCAGAAAGAGGTGAAAACCATGAGAATTGCCAGAATGAACGATCTTTCTAGACCAAATAGCCAATTTGGAAAGTGAGATAAATGGGAGAGGTTTTCTGGTTTGACTATTTTGACCTAGAATTTTCAATTCTCCAGTCATTCTCCTGGTTTTCACCTCTCTCTGAATAACCCTGTGTGTGTTTTATCCTCGGCTTCTTCACATCTCTCGGTCAGGAGGGAGAAACATAAAAACATTCTCCTCATAATGTCTATCAATAGATTCAATGTGGGCGATGGGGTCAGATACACCATGTAACTGTTAAAGGGGTTAACCCATCCCCTGCCAGATCCCCCAGCAGCCATTGGTCACAGTGCGCTGATTAAAGCAGGTACAGCTGTGTTAGGGAGGCTCCGGCCTATAAACATAATGGACTGAAGGTGCTGAACTTACACTCAGAGTTTAGGAGGTATTTTTTGAGCTGCGCACATAGAAGACCATTGCCTGGTGATCTCGCCATAATGATGCTGGACACTCCAGGTAAGTGGTGTCTGGCTCTCAGGCTGGATATGAAGGATTATGTGCAGACCGTCTGTGCGTTCGCAGCACTTTCTGTTGATGTCTGGCTTCTAAATGTGGATGTCTGGTCCAGGAAAGCTGCTGCCCATTAGTAACTTGCTCCTAATCGTAACTGGAAAGCGATCATGTATGTGTAGATATAATTTTTTTTTCCCCCCTAAACTTCCAGACCCCACAACTTGTAAATACTAATGGCAAAGTGCTTCCCTGCATGATATTGCATTCACATGCTGCCAGGGATAAGTGGGTGTAACTTACTGTGGCACATGGATTCTGCATACTGCAGGGAAGTTCACTGTTAATCTCTAAGGCAGACTGCATGTTTGTTTCCATGGCTGACACTTTATACAGTTCCGAGTTTCTAAAGGAGACGGTTTCTGACCACCTTTCTCAACCTGATGCAATGTGCTTAGAACTTGTGACCAAAAGGCTGCTCAGTGTTACAGAAAAGTCCCCCGCCACGTTCTGACTGACCTAGGCCATGTGTGCCCGGAAACCTTAACCCTGTTAAAGCATTAATTCACCCTTACTAATTCAGAAATGAGAAGCCACTCTAATGGCATTTTCTTTGGGTCTTCTCAACATTACCTCACTTGTGCCCCCCCCCCCTTAAGCTAACGACTTGAACCATTACACCCTGCCTCTGCAATGTGGGGGTTCTGTCTACATGCAGGATGCTCCCCTCGCTGTCAGTATCCTGTTGGAGCACTGATTCTGGCCTAGAACCCAGGCAATAACCATCCTCGCAGTTTGGAAACCAAACTCCGGTCTGACTTGGCTCACAATTTGGACACCCACAACAAAGATTTAGAAGTGGCACAGCGATCCGGTTCAAGCGAGTTGGTGGAAGCATGTGAGAACCAAGCAATCCATTACTCGTACACGCAAGGAACAGAACAGCCTATAGTTATGCCACAATAAATGCTTAAGATAATTCTAATCTAGCACAGAAAACCAACACCCTACATCTCAAAGTATATACAGGGTTCGTTTAACAAAGTAACCATATGAAATTTCTAGGCCCTTCTATGTCAAGTCCAATGGCTCTAATCACAGCCTCAATTAGCCTTTACAGACCTAGCTAACGGCTCCTATACTTTGTATTCCCTCCCCCCCCCCGTGATGCTAAACTGTTGCTGTCATGTTGTCCTGAGTGACTCCAGTGACTTCATGTAAAACGCCTGGTGGTGGCCCTGGATTCTAATGCTCTTTTGAGCATAGATCTAAACCCTGGTGGCCAGATCCTCAGTGACTCATTGTAAATTTCCCTTTCAGATACTGTGCTCTTTGTTGTGACCAAGAAAGAATACACTGCTGGTGTTGGAATACCCCCTTGTAATGAAGGGGACAACTACCTGTATCGTGCTTTACCGGTAGGAAAACTAATGAACGCCATGAAGATGCTCTTCAGCCCTGGAGGGGAGCTGTTTGTTGTCCATGGTGGGGATGTGTACAGGGGACATATGCCTGTGACAGATGGGGAAGAATGGCTTGACCTTGCCAAGAAGGTTGGGAAAGTGGACTGGGGCAACCTCAAATTTCTCTGCTTTCATCCAGAAGGGGATCTGTATGCCATTACAAATAATGGTGACTTCTATAAAGGTCCTGCCCCGACCAATGAGAACATGCCCTGGCTGTATTCCCAAGCCACCAAGTTGGGAACCGGTGACTGGAATTCACTCCATGCCCTCTTCTTTGATCCTGATGGCCTCCTGTATGCGGTGAGGGCTGATGGCAAGCTCATACGAGGAATTCCCCCATCCTTCCCAGAAGATGACTGGCTTAACACGGCAACCCAAGTTGGGAATGACAACTGGCTCAACTTCACCAACTTCATAGCTTTCAGTCCTGAGGGAGAGCTGTGGTGCGTCCATAACTCGACAGGGCGTCTGTTTAAATGGCCTCCAGCAACAATGAGCCGACCAGACTTTCCTCATTGTGAGGCAGTGCCTGTGGGTCAGGGATTCTCTGCCTGCCGTTTCATGGCCTTCACCACTGATAAAACCATTTGTGGTATTGAGCACTTTGAATTCCTTCCAGACTTGGGTAGAATCGTATCTGAGGTACCTGAGGTGCTGACAAGTCAAATCTACAAGAATAACAGCGAAGAGGCACTCGTGCACAGCTTTACGTGAGTATACGGAGATCATCTTCAGACTTAACCACCATCTCACCGTTTTCTATTCAAGTGTATCTCACATCACACTAGATGGTGGTGCTGGTTTTAATTTTATTCCATGTATTTGTCACAAATACAACTTCTGGCTAGAAACTGCTCCTATTCAAATGGGTTTTCTATTTCAGATAGGATTACCTGGGAAATCTCATGACACGAGGCACAACCATACACATACTCTACGTAATGCTTAAAAACATGGTCAGGGTTATTCAGAGTTGAACCTCAGGAGAATGACCTGGAGAAGTGAATTTTCTAGGTCAAAATAGCAAAACCAGAAATTCTCCCTTTCATCTCACTTTCCAAATTGGTTATTTTGACCTAGAATTTTCACTTCTCCAGTCATTCTCCTGCTGTTCACCTCTGAATAACCCCAAGTGTGTGGCAGTTTGCAGCTTTGCACCTCATTCATGCAGGGGGTTAAGCTTGGCATATCTGCAACTGCCTCCAGTGACTGGACAACCAGCATAATGTGCTCTACATGGGCCTCTTTGTCCAGACTCTAGTGTCAGACTCCACATGGCTTGCTAGTATCACAAGGTAATGGCAGCCATCTTGGCATGTGTATGAATTCATCGGGTCAGTTATCTCTGATCCAAGAAACTCCACAATGTTATGCAGGATGTCCAGGGAAGTGACTGACAGCAGCACCTTCACCCAGGATCATGGCTTCACGGTGGCACCTGGAGCCGACATCACCTTCCAAGCTAAGATTCCATTTATAGATGAAGCTGAGATTTCCCTCAACAGCACCACCAGAACCTGGAACTTCACAAAGATTAATGAATCCAAGGTAATGCTCCTAACCCATGCAAATGCCCCATAAAATGGTTTGCCTTTGCCCCAAATGTTGATGGTAGCAGCTTTTGAGATCACTTTAGAATATAACTTCAATGTCTTTCTGTGCCAACATCATAAACCATTCTTTCTTCATGAAAGATGAAAAGCTCATACTTTTGTTCCCGGGTCACTCACTTGACCATCCATGGCGAAGAAGCTACATCTTGCATGGGATATTCACTTGTGTAAACAGAGCTTCATCTACTAGCATAGCTTCATGCAATGACTCCAACGCACCCCCCCCCCCCCGTCCTGTAGACTTTAACAAGATCATGCCTATTTCTGTACCCATTAAGCAAATACCTCAGGTTTGTCTCTTAGCTGAAACAAGACCTGACATGTTATATCCTGCACACATCTTAATAGACTAAGATGCCATCAATGGTTACATGCCACCCCAATAACTTGGCTCATGCAGTAGTGTCTGCCAGATCGATGCAAGTGGATTAGACTTGACCACTTAATACATAAAGTCCCTTTTTTAAAAAGCACCCAATGCTGTGTGCTCAAATATGCAGTTGAGACTAATGGTGGCAGTGATGTTTCTGACTGATTTCTCTCCCCTACAGATTACCTTCTCCGCCAGCATGAATATCAATGTACAACCCCACTCCTCCATGCGGGCAGTTGTCTCGGTCACAAAAGGAGAAATGGAGATCCCATACCGTGCCCGGGTCCGTACACTCTTTGGCTATGAAGCCAACATTGAAGGAACATTTAACGGAACCACTTTCTATGACCAGAATATCTCCCTAGATGACTACAAAGTCTCTGCTCTCATGTCTAACCTCAGAGCTGGTCTCTGCAAGTTGAGTACTGTATGATGTACAACCTCCAATAAATCACCATTTTTGCATTAATGAATGTCTGTATATAAAACACTCTGCAGGATCACGGTATTCTGGATTCATGCTCCTTTCTGTAGAGACCAAGTGTCTCTCCTCCCTTTACCCAATTACTATTTAGATCTTTCATGCTCTCGGACACAATTATCTTGACAAGTGGTCCAACACACTAGCAGGCTTGCTCGGTCAGCTTTCCCTAATGTCCCAATAAATGTTTCAGATTTCTACTAATCCCTTAATTGCAAGATTCCAGATTGTGGGACGAGCTTGAGTTCCCACGTTTCTTGGATGCTACACCTGGCCAACTATCATGGTCCTCCTACCCATGCTAAAGGCAAATTCTGTGGTAGTGTGGGGTCAATGACCATGTCAGGCTGAAATCTTCAATGCCAACACACTACATGCTGCATCGTACTTTAAATGTCAAACACTGGCACAGGGAGGTTTCCCTGGACACTCTACTCCAGGTGGCCTAACATCCTCAGGCTGTGTGCCACATCTCCTTTTTCCTGAGGTAGCTTCTTCCACACAGTGCCACCAGGAGCTAAGCTTCTGCTGGTCCCTAGTGATATAAGCATGCTGGCATCACCAAGACCACCCAATTTTTGGCTTTCATATGGAGTGGTGTCTAGATCCCAATCTAAGCTTTTTGTGTTTCAGTCCCTAAGCAGGTGGCATTAGACAGCTGCAGGGAATTCTGGGTTAGGAAGCCTGTGAACTGAAGGATACCTGATGAGGGAGAAATGATTCTCACAATTTTGCAATGACCTGGGCAGTTGCTGACGGTCTCTGCCAATTACCAGAGGGTTTTAAACCCCCCCCCCCCAATATATTGCAAGGGTCCATGTTTCTAACCCAGACCTACATCTGTAGCATGGGGGGGGTCTAGCAAGGAAGTGGCATTAACAGATGTGACTCAGGTTACTGATCTGTTACACTATTGACAGCACTTAATGGTATATTTTGAGTGAATTCTCAATGGGTGCCGTTAAAATTCAGCCACAGCAGAGCCTGCTGAAATCCATACACGTCCAGTTTTTCTAAAGCACTAATTTCCACATGGCTATACAAGGAAAAGACGACCCTGGCTATAGGATAGTTTGTCTAGGAAATACAGCACTTTAGCCAAGTGCACAGCCAGACATCCAATGAGCTTAGCCCGTCCCTGAAATAAGTGCAACAAATGGTAGCAGAGGGAAGGTGAAGCTGGTGGTTCAGAGACTATAGTGGGGATTGCATGGGAAGGACCTGAAGCTTGGGTTTAGTAAATTTAAGGATTAGGCCTGGGTGGGACAGCCGAGTGGAGAAATGTGGATCTGTGTATGCTGGGAGAAGAGCTGGATTTAGAACTAGGCAGAGTGGGCATGTGCCACAAGGGGGCACCTTCCTTTTATTTAAAAAAAAAAATCTTGCTAGAGGGACATGAGGTATCATTGGCAAGGCCAGAGTGGCTTTTCCAGTGATTGCAAATCTGTCCTGATTAGTTAACGTGCGTAATTTCTTTCATCTTGGCCATAGTACAGGAAATATCTTAACCCCTTAGTGACCGGGCGGTTTTACACAAATCCGTCCGTTCGTGACCGCAGCTGTTTTTACGTTTCTGCGCTCTTAGTGTTTACGTCAAATTTTCCTCTTACTCGTTTATGTAACCCACACATATTTTACACTGTTTTTCTCGTCACTAAATGGACTTTATAAAGATACCATTTTTTTCATCATTTCATATAATTTACTATAAAAAATATTGTGAAATATGACACAAAAAATTGAAAAAAACACCACTTTTTCGAACTTTGACCCCCAAAATTTCTTATGTATCAACAACCGTCAAAAAAAATTTATTCCTTAGTAGTTCTAAATTTAGTACTGAGTTTAGCAATACCCAATTTACATATTCCTCGCTTTTTTCCTTATTTTATGCAACAATAAGTGCAAGTAGCACTTTGCCATTTCCAAAGAGTTTATTTTCAAAACTAGTGATAGTGACATTGTAACACTGATATCTGTCACTAATTGCTGAATAACCCTCCACATATACATATTTTTTTTAAAGTACACAAATCAAGGTATTAAACTTGGGGTATTTTGACTCTTTCCATGCAAACATTTTACCACAAATCTATGCCAAAGTTTGAGAAAAAAAATTTTTGGTGATTTTTTTTTTTTTTTGAACGCAATTTAAGAATACATGTCTGTGAACTTTAAGGTTTACTGCCAAAAAGCACCCCAAAATATGTTCAGCAACATCTTCTGAGTAAATTGATACCACCCAAGTATAGGTATGTCGGGTTCATTTGGGGGCTAAAAGGCCTTATTTGGGGGGTGCGCATTCAGTTTTCCAACTTGGAATTTTCACATTTCGTCATCATGCACCCATGTCCTATTGGACATTTTTGAAGCCGGCCAAAGTAATTTACCCCCATCAAACCATATATTTTTAGAAAGGGCACACCCTGGGGTGCTTCAAAGAGTTGTATTTTAACACTTTCCATGCACTAGCTCTTTGTCAAACTTTCAGGTAGTCACTTTTTGTGTTATTTTTTCAACACAATGTACTTTAGGCATGAATTGTCAAATCCAGTTATGGGTTACTGCCAAAAAACACCCCAAAATATGTTCAGCAACATCTTCTGAGTAAATTGATACCACCCATGTATAGGTATGTCGGGTCATTTGGGGCTAATAGGCCTTATTTGGGGGGTGCGCATTTCAGTTTTCCAACTTGGAATTTTCACGTTTCGTCATCATGCACCCATGTCCTATTTGGGACATTTTTGAAGCCGGCCAAAGTAATTTACCCCCATCAAACCATTATTTTTAGAAAGGGCACACCCTAGGGTGCTTCAAAGAGTTGTATTTTAACACTTTCCATGCACTAGCTCTTTGTCAAACTTTCAGGTAGTCACTTTTTGTGTTATTTTTTCACACACATTGTACTTTAGGCATGAATTGTCAAATCCAGTTATGGGTTACTGCCAAAAAACACCCCAAATATGTTCAGCAACATCTTCTGAGTAAATTGATACCACCCATGTATAGGTATGTCGGGTCATTTGGGGGCTAATAGGCCTTATTTGGGGGGTGCGCATTTCAGTTTCCAAACTTGGAATTTTCACGTTTCGTCATCATGCACCCATGTCCTATTTGGGACATTTTTGAAGCCGGCCAAGTAATTTACCCCCATCAAACCATATATTTTTAGAAAGGGCACACCCTAGGGTGCTTCAAAGAGTTGTATTTTAACACTTTCATGCACTAGCTCTTTGTCAAACTTTCAGGTAGTCACTTTTTGTGTTATTTTTTCACACACATTGTACTTTAGGCATGAATTGTCAAATCCAGTTATGGGTTACTGCCAAAAAAACACCCCAAAATATGTTCAGCAACATCTTCTGAGTAAATTGATACCACCCATGTATAGGTATGTCGGTCATTTGGGGGCTAATAGGCCTTATTTGGGGGGTGCGCATTTCAGTTTTCCAACTTGGAATTTTCACGTTTCGTCATCATGCACCCATGTCCTATTTGGGACATTTTTGAAGCCGGCCAAAGTAATTTACCCCCATCAAACCATATATTTTTAGAAAGGGCACACCCTGGGGTGCTTCAAAGAGTTGTATTTTAACACTTTCCATGCACTAGCTCTGTCAATCTTTCAGGTAGTCACTTTTTGTGTTATTTTTTCACACACATTGTACTTTAGGCATGAATTGTCAAATCCAGTTATGGGTTACTGCCAAAAAACACCCCAAAATATGTTCAGCAACATCTTCTGAGTAAATTGATACCACCCATGTATAGGTATGTCGGGTCATTTGGGGGCTAATAGGCCTTATTTGGGGGGTGCGCATTTCAGTTTTCCAACTTGGAATTTTCACGTTTCGTCATCATACACCCATGTCCTATTTGGGACATTTTTGAAGCCGGCCAAAGTAATTTACCCCCATCAAACCATATATTTTTAGAAAGGGCACACCCTAGGGTGCTTCAAAGAGTTGTATTTTAACACTTTCCATGCACTAGCTCTTTGTCAAACTTTCAGGTAGTCACTTTTTGTGTTATTTTTTCACACACATTGTACTTTAGGCATGAATTGTCAAATCCAGTTATGGGTTACTGCCAAAAAACACCCCAAAATATGTTCAGCAACATCTTCTGAGTAAATTGATACCACCCATGTATAGGTATGTCGGTCATTTGGGGGCTAATAGGCCTTATTTGGGGGGTGCGCATTTCAGTTTTCCAACTTGGAATTTTCACGTTTCGTCATCATGCACCCATGTCCTATTTGGACATTTTTGAAGCCGGCCAAAGTAATTTACCCCCATCAAACCATATATTTTTAGAAAGGGCACACCCTGGGGTGCTTCAAAGAGTTGTATTTTAACACTTTCCATGCACTAGCTCTTTGTCAAACTTTCAGGTAGTCACTTTTTGTGTTATTTTTTCACACACATTGTACTTTAGGCATGAATTGTCAAATCCAGTTATGGGTTACTGCCAAAAAACACCCCAAAATATGTTCAGCAACATCTTCTGAGTAAATTGATACCACCCATGTATAGGTATGTCGGGTCATTTGGGGGCTAATAGGCCTTATTTGGGGGGTGCGCATTTCAGTTTTCCAACTTGGAATTTTCACGTTTCGTCATCATACACCCATGTCCTATTTGGGACATTTTTGAAGCCGGCCAAAGTAATTTACCCCCATCAAACCATATATTTTTAGAAAGGGCACACCCTAGGTGCTTCAAAGAGTTGTATTTTAACACTTTCATGCACTAGCTCTTTGTCAAACTTTCAGGTAGTCACTTTTTGTGTTATTTTTTCACACACATTGTACTTTAGGGCATAATTGTCAAATCCAGTTATGGGTTACTGCCAAAAAACACCCCAAAATATGTTCAGCAACATCTTCTGAGTAAATTGATACCACCCATGTATAGGTATGTCGGGTCATTGGGGGCTAATAGGCCTTATTTGGGGGTGTCATTTTCAGTTTTCCAACTTGGAATTTTCACGTTTCGTCATCATGCACCCATGTCCTATTTGGGACATTTTTGAAGCCGGCCAAAGTAATTTACCCCCATCAAACCATATATTTTTAGAAAGGGCACACCCTGGTGCTTCAAAGAGTTTATTTTAACACTTTCCATGCACTAGCTCTTTGTCAAACTTTCAGGTAGTCACTTTTTGTGTTATTTTTTCACACACATTGTACTTTAGGCATGAATTGTCAAATCCAGTTATGGGTTACTGCCAAAAAACACCCCAAAATATGTTCAGCAACATCTTCTGAGTAAATTGATACCACCCATGTATAGGTATGTCGGGTCATTTGGGGGCTAATAGGCCTTATTTGGGGGTGCGCATTTCAGTTTTCCAACTTGGAATTTTCACGTTTCGTCTCATATGCACCCATGTCCTATTTGGGACATTTTTGAAGCCGGCCAAAGTAATTTCCCATCAAACCATATATTTTTAGAAAGGGCACACCCTAGGGTGCTTCAAAGAGTGTATTTTAACACTTTCCATGCACTAGCTCTTTGTCAAACTTTCAGGTAGTCACTTTTTGTGTTATTTTTTCACACACATTGTACTTTAGGCATGAATTGTCAAATCCAGTTTATGGTTACTGCCAAAAAACACCCCAAAATATGTTCAGCAACATCTTCTGAGTAAATTGATACCACCCATATATAGATTTGTTCTGTTGTTTTTGGGGTGCTACGCCAATCTTTGACATGTTGCTTGTCAATTTTCTAATTTGACATACATTATCTTCTTTGCTTATCTTCTTTTTAGGGGCCTTTTTACATACCCCAGTTTTATGAACGTGCATATATTTGGTAAGCTAACACCCCAAAGTATTGTAAATGGAGTGTTTTTATGCTATGGATGCATCCGTTTGCTCCAAACAATTGGATACTGTTTGGTGGTCATTTTTCATTTTCACACACATCAGTTTTGGACTGTGATTTAGGAGACACTGTTATTTGTAGTGCATGAAAACTCTCCAGGTTGTTTTCTGCAAGGTCTCCTGAGTACACCCATGCCCCCCATGCATAGGTTTGCCAGGATTTTGGGAAGGTTCAAATACAATTTTTATGACTTTGTCATTGGAGTTGAAATTGAGATCATTTCTTCAGCTAGGCCTAGCTTTGGTGTTGGGTCTACCGCGTACCCCAGTTTGAATTATTGCCAGAAAATTGTTTATATTTGTTATGTTGACACCCCAAGGTATTGCATATGGAGTGCTTTGATGCCATGGATGCAACGGTTTTAGCCCAAAACATTTGAGAAGGTGTGTGGTGTAATTTTTCAATTTTCAGATTTTTACGCCCACATTAGATTTGGACTGTGATTTAGGAGACACTGTTATTTGTAGTGCATGAAAACTCTCCAGGTTGTTTTCTGCAAGGTCTCCTGAGTACACCCATGCCCCCCATGCATAGGTTTGCCAGGATTTTGGGAAGGTTCAAATACAATTTTTATGACTTTGTCATTGGAGTTGAAATTGAGATCATTTCTTCAGCTAGGCCTAGCTTTGGTTTTGGGTCTACCGCGTACCCCAGTTTGAATTATTGCCAGAAAATTGTTTATATTTGTTATGTTGACACCCCAGGTATTGCATATGGAGTGCTTTGATGCCATGGATGCAACGGTTTTAGCCCAAAACATTTGAGAAGGTGTGTGGTGTAATTTTTCAATTTTCAGATTTTTACGCCCACATTAGATTTGGACTGTGATTTAGGAGACACTGTTATTTGTAGTGCATGAAAACTCTCCAGGTTGTTTTCTGCAAGGTCTCCTGAGTACACCCATGCCCCCCATGCATAGGTTTGCCAGGATTTTGGGAAGGTTCAAATACAATTTTTATGACTTTGTCATTGGAGTTGAAATTGAGATCATTTCTTCAGCTAGGCCTAGCTTTGGTGTTGGGTCTACCGCGTACCCCAGTTTGAATTATTGCCAGAAAATTGTTTATATTTGTTATGTTGACACCCCAAGGTATTGCATATGGAGTGCTTTGATGCCATGGATGCAACGGTTTTAGCCCAAAACATTTGAGAAGGTGTGTGGTGTAATTTTTCAATTTTCAGATTTTTACGCCCACATTAGATTTGGACTGTGATTTAGGAGACACTGTTATTTGTACTGCATGAAAACTCTCCAGGTTGTTTTCTGCAAGGTCTCCTGAGTACACCCATGCCCCCCATGCATAGGTTTGCCAGGATTTTGGGAAGGTTCAAATACAATTTTTATGACTTTGTCATTGGAGTTGAAATTGAGATTATTTCTTCAGCTAGGCCTAGCTTTGGTTTTGGGTCTACCGCGTACCCCAGTTTGAATTATTGCCAGAAAATTGTTTGTATTTGTTATGTTGACACCCCAAGGTATTGCATATGGAGTGCTTTGATGCCATGGATGCAACGGTTTTAGCCCAAAACATTTGAGAAGGTGTGTGGTGTAATTTTTCAATTTTCAGATTTTTACGCCCACATTAGATTTGGACTGTGATTTAGGAGACACTGTTATTTGTAGTGCATGAAAACTCTCCAGGTTGTTTTCTGCAAGGTCTCCTGAGTACACCCATGCCCCCCATGCATAGGTTTGCCAGGATTTTGGGAAGGTTCAAATACAATTTTTATGACTTTGTCATTGGAGTTGAAATTGAGATCATTTCTTCAGCTAGGCCTAGCTTTGGTTTTGGGTCTACCGCGTACCCCAGTTTGAATTATTGCCAGAAAATTGTTTATATTTGTTATGTTGACACCCCAAGGTATTGCATATGGAGTGCTTTGATGCCATGGATGCAACGGTTTTAGCCCAAAACATTTGAGAAGGTGTGTGGTGTAATTTTTCAATTTTCAGATTTTTACGCCCACATTTTAGATTGGACTGTGATTTAGGAGACACTGTTATTTGTACTGCATGAAAACTCTCCAGGTTGTTTTCTGCAAGGTCTCCTGAGTACACCCATGCCCCCCATGCATAGGTTTGCCAGGATTTTGGGAAGGTTCAAATACAATTTTTATGACTTTGTCATTGGAGTTGAAATTGAGATTATTTCTTCAGCTAGGCCTAGCTTTGGTTTTGGGTCTACCGCGTACCCCAGTTTGAATTATTGCCAGAAAATTGTTTATATTTGTTATGTTGACACCCCAAGGTATTGCATATGGAGTGCTTTGATGCCATGGATGCAACGGTTTTAGCCCAAAACATTTGAGAAGGTGTGTGGCGGTAATTTTTCATTTTTATTTTTACGCCCACATTAGATTTGGACTGTGTACACCCTGAGTACACCCATGCCCCCCATGCATAGGTGTGCAAAGGTTTTGGCAAAATACAGCACCAATTGTAGAACATAAAAATGTAAAAGTCTGGTGCAGTAAAAGAAAAAAAAAAACTAAACTGAACTAACTAACTGGAGTTTGAGAAAAAAATAGAAAGGGAAAAAAAAAATCACAGATCACGCACAGTGTGATATATCTTGAAACAGTCCCCAAGACACAGACCGGGTTGTCCAGGGCATTCTGGGCAGTAAAAGATTGTGTCTCTCCTCTGCCCCCTCTTGAAACACACCCTGCACCTTTTTTGGGGTTTCTGTTTGCCCTCAGTAGGGGGGATTTTATAAATAAAATGCGTAGCCCCAACTCTGTCCCCCATCACCGCCCGGGGAGCAGGTGCATCCTGGTACAAAAGCCCCGAAATGACCTGGAGCTGAAACTGTAAAAAGGACAGCGTCACTCCGGGGTTTGCCTTTTTGCAGAGCAAAAAGGCATTGTGGGTTGCAATTTGCATCAGGTAAATTGCAACCTTTTTGTACCAGGCCCTTGACTTCCGCATAATCTGGTAGGGCTGGAGCAGCTGATCTGCCAGATCAACCCCACCCATATGCCGGTTATAGGCTTTGATGCACACTGGCTTCCTGATGCGCTCAGCTCTGCCACGTACAGAGACCTCCACACACCTCTCAGTGTGGATGGTGGACAGAAGGTATACATCCTTCTTGTCTCTGTACTTTACCGCCAACAGCTCCTCTTGGCGCAGAGCTGAGGTCTCCCCCCTTTTTAACCGGGTGCGGACAAGCTGTGCTGGGACACCTACGCGGTTCTTGCGAACAGTACCGCATGCTGCTGTATCAAAACAATACAGCAGCTTGAACAAAGGGACACTTGTATAAAAATTATCCACATACAAGTGGTACCCTTTGTTCATCAGGGGAAAAAGTAGGTCCCACACAATCTTGCCACTGGTTCCCATGTGTTCTGGCAACCTGGAGGGTCAAGGCTACTATCCTTTCCCTCGTACACCCGGAAGGCCTGAGTATACCCACTCTCGCTGTCACAGAGCTTATACACCTTCACTCCATACCTGGAGCGTTGAGGAATATACTGCTTGAATCCCAGCCTTCCCTTGTATTTCATTAGGGATTCATCAACGCAGATATTCCTTCCCGGTGTATAAGCCTCTGCAAACCTCGGCGGCGAAGTGGGTAATCAAGGGGCGGATTTTATACAGCCTGTCAAACTGGGGATGCTCTCTAGGAGGGCACAGGCTGTTGTCACTGAAGTGCATGAAACGCAAAATGCTTTCATACCTTCTACGTGACATTGATTGGGGGTAAATGGGGTAGACCAGATGGCTACTGCTCCAGTAGGAGCGAATTGAGGGCTTCTTTATGATGCCCATCAGCATAGTAAGTGCCCAGAATTTCAGAAATTCTGGCAATCTAGCGGGGTCCATTGCTGCCTTGCCAAGTACGAGTCTGGCTTCGCAGCACAATGCTGATGGGCATACAGATTTGATTGGGCCACGATGTGGCCCAACAAATCATCCCCCATAAACACCTGCAAAAACTGTGTGGCGGTAAATCCTGCAACATCAATATTGATGCCAGGATTTGCCGTGAAAGGAGGGATATCTGGCCTCTGGCAATGAGGCACTACCCACTCCTCAGCTGGAGCTGTGCGTCTCCTGCTGGCAGGTGGTGACCCAGGATCTGCATCAGAAACCTCACTAGATACATCAACCAGCGTAGACAACGTATCTAGCGACGTCTCTGAACAGTCAGCGGGGTCAAAATCAGGGTCGGAGTCTGACGCAGATGCCTCAGACTCTGATGCCAGGATGGCATATGCCTCCTCGGCGCTGTACACCCTCTGGGACATTATATATAATAGATTATAAAATTTTATAATTATTATATATAATAAGCGGATTGTTGGTTCTTAGAAGAACCGTTGGGTTTTACAAGAAAATACAAATACACCTAAATCTCTCTAAATCACTCTAAACCTGCCTCAATTCTTCTAAATCTCCCTAAAATCTCTCTAAATCTGCCTCAATTTTTCTAATCTCACTAAATCTCACTAAAATCTCTAACCTGTCAAATCTGATCTCTCTCTCTCTCTCACCAAAACACAAGTGAGGAGAGGGAGGGAGAATCACAGAGGTCAGAGCCAATATTTACAAAATATTGACCTGACCTGACAAATTAGAGATTTTATTTTGATTTTTTTTTACTTCTGATTGGATGTTGCTAGCCTGCCTCTCTGATGAGGCAGGCTAGGAACATCCCACTCAGCCCCAAGATGACCCTGCCCTTAGAAGGGCAGCGCCATCTTGGCTGTCAGTTTATTTTATTCGTTTTTATTCATTTATTTTTATTTTTTTTTTACACTTTTTTTTACACTTATTTACTCTGCTGGGTGCCTTGATCCCTCGAGGCACCCAGCAGAGCACCTGATCACTTATGATCACTTTTTGTACTGAGTGCCACGATACCTCGTGGCACTCAGTACTTCCTGCCGCTACCGGAAGTGATCGCTCGGGGGGAGCGATCACCGACGGACCGGCGGCAGGTAAGCATATTGCAAGGATGCCTCGATGTCGAGGCATCCCTGCAATATACACAGAGCAGCTGGAAGCGATACCGATCGCTTCCAGCGCTCTTTACAAGTGCCGGGCACCTCTCCGGTCAAACCGGATGTAGATCGCTCCCGGGGAGCGATCACATGGTGCCCCGGCACTTGTAGCCACCATTGCACGGCTGCCTGGACTCCCAGGCAGCCTGCAATGGGGTTTGAGCTGCTGGAAGCGATCCGATCGCTTCCAGCGCTCTTTAGAAGTGCCGGGCACCTCTCCGGTCAAACCGGATGTAGATCGCTCCCGGGGAGCGATCACATGGTGCCCCGGCACTTCTCAGCGCCATTGCACGGATGCCTGGACTCCCAGGCATCCTGCAATGGCGTTTGAGCTGCTGGAAGCGATCCGATCGCTTCCAGCAGCTCAAAAACGGCAGGACGTACCATGTACGTCAGCGGGTCTAAGAGAGACCCGCTGCAATGACGTACATGGTACGTCCTCGGTCGGGAAGGGGTTAACATCTAAAACCTACAATGCCGCTGCACTAAAGGAGCAGAATCTGTTACATAAGTGCAGAGAAACTTTTTTGGGGGGGGGGGGGGCGTTCCACATTTCTGTGCCTGCAGGCTCCTGTAATGCAAATTTGGCCTTGGCTGGGAGGAAAGAGAATGCAGATTTTGTAAACATGCCCTTAGATATTTACGATACGGGGGAGCAGAAGTGAAATACTAAGTAATCAGCCAGAAATTAATAAATGCGCAAATAAAATACAATTGCAAGAATGGAGTTGTTTGGATGGCATTCTGAATAATTGATACTTTTTTTTATGCTGGGAGCAGAGTGGAGAAATGTGGATCTGTCTGTGTGCGTTATCCACGTTTGTACACTCCACCAGCCTCAGAACAATTGTTTGAGCTGAATTAAAGCATCTTCTATAGCTGAGGTTAGGGTTAGTGTTAACATCTAGCCCGCATCCCAAAGATAAACAAAGTTTAGAAATTGGGCATATGGGGGGGGGGAGGTTGGCTTAAGATTTGGGTTAGCATTAGATGTTTAAAATTAGAGCAATTAATTAGGATTAATACCAGGACTCAAACTAGGGTTATGGTTAGAAATTAGGGATAATGGCTGGGGTTAGAGTAAAATTAGGCATGGAGTTTACCTTCTCACTCTAACCCTTAAAACAAGTTTTAAGTTACTATTTGTGCTTGTTTTAAGGGTTAGGGTTATCCAGAGCGCTTTTGCTGGAAAAATGGGTGGGGGTACTCTAGGGATTAGCTGAACACCCCCGTGTTCGATTCGCATTTGAACTTGAACAATTTCAAAAGTTTGAGTTCAAACCAAACTCCATGCAAGTCAATGGGACTCGAACGTGTTTTATTTTTTAGTGCCCTGCAAGAGGGCATATATGCTAGATATTTGCCATAAAAGGTGTATGGGGGTCCGGGTAGTGCCCTGGGACAGGAAACAAGGACAAAATTTTTTTATTTTTTTTTAAAGGAACTTTTTTTTTTTTTTTTCATGAAATGGTTAAAAATAAAAACAAAAACTTCCTTCAAATATCGCGCCTAGGAGGTCTCCATAACCTGCCCGTGAAGTGGCAGATTTCTAGGATGTATAGTCTTCACAAAAAGCAAGTCATTTTTTTTTTTTTTTAAAGATTAAACAACTGCTTGGGGCGGCAGTCTGTATGAAAAGCCTTTTTTTTTTTTTTTTTTTTTTTAGGACGCGCAGAACAAGTTTAGTGATTTGGCTAAATTATGGTGAAACTTATGCAGGCTTTGGATGAAAGTAACAATAGGTGCTTAAAAATTTGGCCTTTTGTGTCGGCAACAGTGCCGTCACACAGTAACCCCTTTGTGGTATTGTGGAGTGCAGGGTTGGACCCTGTGGTCCAATATTAAAATGATATGAATCTGGTAATATATAGGTGGCAGTGCACCCAAATATTACTGCGCTATAGTGTATGGCAGGACGGAAGCGCACCAGCAGTAACAAGCAGCGGAATATACCAGACAGGGGCACAGAGAGTAGTTGTTACAACAAAACCAGCTCAACGTTTAGGCACTAGTACTACGCTACTGTATATGGTGAGAATTGGCACACACCAGTCCCGGCGGCTCTGCGTCATCACGCTGCGCCCTGCCCCAGATCACTCACAGCTGCACCGGGTGCCGCCAGAGTTCCTGGCATTCAGCCAGCTGGCGGCATCATGCGTCCAGGGACCCAATCACCACCCAGGGCCCTGGATGTCACAATATTACAATCCAAACGGGTTAAGTAACCAAATTTGTAAGAATAATTAATGCCGCATATGAATCCTCACACTGCCGGGCAGCACCTTAAGGCCCGGTTCACATAAGCGTTTTACAGCACGTTCCTGCACGCTGTAAAACGCATTAACGGGGAAATCCCATTATTTGCTATTGGACCCGTTCATACCTGGGTGTTTTACAGCACGCAGGAACGCACTGTGAAAAGTCCTACGCCAGAAGTACAGGAGCTTCTTTGGGGTGTATTGCAGCACGTTCACTCTGCAGTCTATGGCTGTGAACGCGCTGCAATGCACGTTTGCAGGTTTTTTTATGTTTGCACGATACACGTGTTAAATGCACGTATTGCGCGTTTAAAAAAGCAGGTGTGAACCCAGCCTTACAGTATAATTCATCATGATTCGGCACACTGCCGGGCAGCACCTCTACAGTTTGTGGATCCAGGAATCAGGTGAGTATTAGTTTTATGTTGCTGGGGACATTTAAAAATGTCCTCGGATTTTTTTTTTTTTTTAAAAAAATGTGTGGCCTTACCTTAGCCTGGTGGTCAGCGGGGGCTTCCTGGATCCTGGTTGGGCGGAAGGGTGGGGGGGGGGTCTGCCGTGGCTCCCTCCCTGGAGTCCCTGCACCACCTCTCTGCCACATGCATGCACCCGGCACGCCACAATAACATTTACTTGTGTTAACACTCCACATTGCTCCTCAAGTCAAGGGGTCCTTGGGAGGGAGGCTCCGGCGGGCTGTCCTCTACAGTGCCTGATTTAGAGGGCCTCGTCTGCCTGATGTTTTAACAAGAATGTTTTATCCCATAGGCTTTAATGTTAAAAATATTCCCGTTTTAATTCAATATCAAATAAACCATTGCTTATAATATTCTGCAGTAAAGAGTCTCTTTTAATAATTTTTTTTTTTTTTTTAACCACTTCACTGCGGAGGACGCGCTGAGCGCGTCCTCCCGCAGGAAGGGTTGGCTGCGGAGGACGCGCTGAGCGCGTCCTCTTAGCACCCAGCGATCGGCCAGATTCCTGCCGATCGCTGTGCGGCTGACATCCTTGATGTCAGCCCGGCACTCCGGGACCGCCGCGGGCACAATAGATGTCATCACGCTGCCGCAATGACATCCTATTTCAGGTGCCTGCCCCCATGTGTGCAGAGGAGGCACCTGGGAGGTCCTTCGGACCTCTCTCCCTACCGGGGGCCTGAGCTTAATGTCTGGCACTGTTTGGAAGGGCACAGCCTGCCCTTCCAAACGGTACCTAGTATTAGCCCCATGGGGGCCGGATCACGATTCGGCACCGAAAAGCGCCCGTTCGTGATCTTTTCTCTGAGCTAGGGGTTAATGTTTATCGTGGGACCGGCCAGAGCGTGGCCTTTCCAAACATGACTATGACATTTTTTTGTTAAAAAAAATAAAAAAAAATATTTAAAATAAAAATATATAATTAAAAAGAAAAAAAAAAAAAAAAAAGTTTTGTTAATGCAGCAATATTGTTCCCATTTAATTTGTAATGTGAACAATGATGCTGCACCAACGCTTTTTGTAGGCGGTGCGTTTGTTAAAAATAACGAAATTTTCCCCAAAAAAAAAGTAACGAGTCCCCATTTCTAATTTTTATTTAACAAGCGCACCCCATAGAAAATATAACCGCAATTGCTCGCATGTTAAAATGTAAAAAAAAAAAACTTTACACATTGTAAATTATTAAAGTCAAATTTTATTGCATATTTTGTTATAATATACAGACAGTACATAACATACATATAATGACATATCGTTCTTTCCGGCAGATTCATAATATTATGTCTGGTCATATATTAAAATAAGGCTTCAAAACGTGGTGTGTGGTGTGTGTGTGTGTGCTGGAGTGGTCAACCGGCGGCTGCTGGGCCCCACGGAATCTGCTGCCCTGGCCACCTGTATTGAGTGATTCCCACATGTGGGCGGCCCAGGTCTCATTCTGCAGCGGAGCTGCACTGCTTCAGAATGAGATCTGGCCTGCCCACATGATCCTTTAATCTAGCTCTTACACTCCTGGCACATGTGTGGGTGGGGTTGGCGGCCGCTGCGCTGGCCTCCAAGAGTTGCCAACGCAGCGACGCTGATATAAAAAAAAAAAATGTGCCGTAGCCGCTTGTCGGGCCAGTCCTGCCGGGATGTGCTGGTACTAAGTACCAGCACGTATCAGCTGGGGAAAAAACCCCTGCGGTTAACCCTAAAACCGAACAATCCGCTAAATTTTTGAGCCTTACCTGTGTGATAATACATAACTGCATCATCCTTTCCCTTTTGTTAATACTCACATTCCCATTATCCTTACACAAGCGATAGTAAACACTTTTACTCCTTATATGTGTGATAATATGCCGCCACATTACATTTACCAGTATGATAATACTCACATTACCCTTACAAAGTAACAATTTCTCAATTACCCATTGCCTTTTAGTAACTCACGCACAAAACCATTGACTTAGCAGACAAGTTACCGTTATCTGTGTGATAATACTTAACCACGTTACTTTAAAAAAAAAATGGCGCGGGTGCTAAATCACTATTGTATGAAAATGATTAACCATACTGCTGTGTTGCCTCTGTGAGGTCTAACCACAATAACCCTTACTGATTTCATGACACAATAAAACTCTTGATAATGCTCAGCAACATTTTTTTGTTGAACAAATGCAACCCTTACAGTGTGATAACACTTAATCGCATTACCCTTTACCTGCAAAAAATTATCAACCATATTACCCTTACCTGTGTGATAACACCCAAACACAATACCTGTTACCTGTGTGATAATACTAATCCACATTACCCTTACCTGTGTGATAATACTAACCCGCATTACCCTTACCTGTGTGATAATACTAACCCGCATTACCCTTACCTGTGCAATAACACTAATCCATATTACCCTTACCTGTGATAATACTAACCCGCATTACCCTTACCTGTGCAATAACACTAATCCATATTACCCTTACCTGTGATAATACTAATCCGCATTACCCTTACCTGTGTGATAATACTAATCCGCATTACCCTTACCTGTGTGATAATACTAATCCGCATTACCCTTACCTGTGTGATAATACTAACCCGCATTACCCTTACCTGTGTGATAATACTAACCCGCATTACCCTTACCTGTGTGATAATACTAACCCGCATTACCCTTACCTGTGTGATAATACTAACCCGCATTACCCTTACCTGTGTGATAATACTAATCCGCATTACCCTTACCTGTGTGATAATACTAACCCGCATTACCCTTACCTGTGTGATAACTATAACCCGCATTACCCTTACCTGTGTGATAATACTAATCTGCATTACCCTTACCTGTGATAATACTAATCCGCATTACCCTTACCTGTGATAATACTAATCTGCATTACCCTTACCTGTGTGATAATACTAATCCGCATTACCCTTACCTGTGTGATAATACTAACCCGCATTACCCTTACCTGTGTGATAATACTAACCCGCATTACCCTTACCTGTGTGATAATACTAATACGTATTACCCTTACCTGTGTGATAATACTAACCCGCATTACCCTTACCTGTGTGATAATACTAACCCGCATTACCCTTACCTGTGTGATAATACTAACCCGCATTACCCTTACCTGTGTGATAATACTAACCCGCATTACCCTTACCTGTGCGATAATACTAACCCGCATTACCCTTACCTGTGCGATAATACTAACCCGCATTACCCTTACCTGTGCGATAATACTAATCCGCATTACCCTTACCTGTGCGATAATACTAATCCGCATTACCCTTACCTGTGTGATAATACTAATACGTATTACCCTTACCTGTGCGATAATACTAATCCATATTATAAAACAAAGAACTGCAGTAAACAATACAACCTTTGGAAATGGTCGGTATCTTTGGTTTGGCAGCCAGATATTGGATGGGTATCAGTGGCTAGAAGCATAAATAAACTGTCATAGCATAACACTGTATGAAAATTTAATAATTGTAAAAACCGGCAAAAAAGCCAATATAGCTGTCCAGTGGAAGCAAGTTCTCGCGGACCAGCAGGTCAGACAACCGGAAGCTTGGGCTCCTCTGCAATCACGAACAGCAGGCGGCGGGAGGACGATAAGATTGATAAAACACAAATCGATCTTATCGTCCTCCCGCCGGCCTGCTGTTCGTGGATTGCAGAGGAGCCCAAGCTTCCGGTTGTCTGACCTGCTGGTCCGCGAGAACTTGCTTCCACTGGACAGCTATATTGGCTTTCTCGGAGTCTACCCTGGCCAGGATTCTCCTTTTCGAGGACCATGCATCCCGGTGGCGGTGACTATATGGACGAATATGTTTAAAATGCTTATGTGCACACCTTTTGTAACGTGTGCCACTTACCTTGTGAGTGGCTTTTTTGCCGGTTTTTACTATTATTAAATTTTCATTCAGTTACATAGTTACATAGTTATATAGGCTTGAAAAAAAGACATGCGTCCATCGGGTTCAGCCTCTCCCACATAACCTACTGCTGTTGATCCAAAAGAAGGCAAAAAACCCAGTCTGAAATGCTTGCCAATATGCAACATACTGGGAAAAAATTCCTTCTTGACCCCAGATGGCGTCAGATTTCTCCTTGGATCAAGAAGCTTTTACCCAGATATTAAATATTATAACCCTTAATATTCTGTCTGCAGGAAGTCATCCAGTCGTTTTTTAAAAGTCTGTACAGACTCTGACCCAACCACCACAACAGGCAGAGAATTCCACAGCTTTATTGTTCTCACCGTAAAATAACCCTTCCTATGCTTTAAGCTAAATTTTCTTTCTTCCAGTCTAAATGGATGACCCCTTGTCCTGTGTATAGACCTGTTATTGAATAGGTTATCAGACAATGGTTGATAATGGCCCCGTATAAATTTATATAAGGTTATCAGATCCCCTCTAAGGCGCCGTTTCTCTAAACTAAACAGGTTTAAGCTTGTTAGTCTTTCCTCATAACTTAACCCTTCCATTCCCCTTATTAATTTAGTTGCCCGTCTCTGCACTTTTTCTAACGCTATAATATCTTTTTTTAAGACCGGTGCCCAAAATTGCACGGCATATTCAAGGTGCGGCCTGACCATTGATTTATACAGAGGCAAAATTATGTTTTCATCCCATGAGTGAACTCCCCTTTTAATGCATGCCAATACTTTGCTGGCCTTGGCGGCTGCTGTTTGACATTGCATATTGTTACTTAGTTTGAAGTCTATGATTATTCCCAAATCCTCTCCTGCTTGGATTTCCCTAACTCCGTACCATTTAGGGTATAAGTTGCTTGTGTGTTCTTCACTCAAAGTGCATAACTTTGCATTTATCTACATTAAATTTCATCTGCCATTTAAGTGCCCAGTCCCCAATCTATCTAAATCCCTCTGCAGCGAAGTAACATCCTGCTCACATTGTATTACTTTTCCTAGTTTTGTGTCATCTGCAAACACTGATACATGACTTTCAATGCCTATCTCAAGGTCATTTATAAATAAATTGAATAGTATTGGTCCTATAACAGACCCCTGAGGGACACCACTTACCACTGGTGTCCATCTTGAAAATGTACCATTTATGGCCACTCTCTGTACCCTATCTTTTAGCCAGTTTTCTATCCAAGAACAAGTATTTTCATCTAGACCAATTTTTCTTAATTTAAATAGTAACCTTTTGTGTGGAACTGTGTCGACAGCTTTGGCAAAATCTAAGTAAATCACATCCACTGCGACCCCCTGATCTATACTTCTACTTACTTCCTCATAGAACGTAATTAGGTTAGTCTGACATGATCTGTGTTTCATGAAACCATGCTGATTTTTGCCAATTACATTATACCTCCCAATAAATTCCTGAATATTATCCCTTAGTAACCCCTCGACTACTTTCCCAGCCACAGATGTTAAGCTCGCAGGTCTATAATTCCCAGGCACACATTTAAAACCTTTCTTAAATATAGGGACGACGTCAGCTTTTCTCCAATCCTCTGGTACTATTCCTGAAAGAAAAGAATCTTGAAAGATTAAGAACAGAGGTTTACATATTTCAACACATAGCTCTCTCAGTACTCGTGGGTGAATTCCATCTGGCCCTAGGGCTTTATTCACATTCACATTGTTTAATTTCTGCAAAACCTTGTCCTGAGTCAACCAGTCACTTTGTATTAGTAAGTTTTTATTAATGAATTTCATGTCTCCTGTTATAGGTTTCTCTTTGATAAATACTGAAGAAAAATAATCATTCAAAATTTCTGCCTTATCCTGATCTTCAGTTAACAATAACCCTGACTCAGATTTTAGTGAACCTACATTTTCACTCTTGGGTTTTTTAGAATTTATGTACCTAAAGAATCTTTTAGGGTTGGTCTTGCTCTCTTTGGCTATTTCTTTTTCATTTTCTAGTTTAGCCCATCTAATCGCATTTTTACATGCTTTATTGGCTGCCCTATATGCTTTATAGGATGCATCAGATTTATCAGATTTAAAAGCTTTAAATGCCTTTTTATTTTTCATTTCCTTAGTTACCTTCCTACTAAGCCACATTGGTTTCAGTCTGTCTCTTTTATATTTATTAACCAGTGGAATATATTGTGACGTGTACTTTTCTAATGTTAGTTTAAAGATATTCCACTTATCCTCAGTGTTTTTCCCGTGAAAGAGTTTCTGCCAGTCAATGACATTGAGAGCTTCCTTTATTTTAATAAAGTTGGCCTTTTTAAAATTCTATGTTTTAGCATGCCCCCCTATGAATGTGTTTTTTTGAGTTTATTTCAAAAGTCACCATATTATGGTCACTGTTTCCCTACTGTTCCTTTACATTAATATTTGAGAAAAGATCCACATTATTTGTTATAACCAGGTCCAGACAGTTATCCTCTCTAGTTGGTGTTTCTACTAGTTGTGACATGAAGGTATCATTTAAAATATTCAGAAACCGGATTCCCTTTGCTGAATTACTAGTCCCACTATCCCAATTAATGTCCGGGTAATTAAAATCTCCAATAATTAAAGTGCTACCATGATGTGCAGCCTTCCTAATTTGCTCTAACAGTTGTTCTTCCTCATCATTATCTATATTAGGTGGTTTATAGCATATGCCAACCAATAGTTGACTTCCCTGTTTATTCCCCAACGAAATATTTACCCATAAGGATTCCACATTTCCCTCATCGCTTTCCAGTTGTGTAATATTAGGCTTTAAATCCTGATTTACATATCAACACACTCCACACCCTTTCTTATGTTTCCTATCCTTTCTAAACAGTGTATAACCATTTAAATTTACAGCCCAGTCATGCGTTTTGTCCCACCACGTTTCTGTTATTCCTATAATGTCGTATTGCTTAGTGTATGCTATTACCTCTAGTTCCCCCATCTTGTTATTAAGACTTCTTGCATTAGCAAGCATACATTTAATGTTGTCTCTACCCACACATGCTGAATGCGACTTTACATTACATGCCTCCACTGTTCTGACATTACCCATCCCCCCGGCTCCACCCCCCTTAGTCTGAGCTAAAACCCTTGCGCTATCTACTGTCTCCATTTTGTAAGATACTGTATCCCCCCCCCTTCCTCTAGTTTAAAGTCTCCTCCAACCTTTTAACCATCCTCTCCCCTAGCACAGCAGACCCTCTTCCATTCAGGTGCAATCTATCACGACTATACAGATTGTACCCCAGTGCAAAATGAGCCCAGTGCTCTAAAAACCCAAAGCCCTCCTTCCTGCACCAAGCTTTAAGCCACGCATTGACCTCCCTGATCTCCTGCTGCCTTTCCACTGTAGCACGTGGCACAGGTAGGATCTCAGAAAATACTACCTTGGCGGACCTCTTCTTCAGTTTACTTCCTAATTCCCTGAAATCATTCTTCAGGTCCTTCCATCTTCCTCTTACTTTGTCATTGGTACCAATATGGACCATGACAGCTGGGTCATCTCCAGCCCCTCCCAATAATCTATCAACTCTGTCAACCACATGCCTAACACGGGCACCCGGCAGACAGCAAACTGTCCGGTTAAGGTGATCAGCGCGACAGATTACCCTGTCTACTCTCTTAATAATAGAATCCCCTACCACCACAACCTGTCTAGGCTTACTTGCCCTCTTTATCCCTCCCTTACTTGGTGGGCTGATCCCCCGGCTGTTAGAGGGAGCAGCCTCCAGTACTGCTACACCTGAGCTGATGCACCCAACATCTTCGCTCAAAGGGGCAAATCTGTTGGTGTGCGCAAGATCAGGACTAGCCAACCTTTTCCTCTTCCCTCCCCCCCTGCTACCACGTGTCACTGACACCCAGCTACCAACCTGTTCCCCAGTTAACTCCACTCCTCCCACACCCCTAGATTCCTCAACTATACTTTGCTCCGTGAGAAGCAGGCTCCTTTCAAGATTGTCAATCTGCCTCAGCGTTACGATTTGCCCTTCCAGATCTCCAATATGAGCTTCCAGAAGAGCTACACGTTCACACTTACTACAGAGATATGGACACTGGAAGGATTCCTCCAGACATGCATACATGCAGCAGGATGTGCACTGGGTCAAATCTTCAAGCTTGCTAACACTCCTACCCACAACAAGATAACAAATATATAAATAACAATTGATACCTGTTATTTGAACTCCTGTTTTTAAACTCCACTTGAAAGTAGCCCACTTAGCAGTAGACTACAGTGTTATGCTATGACAGTTTATTTATGCTTCTAGCCACTGATACCCATCCAATATCTGGCTGCCAAACCAAAGATACCGACCATTTCCAAAGGTTGTATTGTTTACTGCAGTTCTTCTTTGTTTTATAGTTGTCGTATTAGCACGATGTGGTGGAGAGTGCTGTGAACTGCAGTAGTCTCTCTTTTGGGTTATAGACTTTCACCTTTCTGATACTAATCCATATTACCCTTGCCTGTGTGATAATACTAATCCACATAACCCTTGCCTGTGTGATAATACTAATCCACATAACCCTTGCCTGTGTGATAATACTAATCCACATAACCCTTGCCTGTGTGTAAATACTAATCCACATAACCCTTGCCTGTGTGATAATACTAATCCTTTTTTACCCTTACCTGTGATAATACTAAACCAAATTACCCTTACCTGTGTGATACTACGCAACCAAATTACCCTTACCTGTGTGATTCTACTAATCCACATTACCCTTACCTGTGATAATACTCAGCCAAATTACCCTTACCTGTGTGGTAACACTCAACCAATTTACCCTTACCTGTGGAAGTCAATTCCTTATTGTCCTCCTCACATCTCACCACGTGCCCGCTCGACCCCATTCCCTCACATCTAATTCCTCCCTTCTCCTCCTCCCTCACCCCTGCTCTCACACACATCTTCAACCTATCTCTCTCCACTGGCTCCTTTCCATCCGCCTTCAAACACGCGCTAGTTACCCCTTTACTAAAGAAACCATCCCTCGATCCCAACTCTCCATCCAACTACCACCCTGTATCCCTGCTTCCCTTCACATCAAAGCTCTTAGAAAAACTAGTCTTCAGCCGTCTCTCCCTCTTCCTGTCCTTCAATTCCCTACTTGACCCCCTGCAATCTGGCTTCCGTCTCCTACACTCAACTGAAACTGCCCTCAAAGTCACCAACGACCTCCTAACTGCTAAAAAACACGGCCACTATTCTATTCTCATCCTGCTTGACCTCTCGGCTGCTTTTGACACCGTTGACCACCCCCTCCTTCTACATACCCTCAACTCTCTGGGTCTCGGTGACACTGCACTCGTTGGGTTGACTCCTATTTATCCAACAGGTCCTTCTGTGTGTCCTTTGCTGGTAACTCCTCCTCTTCATTGCCTCTATCTGTTGGTGTACCTCAAGGCTCTGTCCTTGGTCCTCTGCTCTTTTCCATCTACACCTCCTCCCTGGGCAAAATCATCAACAGGTTTGGCTTTAATTACCACCTCTACGCTGATGACACTCAGATCTACCCCTGATCTCTCTCCCCCTGTCCTTTCAAAAGTCAGTGACTGTTTATCTGGCATCTCCTCCTGGATGGCCTCCCACCACCTAAAGATCAACATGTCAAAGACTGAACTCCTACTTATTCCTCCCTCCAATGCCTCCCCACCTCCTGACTTCTCTATCACGGTGGAGGGTATCACCATCTCCCCATCAAACCAAGTTCGCTGTCTTGGAGTTACACTTGACTCTGCTCCTTCCTTCATCCCCCACATCCAGTCTCTTTCCTCCTCCTGCCGATACCGACTGCGTATTATTTCCAGAATTCGGCCATTTCTTACCGCTGTCACCACAAAACAACTCCTACAAGCCCTGGTAATCTCCCGACTCGACTATTGCAATAATCTCTTCTCTGGCCTCCCTCTGTCTTGCCTCTCCCCCCTACAATCCATCCTGAACGCCTCCACCAGGCTAATTCACCTCACCCGCCGCTCTGCCGCTCCCCTCTGCGAGTCCCTTCACTGGCTCCCCATCCACTGCAGAATTAAGTTCAAAATCCTTATCCTTACCTACAAAACCCTCACTAACTCAGCTCCCCACTACCTGTCCTCACTAATCACCAAATACACCCCAGCCCACTCCATAAGGTCAAACAGTGACCTGTGCCTAGCTTCTCCCCACATCACCTCTTCCCATGATAGACTGCAGGATTTCTCACGTGCAGCCCCCACTCTCTGGAACGCTCTCCCTCGTACTGTCAGACTTTCCCCTAACTTCTCTTCCTTCAAATGCTCCCTGAAAACATTCCTATTTAGGGAAGCCTACCACCCAACTCACTGACGCAACCATCAATCACTCTCACCTTACAGTCCTCTCCTCCTGTTTCCAACCCCAACCCTCCAAGATTGTGAGTTCCTACGGGAATAGGGCCCTCATCTCCTCCTGTACTGTTTGTCAAATGTTGTTCAATGTATTGTAACCCTGTCTATACTGTGCTTATTGTACAGCGCTGCAGAATATGCTGGCGCTTTATAAATAAAGAATAATAATAATAACACCCAAACACAATACCTGTTACCTGTGTGATAATACAGTTACAGCTACGAGTACTTATACAGCGGCAACAGATTCCGTAGCGCTTTACAATGGGGAAGCACAAATGGGTGACATAACAAATTAAAAACACAGACAGCCCTGCTCATAGGATAATTAGGATAGGGACTGGGTGGGAGGGTGGATGGGGCGGGCGAGTGGCACAGCAGAGGGGAAAATGTATTTGTTTTTATCCACAGTCACACTTTACCACCAGAGTTTAGAGGGGGGTCATGATTTGTCCATGCAAAGTATTTGCAACCGGGAGGAGCAGAGCAGACTGAGAATCAGCACAGAATTAAACTACGAACTAGTAGCAGCAGCAACAACATGGCAAAAATGTGTTGATCGAAGAATACCTTGCTGGCTTTCTTGCAGGAAACGGAAGGAGAGATTGCTTTGAATATGGCTTGCCGTTGGTTCAGGGAAAAAATGGTGGTGGAGAGTAATTTATACTAATCCATATTACCCTTACCTGTGTGATAATACTCAACCACATTGCCCCTAGCTGTGTGATAATACCCAACTATATTATTCTTACATTGTGATTATACTATAGCTACAGCTTAAAATTTCAACTCCCGAGCTACTAGCCAGGCCTTAAGAGTTACTCGCCACCAGTCGCCCAACTTACTTTGCCCTTGACTCCGCCCCTAAACACACCCTCCTAGATTATTGTATGAAATTACACTATTTAATGTTTTATTCAGAATAAAGTTAGAAAAATAAATCACATTAATACCCAGACATCAGATCCCAGATACATGTATACCTAGATTTCAGACCCCAGCCCAGATACAACTTAAGGGAGGGTGAGTGGAAATGGACACACAGGCAGCACGGTAAATTATAATGCGCTGTTTGTGGAAAACAAACACGGTCACCGCCGCAATACGCAGCTGCCCGTGCATTTCCACTCACCGCACTTAATTTCCACTCGCCAAATGCGGGCAGGCGAGTGGAAAATTTGAGTCCTGCTATAGCAACCATTGCCTTTTGTGACAACTCTCAGCCACAATAACATTACCTGTGTGATAACACTTCCAATTACCATTTACCTGTGTGATCACACTCCACATTATCATTTACCTGTGTTAATGCTCCACATTACCACTTACCTGTTTGTTAACACACAGGTAAATGGTAATGAGTAATGTTAACAGTGCACTCTACATTGTAATTTACCTGTGTGCTAACACCCCACATTATCAGTTACCTGTGTGCTAACACTTCACATTATCATTTACCTGTGTGTTAACAGTGCACTCTACATTATCATTTGCCTGTGTGATAACACTCCACATTATCATTTGCCTGTGTTAATGCTCCACATTACTATTAACCTGTGTGATATCACTCCCCATTACCATTTACCTGTAAGAGGTGTTGAGCTGGAGAGTAGTGGTTTGGTGAGATGTCTTCCTGGGGCTACTGCTCGTAGAGACAAGAGACGTATTCTCAATATTGTCAAACAAGCAAAGCAACAAGGGGAAGTGGACGTTCTAGTCCATCTAGGGACAAATGACTTGGCTAGCAATGAGGTTTCTGAGATTAAGGAAGATTTTTGTGTTCTTGGAGGTGAAATACAGCAGATTGCGTCCACTGTGTCATTCTCTGAAGTTTTGCCTGTGCATAACATTCAAGATAGGCAGATGCGCAATAGGGAATTCAATTTGTGGCTTCGGGAATGGTGTCGGGAGCAAGGATTTGGCTTTGTGTCCCATGATAGCTCTAATTGGAGCAGAAAGGAACTGTATAAAAAAGATGGTTTGCATCTTACTCATATGTTCTCAGTGAGAAGTTCAAAGGTTTCACAAAGAAATATTTAAACTAGGAGGGGGGGGACAAAAGGGTAAAAAACAATCTGCCCGATTGTCCCCCAAAACGAAATTGGAGGGTGCAAGCAACAAGCTAGGTAAAAAATGACAAGCTCAGAGTTGTGTCTATAAATGCTTGCAGTTTAGTCAATAAAATCAATGAACTGGAGGCAATGATGGCAGCTGAAAAAGTAGATTTAGTGGCGGTTACTGAGACATGGTTCAGTGAGAAAAATAACTGGGACATAACAATACCGGGGTACTCTTTATATAGAAAAGACAGAGAAGGTAGGATAGGAGGAGGAGTGGCCCTGTATGTGAAAAACAACACAAAAACGAACCAAATAAAAGTGAGCGAGGTGAACATAGTCAGTTTGGGTTACGCTAACATTTGGCAATCATACAGTAGCTCGTGTAGGTGTGATCTACAGACCCCCTGGACAAGTAGAAGAGCTAGATAATCTGCTGGTTGAGGAAATAGCCAAAATGGCAATGAAGGGGGAAGTTATTATCATGGGGGACTTTAATCTTTCTGATGTGAACTGGAAAACCAAAATAGCTGGGTGCACCAGGAGTACAAATATTCTAAACTCCTTCCTGGGATTATCTCTAACACAAGTAGTTGAGGAGCCGACCCGTAAAGAGGCCATATTGGATTTAATACTCACAAATGGAGGTTTGGTATCGGACGTTGTTGTAGGTGAAAATTTGGGATCTAGTGATCACCAGTCAGTATGGTTTAATATAAGAACATGGATGGAGCCGCACCACACAAAAACAAAAGTTTTTTCTAAAACAGATTTTTCTAAAATGAGACTGTGTGAAGGAGTCATTATCAGACTGGAGGAGTTTAAAGGGAGTCCAGGAGAAATGGGATTATTTAAAGGAAGCATTATTGAAGGCCACAGGCAATTGCATTCGGCTTGTTAGCAAAAACAAAAAAGGGAAGAAACCACTGTGGTACTCTGCAGAAGTGGCCAAAATAGTGAAGAACAAAACGATAGCATTCAATAATTATAAAAAACTCAGAGTGAAGAAGATAGGCAAACCTATAAAATTAGGCAGAAAGAGGCAAAGCAATTTATAAGAGCTTCCAAAGCACACGCAGAAGAGAAAATAGCTCAGTCAGTAAAAAAGGGGGACAAAACATTTTTTAGATACATAAACGAGAAAAGAAAGGTAAAACAAGGATTAGTTATATTAAAAACAATGGAAGTAAGGTATGTAGAAGAGGATAAAAGTCTCCCTGACTGCCTCAATGAATATTTTTCTTCAGTCTTTGCAGAAGAAAAGGAAGGAAAGGGACCTCAGTTAGGGGAGAACACTAAAGAGACATTTACATATGAGTTTACAGAGGAGGAGGTTCTACAGCAGCTGTCTAAAGTAAAGACAAATAAGTCAATGGGGCCTGATGGGATCCACCCTAAATTATTAAAAGAGCTCAGTGATGTAATAGCAAAACCGTTAACAGCTTTATTTAACCAATCCTTGTTAACGGGAGTCGTCCCAGAAGACTGGAAATTAGCAAATGTTGTGCCCATTTACAAGAAGGGTAGTAGGGAGGAATCGGGTAACTATAGGCCAGTTAGTCTTACGTCAGTAGTGGGGAAATTAATGGAAACCATGTTAAAGGAAAGGATTGTTGAACATCTAAAAACACATAGATTACAGGATCAGAAACAACATGGGTTTACCTCAGGGAGATCATGCCAAACTAATCTTATTGATTTTTTTTGATTGGGTAACAAAAATAATAGACACAGGTGGTGCAGTAGACATTGCTTATTTAGATTTCAGTAAGGCTTTTGATACTGTTCCGCATAGAAGGCTTATCAATAAATTGCAATCTTTGAGCTTGGATTCCAATATTGTTGAATGGATTAGGCAGTGGCTGAGTGACAGGCAACAGAGGGTTGTGGTAAATGGAGTTTATTCGGCGCATGGTCTTGTTACCAGTGGGGTACCTTAGGGGTCAGTACTTGGACCCATTCTATTTAATATTTTTATTAGTGATATTGCAGAAGGTATTAATGGAAAAGTGTCTTTTTGCTGATGACAAAGATTTGCAACAGGGTTGACGTTCCTGGAGGGATCAGCCAAATGACAAATGATTTAGGTAAACTAAAAAAATGGTCGGAGCTGTGGCAATTGAGTTTTAATGTGGATAAGTGCAAGATAATGCACCTGGGATGTAAAAACCCAAGGGCTGAATATAGAATATTTGATACAGTCCTAACCTCAACATCTGAGGAAAAGGATTTAGGGGTCATTATTTCAGAGGATCTAAAGGTAAGTAGTCAATGTAATAGAGCAGCAGGAAATGCTAGCAGAATGCTTGGTTGTGTAGGGAGAGGTATTAGCAGTAAGAAAAGGGAAGTGCTCATGCCACTGTACAGAGCACTGGTGAGACCTCACTTGGAGTACTGTGTGCAGTACTGGAGACCGTATCTCCAGAAGGATATAGACATCTTAGAGAGAGTTCAGAGAAGGGCTACTAAAATGGTGTACGGCTTGAAGGAGAAAAGTTACCAGGAAAGGCTTAATGATCTTAACATGTACAGCTTGGAAAAAAGACGAGACAGAGGAGATATGATAGAAACATTTAAATACGTAAAGGGAATCCACAAGGTAGAGGAAGGGAGTATATTTAAAAGGAAACAAAGTAGCGAAACAAGAGGACATAGTCTTAGATTAGAGGGGCAAAGGTTTAAAAGTAACATCAGAAAGCATTATTTTACTGAGAGGGTGGTGGATACATGGAACAGTCTTCCAGTAGAAGTGGTAGAGGCCAAAACAGTGATTGAATTTAAGCAGGCATGGGATAGGCATAAGGCTATCCTAAACAAAAGATAAATCCAGGTAAAGTATCCATGTAATTGGGCAGACTAGATGGGCCGAAAGGTTCTTATCTGCCGACATTTTTCTATGTTTCTATGTTTCTACCTGTGTTGTAACACTCCACATTATCATTATCAGAACATAAATAAAATAAAGGCCATTATAAAAAAGAGGCCTCTTTTTTGTAATGGCCTTTATTTTATTTATGTTCTCGCCTCCGCTGAGACATGTATACGTTATGTTTGTCCAACGTAAGCATTGTGTCTGTCTGCCTACCGCAATACAGCTTTGAAAGCATTTTACTGCATTTCTCATTAAAAGCTAAGTTTTATTTTATTCTTTGGCTATATCCACTATCTTTTTCAATTATCATAGAAGGAGCATGTTATTGTGTGAGAGGCATGTCTGTGCTCTTAAATGTTTACATTTAGCAGTGCCAGTTTTAAGGTCCTGTATATGTCACACAGGGGTAGGGATGTGCGTTTCGGGTTTTGGAACTTTCACTAAATTTCCCGATTCGTGTTTTCGGATCCGGCAGATTTTCCGAAAATGGCAGATCTGAAAAGTTTTCCGAGCCGAAACGAAAAATTTTCGGAATTTTCGCATGGACTTGAAATGTGTCAAATCGAAATTTATTTTTGCTCTATTCATGATTTCGGTTCCATTCGTGATTTCGGTTCCATTTCGGTAATTCTGGACATCGTATATTTAACTATTATCGGTTATATCGCTGATTCTGTAAATTTTGTATTTGTAAATGCGTATCACTTGTTTCTTGTGGCACTCGGGTCAGTTTAGCGTTTTTTTAAATCGTTTTGTTCATTTTTTTTTGTTCCTTGGCTTTCATACCATTTTAATATGATTTAAATAAAGTTGTGAAATGTATATTCAATGATTCATAAGAAAAAAAGGATCTTTATTTAATAAAAAAACCACGATTAGAATCGCCAGAATTATCGTAGACACTTTGAAACGATGAGAACAGACGTTCCGAAAAAACGAAAATTTCCGAAAAGTCGATGCAAAGTGACCCGAAAATACAAAAAATGGTCGATATTCCGAAAAAAAATTGTACACGAAAAACGATCCGAATCGAAACAGCAATCGGTCGAAACGAGCCGAATCGAAAAGTTTAAACATCCGAACAAATCGAACCGAGAAAAAAAAAAAATCGGTGCACAAGCCTACACAGGGGGTGATGTGATTGTTTGACTGTTTGTAGCTATTCACTGAGCTGTGCATATTTATTATGAAACATTGTAAGACCTATATATACATCAGTGTTAATAAAAGGCGTTAAAATGAAATCTGTCTCTGCCCCATCTTTCACTCAGTGTAACGCACACACAGACAAGTCTACTCACACAGGTTTGAGCCCACTCACACCCACACCACTTTATCATTTAACCGCACACATTCCCACCCACACACACACTCATATTTACACACAAATCTTTATAAACATACACACTTGTATTTACATGTATATGCACACACTTCTATTTACATTGGGGAATTCACGCACACACTTAACTGTATTTAAATGAACATTACGCACACTCTTTTGTTTATACATGAACATATGCACCTGCACAATATATTTACATAGGCAACTGCCGGCACACACACACACACACACACTGTATTTACATGAGCATACTAACTAGGGCTGCAACTAACGATTATTCTCATAATCGATTAGTTGGCCGATTTATTATTTTGATTAATCGATTTCATCGGATAAATAAAAAAAAATTGTTTACTTAATTTTATTCAAAAAACGAAAGGCCCCCACACAACCCGCAGGCTAGTAGGAAGAGACAGCAGTCACCTCACCTCCATAAGCTGTAATACTTGAGGTGAACACCCTGAACAAGGATTAAACCTAGTAGACTATATACCACAACAAAAAGAGAGAAAGCAGAAGCCTTCCTCAGAAGAACATCAGGGTGCTGAATTATAAAACGTAACTTTTATTAATTACATTAATATAGACGGACAGACATATAAAAGAACATATACACAATGCAGAGCTGAGGTTAAACCAGTGGGATTATTAGAGGTGTAGCAGCGATATATGGTCTGGGTTTGCACACTTGACTTTGTACTAATTAGTAACCACCATAAATGGGTATTGCCACAAATAGCCATATTGTTTCAGACATAACTACATGCGTTTAGCGGCGCAAAACAGGAGGAAAAAATTGAAATTCAAATCGCAAAAAGGAAGTATGACAGTCATAGGGCAGTCTAAATATAAATGCCCAAAACACAGTTAATCCAGCTGGCTCAAATGCCACAATATAGGCTATATGTCCTGTGAATAATCGCTTGCCAAAACAGCACAATGAATATCATATAAGCAATTGAATAGCATTAGCCAGTAGCCACAACCCTACTAAATGACACCAATTCACAGTTATTGCCTATTTAACTCCAGCTCAAAGACATATTTAAAAGCAAACTCAACACAAACGTGTGTTTCGCCGGTCACCACACCGGCTTCATCGGGAGTAAAATGAAATCTGAACGCACTATTCGTTGACCCTGAATATATTACAGGGAACGTAATCAGGCTTGATGGGATACCGAACTTGAAATGGACCCATCAAATTGCAGCATTGGTTAAAGTCCGATCACACCAATACGGCTAGTCTACTCGAGACGGGATACTAACAATGACGGATAGCGTACAGTTGTGTTCAAAATTATTCAACCCCCAATGCTGTAAAGGGTTTTAGGGAATTTAGTGTACATTTGTAATTGTATTCAGAATGAAATCCTACAAGGACTTTTTAAAGAACCATATGCAACTAAAATGACATCAATTGGTTTTGTAATACAGTAGTAAATGTTTCTTTTGTGAATTCTTCATTGACACAATTATTCAACCCCTTAAAGACTACCACTCTGAAGAACAGAGGTTCATTCAAGTGTTTTCAATCAGGTATTGAAAACACCTGTGGATGTCACGGAGCAGCAATAAAGCATAATAAGCACCAATTAGGCAGCTTTAAAATGACTGTGATACTCAGCTCCTTCTACATTTACTGGTGTGGTTACAAACATGGTGAAGTCAAGAGAATGGTCCAGGAAGACAAGAGAAGAGGTGATTACTCTTCACAGGAAGGGCAATGGCTATAAGAAGATTGCAAAGATGTTAAACATACCAAGAGAGACCATAGGAAGCATCATTCCCAAATTCAAGGCAAAGGGCACTGTTGAAATGCTACCTGGTCGTGGCAGAAAGAAGATGCTGACTTCGACTGCTGTGCGCTACCTGAAGCGTCGAGTGGAGAAAAGTCCCCGTGTGACTGCTGAGGAACTGAGAAAAGATTTGTAAGATGTGGGTACTGAAGTTTCAGCTCAGACAATAAGGCGCACACTGCGTAATGAAGGCCTCCATGCCAGAACTCCCAGGCGCACCCCCTTGCTGTGTCCAAAGAATAAGAAGAGTCGACTGCAGTATGCCAAAAGTCATGTGGACAAACCACAGAAGTTTTGGGATAGTGTTCTGTGGACTGATGAAACAAAATTAGAACTGTTTGGGCCCATGGATCAACGCTATGTTTGGAGGAGGAAGAACAAGGCCTATGAAGAAAAGAACACCTTGCCTACTGTGAAGCATGGAGGGGGTCAATCATGCTTTGGGGCTGTTTTGCTTCTGCAGGTACAGGGAAGCTTCAGCGTGTGCAAGGTACTGCGAATTCTCTTCAGTACCAGGAGATATTGGATGACAATGTGATGCAGTCCGTCACAAACCTGAGGCTTGGGAGACGTTGGACCTTTCAACAGGACAATGATCCCAAGCATACCTCCAAGTCCACTAGAGCATGGTTGCAGATTAAAGGCTGGAACATTTTGGAGTGGCCATCGCAGTCACCTGACTTAAATCCGATTGAAAACCTCTGGTGGGACTTAAAGAAAGCAGTTGCAGTGCGCAAGCCTAAGAATGTGACTGAACTGGAGGCTTTTGCCCATGACGATGGGCGAAGATACCCGTAGATCGCTGCAAGACACTTGTGTCAAGCTATGCTTCACGTTTAAAAGCTAAGTACTAAGATTGAATGTCACTTGGGGGTTGAATAAAACTGATAATGATGTGAGCACAGAAAAGACATTTGTGGTTATTTCATTATAAATGTTATGTTATATTTGTCTGACCTACACGTGCCTCTTTGATTTAATTGTAAGCAAGATGACTGAATGATCAAAATCAATGTCAAACTGGCCAAAACACTCAATTTCAGTGGGGGTTGAATAATTTTGAACACAACTGTATCTTGGCTCAAAAAACGCTTTAGATCAGAGAATCGCCAGCGAGTCATCCCCCTAATTGATCTAACATATAGTAGAATATGCTGGAGTACCGATATATATGCAATGCCAAAGTCATACCCATAAATTGGCCACTGCCAAATGATTAATGGCTCCAGCAGTTTTAAGGACTCAATTGGTCACATTCCGGATGGTATAGCTACGGCTTCCTCTTTACTCTGGTCTTTATCCCGCTTATCATGTATACAATCACACCGATACAGCTAGTGTGCACAGGATGGGATACTATTAGTAACAGCGTGACTTTGCTCGAAAGACACTTAAATCGAGGAATCGCCAGCGAGTCATCCTCCTAATTAATCTAACATAGGGTAAATTGCGCTAGAATACCGATATGTGCAGTACCGACATAATGCCCCTAAATTGGCCACTGACAAATGATTAGTGGCTCCAACAGTTTTAAAGACCCAATTGGTCGCGTTCAGGATGGTATAACTACTGCTCCCTCTTTTGCTCTGTGTAAATGATAAGCGGATTAAATGGAAAGTCAACATTAGGCATATTGTTAATATACCCACACGAGTGGATACACAGACAAATGCTGTGTCATCAGACTAGCAGAGGTCAGCTAATTGGAGATGTTTTATCGCAGCCCAACTGGTAGGTGCATACGGTAACAGTGGCGGCCAGAATGCGAGGATTAAAAGACGATCATATCACACAATCAGTAAGGTCCTAGGACTTGATCTCACCATCGAACGGTTTATACTGAGTAATCAAAACTCCGTATATGGAGATAAATACAGCCTTGAACTACTAATCACCAGATAGACTCTGGAAAAGGGTGAATAGGCTCAAATAAATACACACCCTGCCATGTATAACCGGAAACAAAATACATATAACATCCTGATTGAAGCGAGGAGGAAATACAAGTCATCTGGTTGGCTAGGAGAACTCAGTTACGGATATTTTAAGAGTGCTGGCTTAAATAGATCTCAATTTTCATGTGGACGACAATTATAGGGACATTGGAAGGCACCTGTGAGCGGGTCTCCGATAAAGGGCGTGAAAGAAAACCCCCTCATTGAGACCAAGTGGGGCTAGGGACTTCATCTGATAAATCCACCAGCATTCTCTGCGACGTAGTTTAAGGTCAAAATCACCCTTTCTAGGGGATGGGGTAACCAACTCTAGACCACAGAACCTAAGCGATCTGGCATTGTTGTCATGATATTGCAAGAAATGACGTGATATCGGGGTCTCTTGAGCTCTTTTGACAGAATAGACATGCTCCATAATTCGTCTCTTTAATGGACGTAGGGTTTTACCCACATATTTCTTTCCACAGCAACATACGATAAGATAGATACTCATAGATAGGACATCATCATTAAAATTCTTATCTTTAAGAGTCTGCAGTATCTGTTTAGTGTCTCTTATGTAGGACACTACATAAAGTTTTACGTAAATATGTTGTTCCATTGCCGTCCTACATAAAACACACTAAACAGATACTGCAGACTCTTAAAGATAAGAATTTTAATGATGATGTCCTATTATGCAGTTTAGACGTTGAATCATTATACTCATGTATACCTCATGAGCTGGGGCTCCTACATGTTCAAAAGATACTAGCAAAGGACAATACGATATCAGATCAAACTCGTACATTCTTATTAGATCTGCTCGAATTCATTTTGAAACATAATTTCTTTGTTTTCAAAGACCGCTATTACCATCAGATCAGAGGAATGGCCATGGGGTCCTCCTGTGCCCCCTCCTACGCTAATTTGTTTCTGGGAGTGTGGGAAGATGAGATTGTTTTTGGCAACGATTTGAGCTCTTTCAATTCCAAAATTGTGATGTGGTATCACTATATCGACGATATACTTATCGCTTGGCGAGGTACCCAATCCTCCTTTGAGGAATATGTGGCCCAATTGAATAATAATCGTTTGAATCTTCGATTTACCTTTGAAGTCCAAAAATATGAAATCAACTTTTTAGATATCAGGATTAGCAAAAATGCCACAGGTGACCTTTCAACTACGCTTTACCGCAAAAAAAAAGCTTCCAACAATTTATTACATTGCGAGAGTTTCCATCCTAATCCATCTAAAAGGGGGATCCCGACAGGACAGTATCTGCGGTTACGCAGAATCTGCTCTACTGATGATGAATTTATTATGAAATCCCAGATTCTGAGAAAGGATTTCAGGGAAAAGGGGTACCCCAATCGATGTCTTAAATCGGCGTTTCAACGAGCAATGTCCATCTCAAGAGAAGATCTCCTGACCGATCACAAAAAAATCGAATACCAAATTAATTAGGTGTATTGGTACCTTTGATGCAGGGTGGTATCCCATTAGGGATATTTTGGATCGTTATTGGCCATTACTAACATTTGATCCCCAGCTAACTGATGTACTCACAACTAAGGCATCGATGACAGCAAGACGTAGTCGCAATTTAAGAGACAAGCTAGTTCATAGTCACCATCAGGTGCCATCTAGTGTTAGATCGACCACTTGGCTTGCCTGTAGTCTGAGAGGTACATATAAATGTGGCCGATGTGTGGCCTGCAGTTATATTTTGAAAACATCCAAGAATGTTATGGACTCTCAGAATAAGGTTAGCTTTGAAATTGATTCTTTCTTTAACTGTAATTCGGTAGGGCTAGTCTATTTATCCTATGTTGCTGTGGAAAGAAATATGTGGGTAAAACCCTAGGTCCATTAAAGAGGCGAATTATGGAGCATGTCTATTCTGTCAAAAGAGCTTAAGAGACCCCGATATCACGTCATCTCTCGCAATATCATGACAACAATGCCAGATCGCTTAGGTTCTGTGGTCTAGAGTTGGTTACCCCATCCCCTAGAAAGGGTGATTTTGACCTTAAACTACGTCGCAGAGAATGCTGGTGGATTTATCAGATGAAGTCCCTAGCCCCACTTGGTCTCAATGAGGGGTTTTCTTTCACGCCCTTTATCGGAGACCCGCTCACAGGTGCCTTCCAATGTCCCTATAATTGTCGTCCACATGAAAATTGAGATCTATTTAAGCCAGCACTCTTAAAATATCTGTAACTGAGTTCTCCTAGCCAACCAGATGACTTGTATTTCCTCCTCGCTTCAATCAGGATGTTATATGTATTTTGTTTCTAGTTATACATGGCAGGGTGTGTATTTATTTGAGCCTATTCACCCTTTTCCAGAGTCTATCTGGTGATTAGTAGTTCAAGGCTGTATTTATCTCCATATACTGAGTTTTGATTACTCAGTATAAACCGTTCGATGGTGAGATCAAGTCCTAGGACCTTACTGATTGTGTGATATGATCGTCTTTTAATCCTCGCATTCTGGCCGCCACTGTTACCGTATGCACCTACCAGTTGGGCTGCGATAAAACATCTCCAATTAGCTGACCTCTGCTAGTCTGATGACCTAGCATTTGTCTGTGTATCCACTCGTGTGGGTATATTAACAATATGCCTAATGTTGACTTTCCATTTAATCAGCTTATCATTTACACAGAGCAAAAGAGGGATCCGTAGTTATACCATCCTGAACGCGACCAATTGGGTCTTTAAAACTGTTAGAGCCACTAATCATTCATCAGTGACCAATTTAGGGGCATTATGTCGGTACTGCACATATCGGTATTCTAGCGCAATTTACCCTATGTTAGATTAATTAGGAGGATGACTCGCTGGCGATTCCTCGATTTTAAGTGTCTTTCGAGCCAAGTCACGCTGTTACTAATAGTATCCCATCCTGTGCACACTAGCTGTATCGGTGTGATTGGTCTTTATCCCGCTTATCATGTATACAGAGTAAAGAGGAAGCCGTAGCTATACCATCCGGAATGTGACCAATTGGGTCCTTAAAACTGCTGGAGCCATTAATCATTTGGCAGTGGCCAATTTCTGGGTATGACTTTGGTATTGCATATATATCGGTACTCCAGCATAATCAACTATATGTTAGATCAATTAGGGGGATGACTCGCTGGCGATTCTCTGATCTAAAGAGTTTTTTGAGCCAAGATACGCTATCCGTCATTGTTAGTATCCCGTCTCGAGTAGACTAGCCGTATTGGTGTGATCGGACTTTAACCAATGCTGCAATTTGATTGGTCTCTGATAGTCAGATGACCCTTCATTCACTTGATAGGTCCGTTTCAAGTTCGGAATCTCATCAAGCCTGATTACGTTCCTGCTTCCCGATGGTCTGTGATTGGTGTCTCCAAGCCATGTGACTAGGGTTCCCTGTAATATATTCAGGGTCAACGAATAGTGCGTTCAGATTTCATTTTACTCCCGATGAAGCCGGTGTGGTGACCGGCGAAACGCACGTCTGTGTTGAGTTTGCTTTCAAATATGTCTTTGAGTTGGAGTTAAATATGCAATAACTGTGAATTGGTGTCATTTAGTAGGGTTGTGGCTACTGGCTAATGCTATTCAATTGCTTATATGATATTCATTGTGCTGTTTTGGCAAGCGATTATTCACAGGACATATAGCCTATATTGTGGCATTTGAGCCAGCTGGATTAACTGTGTTTTGGGCATTTATATTTAGACTGCCCTATGACTGTCATACTTCCTTTGGCGATTTGAATTTCAATTTTTTCCTCCTATTTTGCGCCGCTAAACGCATGTAGTTATGTCTGAAACAATATGGCTATTTGTGGCAATACCCATTTATGGTGGTTACTAATTAGTACAAAGTCAAGTGTGCAAACCCAGACCATATATCGCTGCTACGCCTCTAATAATTCCACTGGTTTAACCTCAGCTCTGCATTGTGTATATGTTCTTTTATATGTCTGTCCGTCTATATTAATGTAATTAATAAAAGTTACGTTTTATAATTCAGCACCCTGATGTTCTTCTGAGGAAGGCTTCTGCTTTCTCTCTTTTTGTTGTGGCTTAAGAATTTTATGTAAAAAATGTGCGTAGTGTATGTAACTTTTGCACGTACGTACGTACGCAATTTGCGTATCTTGCATTCTTTTCACACATGAGATATGCGAGTGCTGGGTCAGAGGGATGGGTTGATGCTGCATGCACAGCTTAAGCCCATGTTTGCTTTTTCAAATGAACGCGGCTACAAGCACTTTGTCATAGACGATGTCGGCATGAAATCGGGGTTAATGAGCTAAAGTGGTCAAGGTGCGTAGAGTGTCCCTTTTTAAATAATTTCATGAACAGAGTGGGAGGAGGGACTGGAGGTGAGAGTGACTTTGCTCAGGTGACTTGACATGAGTGTGAGAGGGAGTGGGTCTGGAAAAAAGACCGGATCTGAGTGTGGGAGTGAGTTTGGGGAAAGGGACTAGGCCAAAGGGAGGGAATGGCAGTTCCCAACCAAAGAGGGTGTGGCAGGGAGGGTGGGGTGGTGGCACAGGACTCCAGCTTCAAGTAAGGATGAAACACAGGCATACAGCTCCTTCACCCAGTGGCAGTATCCTATTGTTTGTGTTATAGTTCTGCTACTGTTGTAAACGGAATAAAAACAAACTGGTTGTGTCTGACATAAACCTAGAACTTAATCATACCTAGTAAAGCAGCGGCGCGTCTTCTCCAATCGACTCCGATGCTGAGGTTATTTACGTTTAACTCAGTCTGACTCTAAACAGTGTGTACTGTACAGAGGACAATTAATCGACACCGATTAATCGATAATGGAAATAGTTGACAACTAATTTAATCATCGATTAGTTGTTTCAACCCTAATACTAACGCACACGCGCACACACACATTGTATTACATGGACATATGCAGACACACACACCTTCATAGATATAGGTATATACATACACACACACCTTGATGTCCATTGATATAGGCATATGCACACACCCTGATCTCCAGATATAGGTATATGCACACACCCTGTTCTCCATAGATATACATACAGTCAGGTCCAGAAATATTGGGACATGGACACAATTCTAACATCTTTGGCTCTATACACCACCACAATGGGGTTGGAGTGAAACAAACACTATGTGCTTTAACTGCAGACTGTCAGCTTTAATTTGAGGGTATGTACATCCAACTCAGGTGAACGGTGTAGGACTTACAGCAGTTTGCAGATGTGCCTCTCACTTGTTAAGGGACCAAAAGTAATGGGACAATTGGCTTCTCAGCTGTTCCATGGCCAGGTGTGTGATGTTCCCTCATTACCCCAATTACAATGTGCAGATAAAAGGCCCAGAGTTCATTTCAAGTGTGCTATTTGCATTTAGAATCTGTTGCTGTCAATTCTCAAGATGAGATCCAAAGAGCTGTCACTATCAGTGAAGCGAGCCATCATTAGGCTGAAGAAACAAAACAAACCCATCAGAGAGATAGCAAGAACATTAGGCATGGCCAAAACAACTGTTTGGAAAATTCTCAAAAAGAAGGAACGCACCGTGAGCTCAGCAACACCAAAAGACCCGGGAGACCATGGAAAACAACTGTGGTGGATGACCGAAGAATTCTTTCCCTGGTGAAGAAAACACCCTTCACAACAGTTGGCCAGATCAAAAACACTCACCAGGAGGTAGGTGTATGTGTGTCAAAGTCAACAATCAAGAGAAGACTTCACCAGAGTGAATACAGAGGGTTCATCACCACAAGATGTAATCCATTGGTGAGCCTCAAAAACAGAAAGGCCAAAGAGTTTTTGAAGGGACAGAAGTGGAATGTTATGCAATGGCCAAGTCAATCACCTGACCTGAATCCCATTGAGCATGCATTTCACTTGCTGAAGACAAAACTGAAGGGAAAATGCCCCAAGAACAAGCAGGAACTGAAGACAGTTGCAGTAGAGGCCTGGCAGAGCATCACCAGGGATGAAACCCAGCGTCTGGTGATGTCTATGTGTTCCAGACTTCAGGCTGTGATTGACTGCAAAGGATTTACAACGAAGTATTAAGAAGGGAAAATTTGATTTATGATTATTATTCTGTCCCATTTTTTTTGGTCCCTTAACAAGTGGGAGGCACATCTGCAAACTGCTGTAAGTCCTACACGTTCACCTGAGTTGGATGTACATACCCTCACATTAAAGCTGACAGTCTGCAGTTAAAGCACATTGTGTTTGTTTCATTCCAACTCCATTGTGGTGGTGTATAGAGCCAAAGATGTTACAATTGTGTCCATGTCCCAATATTTCTGGACCTGACTGTATATGCACACACCCTGATCTCCATAGACATACGTATATGCACACACCCTGATCTCCATAGATATAGGTATATGCACACACACTGATCTCCATAGATATAGGTATATGCACACACACTGATCTCCATAGACATACGTATATGCACACACCCTGATCTCCATAGATATAGGTATATGCACACACCCTGATTTCCATAGATATATGCACACACCCTGATGTCATGACATGCAGCTTTGCCGCTCGCGTGGGATGGGAACCACCTGACCAGCACACGAGATCCTCTCGCGAGACCTCTGCGCTGGTCAGGTGGTTTCCGGTGAGCGGCCAAGATGCATGCTTCCAGCGGCTGCTCGCAGAAAGAAGAAGAATGCCGGCAGAGCAGAGGAAAGAGCTGGGGGCCAGACATACCCATGAGAGCTGGGGGCCATATGTACCCATGAGAGCTGGGGCCATACGTACCCATGAGAGCTGGGGGCCATATATACCTATGAGAGCTGGGGGACATACATACCCATGAGAGCTGGGGGCAATACATACTCATGAGAGCTGGGGGCCATATATACCCATGAGAGCTGGGGGCAATATATACCCCATGAGAGCTGGGGGCCATATATACCAATACTATCTTCTTTTATTTTGCATATATGCAAAATCAGGGTGTGTGTATATACCTAGATCTATGGAAATCATGGTGTGTGCATATATCTATATCTATGGAGATCAGGGTGTGTGCATCTACCTATATCTATGCAGATCAGGGTGTGTGCATATACCTATATCTATGGAGATCAGGGTGTGTGCATATACCTATATCTATGGAAATCAGGTTGTGTGCATGTACCCATGTCTATGGAGATCAGTGTGTGTGCATGTACCCATGTCTATGGAGATCAGGGTGTGTGCATATACCCATATCTATGGAGATCAGGGTGTGTGTATATACATATATCTATGGAGATCAGGGTGTGTGTATATACATCTCAGGTCCAGAAATATTGGGACATCAACACAATTCTAACACCTTTGGCTCTATACACCACCACAATGATTGATTAAGTCCGTAAAAACTGTTTTCTTTCCCTTTTTGTTTTTTGTTTTTTCCAGAAAATAATGGAAAAAATAAACCCAAGTGTGTAATATGTTCTTTTACAATAATATATAATATACAGTCAGGTCCAGAAATATTGGGACATCAACACAAGTCTAACATCTTTGACTCTATACACCACCACAATGGAGTTGGAATGAAACAAACACAATGTGCTTTAACTGCAGACTGTCAGCTTTAATTTGAGGGAATGTACACCCAACTCAGGTGAACGGTGTAGGACTTACAGCAGTTTGCAGATGTGCCTCCCACTTGTTAAGGGACCAAAGGTAATGGGACAATTGGCTTCTCAGCTGTTCCATGGCCAGGTGTGTGATATTCCCTCATTACCCCAATTACAATGTGCAGATAAAAGGCCCAGAGTTCATTTCAAGTCTGCTATTTGCATTTGGAATCTGTTGCTGTCAACTCTCAAGATGAGATCCAAAGAGCTGTCACTGTCAGTGAAGCAAGCCATCATTAGGCAGAAGAAACAAAACAAACCCATCAGAGAGATAGCAAGAACATTAGGCGTGGCCAAAACAACTGTTTGGAACATTCTCAAAAAGAAGGAACCCCCCGATGAGCTCAGCAACACCAAAAGACCCGGGAGACCACGGAAAACAACTGTGGTGGATGAATGAAGAATTCTTTCCCTGGTGAAGAAAACACCCTTCACAACAGTTGGCCAGATCAGGAACACTCTCCAGGAGGTAGGTGTATGTGTGTCAAAGTCAACAATCAAGAGAAGACTTCACCAGAGTGAATACAGAGGATTCATCACAAGATGTAAACCATTGGTGAGCCTCAAAAACAGGAAGGCCAGATTAGAGTTTGCCAAACAACACCTAACAAAGCCTTCACAGTTCTGGAACAAGATCCTATGGACAGATGAGACCAAGATCAACTTGTACCAGAGTGATGGGAAGAGAAGGAAAGGAACTGCTCATGATCCTAAGCATACCACCTCATCAGTGAAGCATGGTGGTGGTAGTGTCATGGCGTGGGCATGTATGGCTGCCAATGGAACTGGTTCTCTTGTATTTATTGATCATGTGACGCTGACAAAAGCAGCAGGATGAATTCTGAAGTGTTTCGGGCAATATTATCTGCTCACATTCAGCCAAATGCTGCAGAACTCATTGGACGGCGCTTCACAGTGCAGATGGACAATGACCCAAAGCATATTGCAAAAGCAAGCAAAGAGTTTTTGAAGGGACAGAAGTGGAATGTTATGCAATGGCCAAGTCAATCACCTGACCTGAATCCCATTGAGCATGCATTTCACTTGCTGAAGACAAAACTGAAGGGAAAATGCCCCAAGAACAAGCAGGAACTGAAGACAGTTGCAGTAGAGGCCTGGCAGAGCATCACCATGGATGAAACCCAGCGTCTGGTGATGTCTATGCGTTCCAGACTTCAGGCTGTGATTGACTGCAAAGGATTTGCAACCAAGTATTAACCCTTTCGCTGCTGAGGCTTTTCCCGCCCCTATGCTGAGGTCATTTTTACCTGTTTTGCGCATCATGTTTAAACGTGTTTTGAAGCTTATTTTAGTATATGACCCAGACATATTATATATCGTTCTTTCCGTCAGACTCGGTAGATTCATAATATGTCATTATTATATGTATACGTTATGTCATGTCTGTATATTATAACAAAAAATGCAATAAAATATGTATTTTCAATAATTTACAATGTGTAAAGTGTTTTTTTCCACATTTTAACATGCGAGCAATTGCGGTTATATTTTGTATGGGGTGCGCTTGTTAAAATAATTAGAGATGGGGTCTCGTTACATTTTCTTTTGGGGAAAATGACACTATTTTTAACAAACGCACCGCATACAAAAATCGTTAGTGCAGCATCATTGTTCACATTATAATTGAAATGGGAACAATATTGCTGCATTAACAACCAAAAAAACTAAAAAAAAAGTGTTTATTTTTTTTATTATTTTTTTTTTTTTCATTTTTTTTTTTTACAAAATTTTTCACTTTCATGTTTGGTATCGTTGGAACGGCCATGCTCTGGCCGATCCAACGATACCAAAATTTAACCCCTAGCTGCCACGGATCGGGAGATAGGGAGTTCATTGGAACTCCCTATCTCCACAGTTGGTGGCAGTTAGGGGTTAACTCTAGGACTGGCGTCATCGTGCTACGCACGATGACGCCAGTCTTCTGGGGGAGTTCCTGGAGGCTTGGCCGACATCCAAGATGTCGGCCAGCTCCGGGAAAGGATCGGGAACCGGCGCTTTTCAGCGCCGATTCGCGATCCAGCTCCCCAGGGGTTAATGCCAGGCATCATTTGGAAGGGCAGGCTGTGCCCTTCCAAATGATGCCTGGGTTAACCCCCGCAGAGCCGCCGATCGGGAGGGAGAGAGGTCCGAAGGACCTCCCCCCTCCCTTTCAGGCGCCTCCTCCGCACATGCGGGGGGGGCGCCTGAATTAGGTGTCATCGCGCCCCCGCGATGACACCTAATTCTGGCGGCTGCTGGTCCAGATGCCGGGCTGACATCCAGGATGTCAACCCGCACCGGAGGGGCCAGCGATCGGCCGGAACCCGGCCGAACGCTGACCCCAATGGGAGGACGCGCTCAGCGCGTCCTCAGCACACCAGCGGGACTGCTGAGGACGCGCTGAGCGCGTCCTCAGCAGCGAAGTGGTTAAGAAGGGAAAGTTTGATTTATGATTATTATTCTGTCCCATTACCTTTGGTCCCTTAACAAGTGGGAGGCACATCTGCAAACTGCTGTAAGTCCTACACCGTTCACCTGAGTTGGATGTACATACCCTCAAATTAAAGCTGACAGTCTGCAGTTAAAGCACATTGTGTTTGTTTCATTCCAACTCCATTGTGGTGGTGTATAGAGCCAAAGATGTGAGAATTGTGTCGATGTCCCAATATTTCTGGACCTGACTGTAGGTATATGCACACACCCTGATCTCCATAGATATACATGTACACACACTGCCATAGAATCCATAGTTATAGGTATATACATGTACACACACTTCCATATAATCCATAGATATCAGTATATACACACACACACACACGGCCATAGAATCCATAGATATAGATATATACATGTACACACACTGCCATAGAAACCATATATATAGGTAAATACATATACACACACACTGCAATATAATCTATAGGTATATACATGTACATAAACAATGCCATAGAATTCATAGATATAGGTACAGTATATACATATATACACACACGCACACTGCTATAGAATCCATAGATATAGGTATATACATATACACACACACACTGCCATAGATATAGGTATACACACACACTGCCATAGATATAGGTATACACATATACACACACACTGCCATAGAATCCATAGATATAGGTATATACACACACTGCCATAGATATAGGTATACACACACACTGCCATAGATATAGGTATACACACACACTGCCATAGATATAGGTATACACATATACACACACACTGCCATAGAATCCATAGATATAGGTATATACACACACTGCCATAGATATAGGTATATACATATACACACACACACTGCCATAGATATAGGTATATACACACACTGCCATAGATATAGGTATATACACACACTGCCATAGAATCCATAGATATAGGTTTATACACACACTGCCATAGATATAGGTATATACATATATACACACACTGCCATAGGTATAGGTATATACACACACTGCCATAGATATAGGTATATACACACACTGCCATAGGTATAGGTATATACACACACTGCCATAGGTATAGGTATATACACACACTGCCATAGTTATAGGTATATATACATACACACACACTGCCATAGATATAGGTATATACACACACTGCCATAGATATAGGTATATACATATACACACACACACTGCCATAGATATAGGTATATACACACACTGCCATAGATATAGGTATATACACACACTGCCATAGATATAGGTATATACACACACTGCCATATATATAGGTATATATACATACACACACACTGCCATAGAAACCATAGATTTTATTGAATGCAGCCAGTGAGTTCTTGCTCAGTTCTATAGTTTAATCTTATCCAAACCTCCTACCACAGCTCCAACCCCACAATGAACTAGAAGTGACAGAAGATGCAGCAGAGGAAGCCCCTCTCAATGGGTGAGGAGGGGGCTCTGCTCTTACATTAATGTTTTCACTACGAGGTTTTGTGTAACGTGACAATACCTGACACACATGTTCAAAAGCTCCTGGTGAGGAGAGGACATCTCCCTACTGAATACACAGAACATCCTGCAATGTCACAAAGTGTCCACCTGCCCCCTCTCCTATTTGCCCAATCCTTCCTCTGTGGACCCCACCAAAGTGGATCTCCATGGAGTATCATACAGCTCAGGACATTGTGCAGCTGGAGCTCTACAAGCCTGTGACCAGACCACTTCCCCAGTCAATGAGTGACTGTGTCTGGTCCACCACCTCCACCTGAGTCATACTTTGCTGGGAGGGGGGGGGGTGTCTTTGAAGCCCACTTTGAAGGATGTTCAGGGCTTCTCCTGGTGCTCCCAGGGCATGGGGTCGTTTTCCTCCCCAGCAGTGGTGTTCCTGCGGTCCTGCCAAAAGTGTTCCACATCTGGAAGGACTTTGCCTTCCTTCAGTTTGGACTCCTGGGATGCTCTCAGTCCAGATGTGGAGTGCAGGTCTTGTAAGGACTGGATGGTGCTGGTCACCATGTCTGACCCGTTCTCCCCAGCTCTCCTGTCTGCTCCATTACAATGTTTGCACCTCAGCATAGTCCACACGTTGTTGAAGCCATCCCTGAACTCATCAGACACAGCCAGGAACACCCCGGGGTTCAAAGTGCAGTTCAAGAACATGATGACTTGGGCCAGGACCATCAGTGCGGTGGGAGGCTGAATGGAGCCAAAGCTGCTGTGCCTGGCCCACACCCAGACGATCCACTGTGGTAGCCACATGGCTTCAAAGGCCAGGCTGAGGCTCATCAACATGGAGGTGATCTTCCTGCTCATGACTCTGGGGTTAGGAACCCGGTTCCTCCTCTCTTTTCTTCTCCTAAGAGCTCGCATGTAGCAGAAGAAAGTGAAGACCATGGGGAACACATAAGCCAAGAGTGGGTAGAGCTTGCTGAAGACATTCATGAAGTTGTTGGCATATCCAGGGATGTCAAAGCCACAGAGGAGCCCACCTTGCTTCATCTCCATCTGGCTGAAGAACATCTGAGGAAGAGGCAAGAGGAAGGAGAAGGTCCAAGTGAGGAACAGAGCAATCCACACGTGCTTCTTGTTGAAGCTGATGAACTTGGGTGGAGTGACAACATGCTTGTACCTGGCTTGACTGATGGCAGCGAGGGTGAAACTCTTGACTATGAGGCAACTGTGGAGGAACCAGTCTGAGGTCTTGCAGACAAAGTGCCCGAACACCCAGGATTGCTTGGCATAGGTGACAATATGGACCGGGATGCAGAATAAAACCAGGAGTAGGTCTGTAGCCCCCAGGTTAATGACCAGGCAATTGACCACTGAGCATTTCCCCTTCCTGAAGTCGTGCATGAGAATGGCAATGAGCATCACGTTCCCTGTGAAGCCCACCAGGCAGATGGTGGCCAGAATCAAGGGTAAAACCACAGTGATCTCCATCCCCACCTCTGAGGATTGTAATCCACCAGAAAAGGCGATGGACTCGGAGCTGTTCATGGTCCTTAAAGAGTAATTTGGCATTTGGCTTGAAGGTAAAGCTCACCAGGTGGACAGCAAGCAGACCCTCTGTAGTTCCACCAGGGACAGGAGAGGAGATTTTACCAGCACCAGGTCTGCAATCACCCCGGCAGCTGGGGAAGGGCTCAACTCCTAATCCACTCAAGTTTCTTCTCTAACAACCAACTGTTGGTCCAGATGAGAGATCCTGAAGCTCACACTGAGACTTGGCAATGGAGATGTAGAGTCAAACTTCTCTCCCACATAACCCCCTCCTCAAAGGACAGAGACCAGATGGCAGCAGAGTCTTCTCTACCAGGTGATGTGAGGAGGAGGAGGAGGATAAGGCTGGTTCTCCTGGTGCAGAAGAAGACCCTCCATGGAGCTGTGGACCTCTTTCCCCAGGAGCTGTCCTCAGAGGTATGGTGCTGAAAGCATGGGAGGCGTGGAATGATGGGAGCTGCTGGCTATCAGCACATCTGAGCCCCCACCTCTCTGCATTTATTAAAAGGCTGATTTAGTCTCCTCTTCTTTTTCTTCTTGTCTCGATTTACTTTTTAACCCTTTCAGCCTGATTCATGCAGGGAATCCAGGGAACACACAGTGCTCGCATGCAAGAGACAGGCTTCCTTTTTTTCTGGTTCTCATCAGGCAGATGCAGGAGGCTGAGATCCAGAATGACCACCCCAGGAGCTGCTGGATTTTTTAATATTTCCATCCTGCAGGTTGGGTGTGTTTTTAATCTTCTCCTTTAAAGGAGCAAAACATGAGATTACATAAACACATGGTCAGCAGCAGCTCAATAAACAAGTTTTATTCATTCATTCCAGCTAAAGCTTTCCCTGTGCAGAATCCATTGTATTAATGAAAAGTCCTCATTAATCCCCCATCCAGCACTAATCCCCCAGAATAATCATTCCATGCTTCTATACAGTGCAGCCTCCTGCCTGCTCTCCTGGGTAATCATATGGAGAAATGGTGACATTCAGCTCCCTGCACCAGCCCTGGCCAGCCATGGAGAGAGTCCACCAAGCTCTATCATCTCTTATCTAATATGAGATAATCAGCTCTTATCTCGACCATCTCTTATCTATATAATACCCTATCTCTACCATTTTTATCCATGGCATCTCTTATCTCTAGCATCTCCTATCTACATATACCATCTCTTATCACAGTCATCTCTTAACTCTAGCAACTCTTATCTATATAATGTCCTATCTTATCTCTAGCATATATTATCTATATATACCATCTCTTATATCTATCATTTTTATCTCTACCATCCCCTAGCTATATATACCATAACTTATCTCTAGCATCTCTTATCTCTATCATATCCTATCATTTTTATCTCTATCGTCCCTTATCTCTAGCACCTCTTATCTCTATCATCCCCTAGCTTTATATACAATATCCTATCTCTACCATTTTTATCTCTATCATCTCTTATCTCTATAATCTCTTTTCTCTATCATCTTGTGTCTCAATCCACCATCCCTTATCTATATCTATCATTTATATCTCCATCATCTCTTATCTATTTAATCTATTATATCTATAATTTCTTATATCTATCATATCTTATCCCTAGCATCTCTTATCTTTATAATCGCGTATCTCTTATATATATATATCTATAATTTATTATCTCTATCATTTCTTACCTCTATCACCTCTTATCTCTATCATTCTATTATCTCTATCTAACCATACATCTATCATCTCTTATAGGTATTTGTGTCTTTACCTATCAACCTTAATGTGTCTGTTTGTATCTATATATCAGTCTCTATCATCTTTATCTGTGACATATCTATCCATGTTCTACATCTCTATCTTTATCTGTGAGCTATATATTATCTTTCTCTATGTGCTATCTTTATCTGTGACATATCTATCTATATCTGTGAAATATCTATCTACAGTTGCAAGAAAAAGTATGTGAACCCTTTGGGATTACGTGGAGTTTTGCATGAATTGGTCATAAAATGTGCTCTGATCTTCATCTAAATCAAAACAATTTGAAAAACACAGTCTGCTTAAAATAATACAACACAAACATTATATGTTTTCATGTTTTTATTGAACAGAACATGTAAACATTCACAGTGCAGGGTGGAAAAAGTATGTGAACCTTAAGAGAGCGATTCACACCAGATATCCCAAGAATATTGCTACACTGAAACAGTTTTGTGAAGAGGAGTGATCCAAAATTACTCCAGATCGTTGTGCAGGTCTGATCTGCAACTACAGGAAACGTTTGGTTGAGGTTATTGCTGCCAAAGGAGGGTCAACCAGTTATTAAGTCCAAAGGTTCACATACTTTTTCCACCCTGCACTGTGAATGTTTACATGTTATGTTCAATAAAAACATGAAAAACATATAATGTTTGTGTTGTTATTATTCTAAGCAGACTGTTTTGTCAAATTGTTGTGACTTAGATGAAGATCAGAGCACATTTTATGACCAATTCATGCAAAACTCCACGTAATCCCAAAGGTTCACATATTTTTCTTGCCACTGTATATCATTTCTCACTTGGCTGGATACTATCCATGTTCTACATCTCTATCTTTATCTGTGAGCTATATATTATCTTTCTCTATGTGCTATCTTTATCTGTGACAGATCTATCTATATCTGTGAAATATCTATCTACAGTTGCAAGAAAAAGTATGTGAACCCTTTGGGATTAAGTGGAGTTTTGCATGCATTGGTCATAAAATTTGCTCTGATCTTCATCTAAATCACAACAATTTGAAAAACACAGTCTGCTTAAAATAATACAACACAAACATTATATGTTTTCATGTTTTTATTGAACAGAACATGTAAACATTCACAGTACAGGGTGGAAAAGTATGTGAACCTTTGGAGTTAATAACTGGTTGACCCTCCTTTGGCAGCAATAACCTCAACCAAACGTTTCCTGTAGTTGCAGATCAGACCTGCACAATGATCTGGAGTCATTTTGGACCACTCCTCTTCACAAAACTGTTTCAGTGTAGCAATATTCTTGGGATGTCTGGTGTGAATCGCTCTCTTAAGGTCATGCCACGGCATTTCAATCGGGTTGAGGTCAGGACTCTAACTGAGCCACTCCAGAAGGCGTATTTTGTTTTGTTGAAGCCATTCTTTTGTTGAATTACTTGTATGCTTTGGGTCATTGTCCTGTTGCATCACCCATCCTCTGCGGAGCTTCAGTTGCCGAACAGATGGTCTTACGTTTTCCTGCAAAATGTCTTGATAAACTCTAGAATTAATTTTTCCATCAATGACAACAATCCGTCCAGGCCCTGAGGCAGCAAAGCAGCCCCAAACCATGATGCTCCCTCCGCCATGTTTTACAGTGGGGATGAGGTTTTGATGTTGGTGTGCTGTGCCTTTTTTTCTCCACACATAGTGTTCCGTGTTTTTTCCAAACAACTCAATTTTGGTCTCATCTGTCCACAGACTATTTTGCCAGTAGTGCTGTGGAACATCCAGGTGCTCTTTTGCAAACTTCAAACGTGCTGCAATATCCTTTATGGACAGCAATGGCTTCCTCGGTGGTGTCCTCCCATGTCCTCCATTCTTGTTTAATGTTTTCCTTATTGTAGATGTGTCAACAAAAATGTTAGCATGTGCCAGAGATTTCTATAAGTCTTTGCTGACACTCTAGGATTCTTCTTTACCTCATTAAGCATTCTGCGCTGTGCTCTTGCAGTCATCTTTACAGGACGACCACGCCTAGGGAGAGTAGCAACAGTGCTGAACTTTCTCCATTTGTAGACAGTCTGTCTTACCGTGGACACATGAAAATCAAGGCTTTTGGAGATACGTTTGTAACCCTTTCCAGCTTCATGCAAATCAACAATTCTTGATCGTAGGTCTTCTGAGAGCTCTATTCTGCGAGGCATGGTTCACATCAGGCAGTGCTTCTTGAAACCAGTAAACCCAAAACTGGTGTGTGTTTTTAAAGGGCAGGACAGCTTTCAGCAACACATCCAATAATATCACACTGATTGGACTCAAGGTTGGCTCACTCCTGGCTCCAATTAGCTCTTGGAGAAGTCATTAGGCTAGGGGTTCACATACTTTTTCCACCCTGCACTGTGAATGTTTACATGTTATGTTCAATAAACACATGAAAACATATAATGTTTGTGTTGTATTATTTTAAGCAGACTGTTTTGTACGGGGGTGTTCAGCTCATCCCTAATATCTATCTATATCTGCGACATATCTATCTATATCTGTGAAATATCTATCTATATTAGGGATGAGCCGAACACCCCCGTGTTCGGTTCGCATTCGAACTCGAACCAAACTCAGGGCAAGTCAATGGGACTCAAAAGTTCGATTTTTAGAGTGCCTTGCAAGAGGGCATATATGGAAGATATTTGCCATAAAAGGTGAATGGGGGTCCGGGTAGTGTCCTGGGGGACAGGAAACAAGGACAGAAAGTTAAAAAAAACATTTTTAAAGGAAAGAAGGGTTAAAAATAAAAACGAAAAATTCCTTCAAATATCGTGCCTAGGAGGTCCCCATGACCTGCCTGTGAAGTGGCAGATTTATAGGATGTATAGACACATTTAAAAACAAAAAAATGACATTTCAAATGACGTTAAATGTTTTTTCTTTAATATATTCATAAACAACAGCTTGGGGCGGCAGCCTGTATGAAAAGAGGAGACGTTTTAGGACACGCAGAACAAGTTTAGTGATTTTTTGGCTAAATTGTGGTGAAACTTATGCAGGCTTTGGATGAAAGTAACAATAGGTGCTTTAAAATTGGACCTTTAGTGTCGGCAACAGTGCGGTCACACTGTAACCCCTCTGTGGTATTGTGGAAGAGTGCAGGGACCCTGCGGTCAAATATTAAAATGAAATAAATAAAATTAAAAAGTGTCGCCTTACCTTAGCCTGGTGGTCAGTGGGGGCTCCTCCCTGGATCCTGGTTGTGGGGAAGGGGGGTTGGAAGGGGGGTCTGCTGTGGCTCCCTCCCTGGAGTCCCTGCGCCACCTCTCTGCCACATGCACCCAGCTGGCCAGCCTGCATGACCAGCCCGCACAGTCGCAGCTCTGTCATCCTGCCGCCGCATGCTCCTCAAGGGATCCTTGGGAGGCCCTGGCAGGCTGCCCTCTACAGTGCCTGATTAGAGGGCCTCGTCTGCCTGATGTTTTAGCAACAAGAATGTTTTATTCCATAGGCTTCAATGTTAAAAATATTCCCGTTTTAATTCAATATCTAATAAACCGTTGCTTATAATATTCTGCAGTAAAGAGTCTCTTTATTTATAGATTTTTTATTATTTTTTAAGCATTTGTTATACTTTTTTTTCGAACTCGAACCGAACACGCGGAAATGTTCGAAGTTCGCGAACTTTCGAACTGCCAATGCTCGAATCGAACTCCGAACTGATCGAACCGAACAGCTCAGACCTAATCTATATCTGTTGATTTAACTAATCTCATCATCATTAAATGTCTATTATTTATCCATCATTATTTATAATCTATATTTATCTGTGATATATTTATTGACATGGATAAAATGTTCATTGTTTACATACTGTATCTATGTATCTGTGATATCTGTCTGTCCGTCCAATACCTGTCACTTACAGCCCTTTACACAGGAGATTAATCAATCCCATCTAACACAATGCAATTAAAGCATCATCAGAGACAAATAAATTACATTACAGTAGTTTGCGAAGATAAATCAATAAACAGCAGAATTAAGGGTCGTTACGGGTAATTGTTAAAGGACTATTAACTCCTAATTGTGCCGAACTCTGCTCTGCGATTCACATCATTATAAAAGGGTTAACGAGTCATACTTTGTAATATGCGAAGCAGACACCGAGCTGGGAATTAAAGTGCGTGCGTTTAGGTCAGGACGGAGATATCTGCGACGCAGACACCGAGCTGGGAATTAAAGTGCGTGCGTTTAGGTCAGGACGGAGATATCTGTGACGCAGACACTGAGCTGGGAATTAAAGTGCGTGCGTTTAGGTCAGGACGGAGATATCTGCGACGCAGACACTGAGCTGGGAATTAAAGTGCGTGCGTTTAGGTCAGGACGGAGATATCTGCGACGCAGACACTGAGCTGGGAATTAAAGTGCGTGCGTTTAGGTCAGGACGGAGATATCTGCGACGCAGATGAGCTGGGAATTAAAGTGCGTGCGTTTAGGTCAGGACGGAGATATCTGTGACGCAGACACTGAGCTGGGAATTAAAGTGCGTGCGTTTAGGTCAGGACGGAGATATCTGCGACGCAGACACCGAGCTGGGAATTAAAGTGCGTGCGTTTAGGTCAGGACGGAGATATCTGCGACGCAGACACTGAGCTGGGAATTAAAGTGCGTGCGTTTAGGTCAGGACGGAGATATCTGCGACGCAGACACTGAGCTGGGAATTAAAGTGCGTGCGTTTAGGTCAGGACGGAGATATCTGCGACGCAGACACTGAGCTGGGAATTAAAGTGCGTGCGTTTAGGTCAGGACGGAGATATCTGCGATGCAGACACTGAGCTGGGAATTAAAGTGCGTGCGTTTAGGTCAGGACGGAGATATCTGCGACGCAGACACTGAGCTGGGAATTAAAGTGCGTGCGTTTAGGTCAGGACGGAGATATCTGCGACGCAGACACTGAGCTGGGAATTAAAGTGTGTGCGTTTAGATCAGGATGGAGATATCTGCGACGCAGACACTGAGCTGGGAATTAAAGTGCGTGTGTTTAGGTCAGGATAGGGATATCTGCGGCGCAGAGGCCACCTGCTGACCAGAGTGATCTAGACAGGATGTGCTTATGGAGTTACGAAGACATGTAAGGAGGTCATCGTAGCTATACCTGACTGGGTAACTGTAAGCAGAACAGGACATGGTTTTAAACAAGTCTCCATGATGAGACTCCACCACTTGCAGCCCTCGTATTGCAGGGCCTTTACACAGAGGTAGAGGGTCTCCACATTAATAATTGCCATAACTGCTTTATCTCAATAAATTCTCCCAAATCTGCGAATACATTGTGTTACCAAACTGCTGACAGATGAATAGGTGTTTTTTTTCCTTCAAAAAACCTTTGTAAAGACATCTCCATGAGCTCTCTGTTTGCTCTCGGTGCTGTGGCATGCCGCATGACGTGTTTGGGGTGTGATTGGTGGCGCTGTGCAGCGGGAGACACGCTGCCAGCTGTTTGTACTAAACATCCACAGAGACTCAGAGCAATGGCAAATGACTCACAGATCGTCTGAACAGATAGGGATGCTGGATGCTCAGTAAGGATCAACTGTTAACCCTTCCTTATACTACTGTGATTCCCCTGCAAAAGTCAGCTAAAGAAATATACAGGGTTATTCAAAGAGAATTGAAAAGTCACTGCACGTTCGGAGACTTTGCGTTCGCTTCAATTCGGCGCAATTTGGCGATCCTATTTTGGCGACCCTGCAGTGTATTCAGCAAGCACCACAGGGTCCCCGAAGTGCAAGGAAAACCCGACGAACACTCACTGCAAAACCCGCCGAACACTGGCTAAAACCTGTAAAACAGCTGGATTAACCCCGCCGAACACGCCGGAGAAACCCGAGCAGCCGCCAATCACAGCACAGACAGCCACCGGAAAAAGCCTACACCGCAGACGAATGGAGTGAGAGAAAAAAAAAACAGTACGCTTGAATGTTTGAAAAGTGAAACGCTGTTTGTAAAGAAACTACTGAGTGAAAATGTCTGGAATTTACATAAGATCCAATGAATGATAATAAAGAGGGCTGTTACAGAAAAACCAAGTTAAAAAAAAAAAATGGAAAAAAAAATTCGTAAAGAGAAATCCCGAAAAATGCCTAAAAGATCCTAAAAAATCTATAAATAAAGAGACTTTTTGCTGTAGAATAAAATAATAAACGGTTTATTAGATATTGAATTAAAACGGGAATATTTTTAACATTGAAACCTATGGGATTCGCCTGAATAAACCTGCCGCATGAAACCACTGAACAGCAGGGCAATTCGGTAACTTTTCACTGCTGGTTTGTGTTCTCTGAATAGACGAAGCATTGCTTCTCTATGGGGATTTCACTGCCCTCGAACAGGCAACAAACAGGCACCGTATGTGCAGGCAATTCGCCAGGATTTGGCGAACTGCCTGCTCTCTGAATAACCAAATGGCCAGGAAAGGTAACCGAACGCTGAATTTCACTGTTCCGTTACATTCCGGCGACAATTCGGATCTCTTTGAATAACCCTGTAAGTTTCTTAGGGGAAAGTGGGGTATATACTGTATATACTTGTTTATGTGTGAATATGTATGTGTCTGTGTGTGTGTGTTTGTAAATGTTTGCCCTGCAGCTCAGCAATGGATTGGGGGGGGGGGAAACCTTTTCAACCTTTTCTACCCCGTTGGAGGATGCAAACGGGACCGCAGTGAGCCCTGGGAGTCGGGGAAGGGGCAGGGTGCCGGCCGGGACCTTACACTATTCTTGCTTTATATACCCCTACTTTTGAGGCACAATACACATTGATTCTTATTGCTGTTGTGTTTTTTGTTGCCACTTTCTTCCTCTTCAGCAGCAATAATAGATTTACAGGAAGTTCTTCCAGTCTAGATTGCCATGTTACTATGTTGCTATGTAATGTTCTCAGCTGAGGTTCAGAACACCCCCTGTACGTTTAAAGGTAGAAATCTGGTCAATACAAGTGTACTTCAGAAAACTGTATGCACCGGCCCTCTCTAACCAGACTCTCTTCATCCTGGATGGCACCCTGCTGGCTGCTGGTCTAGTGCAGGCCTGTCTGGCCATCAGCAAGGAGGACGATGAGACCAGCAATGGATAGAACTAAGGAGATGAGCGATACAGGACATGTACGAGGAGAGTGTGAGACACACCACATGAGGGCATGTTGGAGGAGCTTGACAAATGGACACTTTAGGCCAGGCGCTACGCATTTTAGTTGACACCTGGCAATCTCCCTAACCCCACCACGACTCTGCTCCATTCTTCACTCACTCACACGATCTAGCAATATTTTAGGCACATCAATAATACCACTCCACGACTCCACAGGACACCCTTCTTGATGTCACCCAATGATGCCCATAACAACAGGGAAGACTCTGGTGGAACAGGACATAAAAAAAGTGGATTTATTAATATAGGAGAATAAAGCCAAAAGTAATTCCAATGCGTTTCACTCTTAAAAGTGTCTGAACTTCATCAGGCCTAGGGGGCTTCTTTATTTCAAGTGCACCATTATGATTATTTATGTTTCTATATTCTTGATCCACCCCATATTCGCTTTTGTATTCGGGAAATTCAAAAAATCTCCGCTACTGGTGCGGCTGGGTGGGGTGGAGGAAACTCTTCCACTTCACTCAATGTTTTCTCTAGATTGGGGCAGCAAGAAGGTGGGAGAAAAAGGGTGGGGCACTCCTCACACCCTGACCACTTTAAAACACCAAAGTGGTCAGGACGAGTAAAGTGGCCTTTTAATCGTATTTTCATATATCCATCTCTCTAGCACCAGTGTATCTTAACCCTATCCCTTCCATTCCCACTGTGGGAAAAGGCAATACAAAGAGTCTTAGGTTCCCTAATGGGGTAACTGGGTGGTCTGCTATTGCGTGCACCAACGCAGCCCATGACTCACCAAGCATCAACCACGCTGTCTCCAACAATGTCACTGTGTCTACAGAGACCTACAGAAATATGTCACAGAAGATACAGAGTCAGGGACTGGTGGTTAATCTACAATTAACACGAGTTATGCAAAATAGCTGTCTTTCAATAAATCCCCATTCTTGGCTTGGAAACCCTTCAATGGTGACCCCACAAACCAAATAAAGGGGTGATCAGTGTGACGTAAGTCATTTTGGATTTTGGATTAATGGGCATGGAGGCATATTTGATGGGTGCAGGACTCATAATCAATATTAGCCCATTGCCCTCTTGTGTGCAGAATGTTGGTATAATCTGGTATTATGCAAGAGTGTTATTGTCTATCTGTTATCTGTTGAAAGGATTAACATCCCAGTTTACCTCAATGTGTTTATCTGTTTCTATTTGAATCGTTTGTAAATCTATTGTCTATAATCTGTTATCCCGATTCCCATTGTCTTGACTTGTTTAGAAATGTTGCGTAATGTTTACTTTAACTGTCTATCTAATCTAATTATGCTAACCTTCCAAGAGGCAAATGTGTCCCATTGTCTGTTTCGTTCTGGTTGGCCCCCCCTCGCGGTTTCTAAGGAAGATTTTGTATATGTAAATGACCCATGTCTGACCATATAAATGTGTGTGTGTCCCTGATTAAACCAGTTCTATTATGACCCTACATGTAGTCACGGCTTACAGTTTGGACAGCAGCTATATTCTGTTTACTGTTCCAGCACAACGCTCCAGATCTACAGCCACTGCTTATTTCTGGGCAATGCTAGCAGGCTCTCTATGTGCACCCGTCTTTAAGCTGCGGCTAAGGACTGGAGAAAGGCACGAGAGTCATGTGGAGAACACGGGGGTCCAACAAGGAAGCGGCATTGACAGATGTGACCCTTTCGGGGTACTGAAATCTGTTACAATCATTACAAATACCATTTTATAGCCGCAGACAGGGCATCCATCGCAGAGATCATTTCATACAGTGCGGTGTTTCATCTTTTGGAATACATTGTTACAAGTTGTACTTTTCTTTTTCCCCTGGAAGCGCATTTTCAAAAGCAGACGTACATTACAAATTAAAATCCACGGGAACGCTGCCTGCCGAGGGATTAAAATAATCCACTTTCACCATATAGGACTTCAGATATCACATTATATGCAGCGTTTTCTGCTTTTCCACTTGTCCTCATATTCCCTTATAACAGGAACTGCCATGTGCCATTGTGATGATCTGCTTGAATCCAGGGTTTATTGACTGAAAAGAAAGTTTTTCAACGCGTTTCTCACTTACTTGGGGTCGGATTTTCCCAGGGGACACTGCGTGACCAATCACGATTGTTTGAAAAAAGAGGATTTGCTGTTATTTTAAATGAAATCACAAGTAAAACGTATTCAGCTGAATACAATCACTCTTAAATTTCATCAACTACTGGTAATACTTTTTGTGAAAGAGATATGGGATTATTCAAAGAGCATCGAATTGGACACAGAATTGCACCGAACAGTAAATTTCCCAAATTTTGGCGAATTGCCAGTGAAATACGGTGCCTGTTCGACAGTGAAATCCCCCATAGAGAAGCAATGGTTAATCTATTCACAGACACCAAACAGCAGAAAAAAGATGCCGAAATGCCCTGCTGTTCAGTGTTTTCATTCGGCAGGTTTATTCAGGCGAATTCCATAGGTTTCAATGTTAAATATATTCCAGTTTTTATTGAATATTTATTCAACAATTTATTCTTTTCTTTTACAGCAAAAAGTTTCTTTATTAAAATTAATTTTTTAGAACTTTTTAGGCTTTTTCAGCTAAATTTTTGGATTCTGATTCTTTTAAATGTTTTTTTTTTAAATTCTGGAACAGTCCATTTAATTATTATTCATAGGACCTTTTATATTATTTCCATGCATTTTCATGAAATATTTTTGTTTTAAACGCATTTAATACTCACCCCTGTCCGCGGCTGCTCGGCTTTTTTCGGCAGCTGATCGGAGGCATTCGGTGGTCTGTACGTCGGATCGTCAGCTGTGTTTGGCAGTTTATCAGATGCGATCATTGTTTTTTCGGATACGTTCAGTGGTTTATCGGATATTTTCGGCGGTTTGCGGCTGCGTTCAGCGGTTTATCGGATGCGTTCGTTGTTTTTTTCAGCGGTTTTCGCATATGTTAAGTAGTTTATTGGATGCTTTTGGCGGTTTGCAGCTGCGTTCGGCGGTTTATAGGGTGCGTCCGTTATTTTATTTGGCAGTTTTTCGGATGTGTCCGGCGGTTTATCGGATGCGTTCGTTGTTTTTTTCGGTGTTTTTTCGAATGCGTTCGGTGGTTTATCGGAAGCTTTTGGATGTTTGCGGATACATTTGGCAGGTTTATCGGTGGCGTTCGGCAGTTTATTGGATGTGTTCGGTGGGTTTATCAGTGTCGTTCGGCAGATCAATTCAGCGCACATCGGGCATCCTGCATTAAATGCTGTATTCACTGCAGGGTCGGCGAATTGAGCTTGCCGAAGTTCTCCGAATGAAAGGGAAATTTCAGTGCTCTTTGAATAACACCTTAAGCTATGAAGAATAAAATTATAAGGACATTCCATTGACATTTTAGTCGACTAAAAAAAACTGGACAAAACTGTTAATGAGGGATTATTTGGGAAGAGATCCAATCAGAACTAATAAACAGATGAGTGGATTCCGTGGCGCTGCTAGTAACCCCCAAAGGTGGCTTATCCTTCCACCCAAAAAAAGGTTTCCGAAACAAAAAACACAAGGAGGGGGACAGCGCTTCCAGGGCACCATAATGTGCGTAATAGTGTGCAACTACCATGCAAGCTTACGTCAGTATTGGAGCAGCAAACGTCGGAGTGCATCAAGAATGTCTCTTAGAAAGTGGAAACCATAGCGTAATACTGTGTATATATAAGGAAAAAATTGTCTTAAGGGTAACAGGATCTACACTCACAAATTTCGTGAGCAACATTCGCTCTACTGATAGCACCTTATGGACAATTCAAAGGCCGTCTGTCCACCCGTATTTTTCAGCCCATGGTATAGCGTCTCACAAGATAGACAAAAGGAAGAAAATCATAGCGTAATACAGTAAAATATTTCTCGCTGGCTGGTAGTATAACAAGAACCTACTCGCCCTCTCTTGAGCAAATGATCTTGCTCGTGGGTGCTACGCCTGAAATGATTGACTGGGCACAAACCTTCAAAAAGCCCTCTTTTCATCGATGAAGTGGATCCCTCTTTTGGACAGAAATATCAGGGATACACAGCCGGTAAAATGTCTATTTATTTTATAAAAAGGCCCAAAAGCGGGACACATAAGCTTACAATATAGTAAGTAATAAAATACAATAGAAAGTGGACAAACGCGTTTCGCACCTCCAGGGTGCTTCTTCAGTGGCAAAATACTGCACAAGGTATTCCCTCAGTGGAAGAAAAAGGTGTGTGCTGATTTTCCGAGTTCAGCTTAAATACCAGTCCCATTGAGATTGAAACTGAAACTCTGGCCTCTCCACGTGTCCGGCCTTGCAGCGGTCGCTTCCGGGTTGACTCGCAGACAGCTCCTGCTCGTCACGTGTGGGACTCCCACACGTCATGGGGTCATAGGCGTGCGCACGGGGTGTGCCGGGTGTGCCTAGGCACACCCTAATGCCGGCCCGTGACACATTCTGGGTCCCGGCTGGCCGAATCCGATGGATAGCCGCCGGGACCCCTCAACTCCGCGGACCTGGCGGCAGCCTCCGCTTCCCTGGTGGTCCCTGTGGTTCGTGGGGTGCTGCACTGCGATCTGTGCATGGCGCACAGACCGCACAGCACATCCAAGCGGCCGGCGATCTCTGATGACCTGTCACCTGACCGCCGGCGCTCTGACACAGACAGTAAGCGCGGCGGTCAGGTGAAAGGTCATCAGCGATCGCCGGCCGCTCGTGTCAGTGAGGGATGTGCTGTGCGGTCTGTGCGCCATGCACAGATCGCAGTGCAGCACCCCACGAACCACAGGGACCACCAGGGAAGCAGTGAGGTGCTTCCCCGCAGTGTGTGGATTCATATGCTGCATTAATTATACTGCAGAGAGGTGCTTCCCCGCAGTGTGTGGATTCATATGCTGCATTAATCATACTGCAGAGAGGTGCTTCCCCGCAGTGTGTAGATTCATATGCTGCACTAATTATACTGCAGAGAGGTGCTTCCCAGCAGTGTGCGGATTCATATGCTGCATTAATTATACTGCAGAGAGGTGCTTCCCAGCAGTGTGTGGATTCATATGCTGCATTAATTATACCGCAGAGAGGCGCTTCCCAGCAGTGTGTGGATTCATATGCTGCATTAATTATACCGCAGAGAGGAGCTTCCCAGCAGTGTGTGGATTCATATGCTGCATTAATTATACTGCAGAGAGGCGCTTCCCAGCAGTGTGCGGATTCATATGCTGCATTAATTATACTGCAGAGAGGTGCTTCCCAGCAGTGTGCGGATTCATATGCTGCATTAATTATACTGCAGAGAGGTGCTTCCCAGCAGTATGTGGATTCATATGCCACATTAATTATACTGCATAGAGGTGCTTCCCAGCAGTGTGTGGATTCATATTCTGCATTAATTATACTGCAGAAAGGTGCTTCCCAGCAGTGTGTGGATTCATATGCTGCATTACCTAATCTTTAGGTACATAAATTCTAAAAAACCCAAGAGTGAAAATGTAGGTTCACTAAAATCTGAGTCAGGGTTATTGTTAACTGAAGATCAGGATAAAGCAGAAATTTTAAATGATTATTTTTCTTCAGTATTTATCAAAGAGAAACCTATAACAGGAGACATGAAAGTCATTATAAAACTTACTAATACAAAGTGACTGGTTGACTCAGGACAAGGTTTTACACAAATTAAACAATGTGAATGTTAATAAAGCCCCAGGGCCAGATGGAATTCACCCGCGAGTACTAAGAGAGCTATGTGTTGAAATATGTAAACCTCTGTTCTTAATCTTTCAAGATTCTTTTCTTTCAGGAATAGTACCAGAGGATTGGAGAAAAGCTGACGTGGTCCCTATATTTAAGAAAGGTTTAAAATTTGTGCCTGGGAATTATAGACCTGTGAGCTTAACATCTGTGGCTGGGAAAGTATTTGAGGGGTTACTAAGGGATAATATTCAGGAATTTATTGGGAGGTATAATGTAATTGGCAAAAATCAGCATGGTTTCATGAAACACAGATCATGTCAGACTAACCTAATTACGTTCTATGAGGAAGTAAGTAGAAGTATAGATCAGGGGGTCGCAGTGGATGTGATTTACTTAGATTTTGCCAAAGCTTTCGACACAGTTCCACACAAAAGGTTACTACTTAAATTAAGAAAAAATGGTCTAGATGAAAATACTTGTTCTTGGATAGAAAACTGGCTAAAAGATAGGGTACAGAGAGTGGTCATAAATGGTACATTTTCAAGATGGACACCAGTGGTAAGTGGTGTCCCTCAGGGGTCTGTTATAGGACCAATACTATTCAATTTATTTATAAATGACCTTGAGATAGGCATTGAAAGTCATGTATCAGTATTTGCAGATGACACAAAGCTAGGAAAAGTAATACAATGTGAGCAGGATGTTACTTCGCTGCAGAGGGATTTAGATAAATTGGGGGACTGGGCACTTAATGGCAGATGAAATTTAATCTAGATAAATGCAAAGTTATGCACTTTGGAGTGAAGAACACACAAGCAATTTATACCCTAAATGGTACGGAGTTAGGGAAATCCAAGCAGGAGAAGGATTTGGGAATAATCATAGACTTCAAACTAAGTAACAATGTGCAATGTCAAACAGCAGCCGCCAAGGCCAGCAAAGTACTGGCATGCATTAAAAGGGGAGTTCACTCACGGGATGAAAACATAATTTTGCCTCTGTATAAATCAATGGTCAGGCCGCACCTTGAATATGCCGTGCAATTTTGGGCACCTGTCTAAAAAAAGATATTATATCGTTAGAAAAAGTGCAGAGACGGGCAACTAAATTAATAAGGGGGATGGAAGGGTTAAGTTATGAGGAAAGACTAACAAGCTTAAACCTGTTTAGTTTAGAGAAAAGGCGCCTTAGAGGGGATCTGATGACCTTATATAAATATATACGGGGCCATTATCAACCATTGTCTGATAACCTATTCATTAACAGGACTATACATAGGACAAGGGGTCATCCATTTAGACTGGAAGAAAGAAAATTTAGCTTAAAGCATAGGAAGGGTTATTTTACGGTGAGAACAATAAAGCTGTGGAATTCTCTGCCTGTTGAGGTGGTTGGGTCAGAGTCTGTACAGACTTTTAAAAAACGACTGGATGACTTCCTGCAGACACAGAATATTAAGGGTTATAATATTTAATATGTGGGTAAAAGCTTCTTGATCCAAGGAGAAATCTGACTGCCATTCTGGGGTCAAGAAGGAATTTTTTCCCAGTATGTTGCATATTGGCGAGCGCTTCAGACTGGGTTTTTTGCCTTCTTTTGGATCAACAGCAGTAGGTTATGTGGGAGAGGCTGAACCCGATGGACGCATGTCTTTTTTCAGCCTATATAACTATGTAACTACTACTATGTAACTATTAATTATACCGCAGAGAGGCGCTTCCCAGCAGTGTGTGGATTCATATGCCACATTAATTATACTGCAGAAAGGTGCTTCCCAGTAGTGTGTGGATTCATATGCTGAATTATTATACTGCAGAGAGGCGCTTCCCCACAGTGTGTGGATTCATATTCTGCATTAATTATACCGCAGAGAGGCGCTTCCCAGCAGTGTGTGGATTCATATGCTGCATTAATTATACCGCAGAGAGGTGCTTCCCAGCAGTGTGTGGATTCATATGCTGCATTAATTATACCGCAGAGAGGTGCTTCCCAGCAGTGTGTGGATTCATATGCTGCATTAATTATACTGCAGAGAGGCGCTTTCCAGCAGTGTGTGGATTCATATTCTGCATTAATTATACTGCAGAGAGGTGCTTCCCAGCAGTGTGTGGATTCATATGCTGCATTAATTATACCGCAGAGAGGCGCTTCCCAGCAGTGTGTGGATTCATATGCTGCATTAATTATACCGCAGAGAGGCGCTTCCCAGCAGTGTGTGGATTCATATGCTGCATTAATTATACTGCAGAGAGGCGCTTCCCAGCAGTGTGTGGATTCATATTCTGCATTAATTATACTGCAGAGAGGTGCTTCCCAGCAGTGTGTGGATTCATATGCTGCATTAATTATACCGCAGAGAGGTGCTTCCCAGCAGTGTGTGGATTCATATGCTGCATTAATTATACTGCAGAAAGGCGCTTCCCAGCAGTGTGTGGATTCATATGCTGCATTAATTATACCGCAGAGAGGCGCTTCCCAGCAGTGTGTGGATTCATATGCTGCATTAATTATACCGCAGAGTGGCGCTTCCCAGCAGTGTGTGGATTCATATGCTGCATTAATTATACTGCAGAGAGGCGCTTCCCCGCAGTGTGTGGATTCATATGCTGCATTAATTATACTGCAGAGAGGCGCTTCCCAGCAGAGTGTGGATTTATATGCTGCATCAATTATACCGCAGAGAGGCGCTTCCCAGCAGTGTGTGGATTCATATGTTGCATTAATTATACTGCAGAGAGGCGCTTCCCAGCAGTGTGTGGATTCATATGCTGCATTAATTATACCGCAGAGGCGCTTCCCAGCAGTGTGTGGATTCATATGCTGCATTAATTATACCGCAGAGAGGCGCTTCCCAGCAGTGTGTGGATTCATATGCTGCATTAATTATACCGCAGAGAGGCACTTCCCTCTCTCGGTGCCTGTTCGAGGGCAGTGAATTCCCCATGAAAAAGCACTGCTTCGGCTATTCAGAGAACAAAAACCAGCAGTGAAAGGTTCCCGAAATGCCCTGCCATCCGGTGGTTTAATTCGGCAAGTTTATTCAGGCGAATCCCATAGGCTTCAATGTTAAAAATATTCCCGTTTTAATTCAATATCTAATCGTTCATTATAAAATTCTGCAGCAAAAAGTCTCTTTATTTATAGATTTTTTAGGATACTTTAAGCATTTTTCTGAATTTTTTTTTCTTTGCAAACAGCGTTTCATTTTCACAGATTCATACAAACGGTTTTGCTAATTTATTCACCTCCCTCGTCTGCGGTCTCAGCTGCTTCGGCTGTGTTCGGCTCCGGTTTTCAGCAGGTTAATCCAGATGTTTTTGGGGGTTTTCGGCGTGCATTCGGTGGGTTTTGCGGTTAGTTTTCGTCAGGTTTGCGGCAGCTTTTCCCTGGGTCACCGAAATGGGATCGGCAAAAGGAACCGAATTGAAGAGAACGAAAAGTCCCCGAACGTGCTGTGACTTTTCGAATCTCTTTGAATAACCCTGATAGTAATGGTGTGTGTGTGTCGTTATATGTATGTATGTATATATGTGTGTGTGTGTTTGAGCTTTTGGGTGCACACCCTAATGCAATAGGCTGTGCACGCCTATGCATGGGGTTAAGAGGACGCCCTGGAAGTGCTGTCCTCCTCCTTGTGTTTTTTGTTCCCAATCAGAATGAAGATCAAGAGTGAAACGTTCTATATTCAGATAAGACGTACAACGGCATTACAGCCAATATAACTACCGAAATCGGCACCGAATTGCAGCGGATGATGAATTTCACCATACTGTGCAATTTCAGAGCAATCTATAAAGCTGTCAATTCGCCAAACATAGGTGCATTTCACTGCAATTCAGCAGCGCCAAATTTGCCCCATAGAGAAATATCGATTTGTCTATTCACGGAATGTCGAATTGCACCGAAATTTGGGGAAAATTACCTGATTTTTTGTGTTTCAATTTGGCAGGTTTAAACAGGCGAATCGAATAGGTTTCAATGTAAAATATGTAATATAAGTCTAAAAAATTTTAAAGACCATTTATTATTTTTAATTTTTAAGAGACCTTTTTGTATTTTTTTAAAACTTTTAAAATACTTTTTGTTGCCATTTTTTTAACAGATCACTTTATTATGTTTTAAAGGCCCTTTTAATTATTTAGGGGATTATTCACAGAGAGCCGATCTGGCCCCAAAATGTCACCGAACAGTGAATTTCCCCATACGGTGACATTTCGTGGCCATTCGGCTTTTAAGAGAGCAGGCAGTTTGCCAAATTTTGGTGAACTGCCAGCAAGTACGGTGCCTGTTCAACGGCAGTGAAATCCCCTATAGAGAAGCAATGATTAATCTATTCACAGACACCGAACAGCAGAGAAATGTCATTGAAATGCCCTGCTGTTCGGTGGTTTCATGCGGCAGGTTTATTCAGGCGAATCTCATAGGCTTCAATGTTAAAAATATTCCCTTTTTTATTCAATATCTAATAAACCGTTTATTATTTTAATCTGCAGTAAAAAGTCTTTTTATTTAGTTTTTTTAGGATATTTTAGGCATTTTTCGGGATCTTTTCGGCAAAAAAACTGTTTAGGAAATATTTAATAAAAATGCAAATATTTTTTTAGATTGAAATTTATGGGGAAAAAAGCCTAATTTCTTTAAAATAAATTAGGAAACCTAAAATTTCACCCAAAAAATCCTGAAAAATCCCCAAAAAAATCTTAAAAAATAAATAAGTAAAGAAACCTTTTTCTGCAGTTAAAAAAAATAAACGGTTGACGACTGGTATTTTCATATTATTGGTAGTAATCTATTTCACATTCTGAAATAACTGATTAAACAACTCTCTAGATAACTCCTAAAAAACCCCGAATGAGCCGAAACGAAAAAAAGTGATTAAGTGACCGTGATAAAAAAATAAAGAAAAACGGGATGAAACAATCTGAAACGAAACCTAACGAAAAGACACGCTGTGCTTATGTCAAGTGATGAGCACAAACAGACAAAATGAGCACAGTACACAGAGGTGAAATGGCTCAGCAGCGAAAGGGTTAAAAGACTTCTAATCTACCCCTGGTGATGTCCTTTGAATACATCCCACACAATACAATGATGCGAATCGGTGACTGACCTATTCACTCCATTCTATGGCCAAAGCCACACAGTGAGGAGCAAGTGATGGAAAGATACAACACAAAATATCACACAATGGATGCGCCCAGTGACACATATAGAGGAAAATATCACACAATGGATACACCCAGTGACACATATAGAGGAAAATATCACACAATGGATGCGCCCAGTGACACATATAGGGGGAAAATATCACACAATGGATGCGCCCAGTGACACATATAGAGGAAAATATCACACAATGGATGCGCCCAGTGACACATATAGAGGAAAATATCACACAATGGATCGCGCCAGTGACACATATAGGGGAAAATATCACACAATGGATGCACCCAGTGACACATATAGAGGAAAATATACACACAATGGATGCACCCAGTGACATATAGAGGAAAATATCACACAATGGGTGCGCCCAGTGACACATATAGGGGGAAAATATCACACAATGAATGCGCCCAGTGATACATATAGAGGAAAATATCACACAATGGATGCACCCAGTGACACATATAGGGGGAAAATATCACACAATGAATGTACCCAGTGATACATATAGAGGAAAATATCACACAATGGGTGTGCCCAGTGACACATATAGGGGGAAAATATCACACAATGAATGCGCCAGTGACACATATAGAGGAAAATATCACACAATGGATGCGCCCAGTGACACATATAGAGGAAAATATCACACAATGGATGCGCCCAGTGACACATATAGAGGAAAATATCACACAATGGATGCACCCAGTGACACATATAGAGGAAAATATCACACAATGGATGCGCCCAGTGACACATATAGAGGAAAATATCACACAATGGATGCGCCCAGTGACACATATAGAGGAAAATATCACACAATGGATGCACCCAGCGACACATATAGAGGAAAATATCACACAATGGATGCGCCCAGTGACACATATAGGGGGAAAATATCACACAATGGATGCGCCCAGTGACACATATAGAGGAAAATATCACACAATGGATGCACCCAGTGACACATATAGAGGAAAATATCACACAATGGATGCGCCCAGTGACACATATAGAGGAAAATATCACACAATGGATGCGCCCAGTGACACATATAGAGGAAAATATCACACAATGGATGCGCCCAGTGACACATATAGAGGAAAATATCACACAATGGATGCGCCCAGTGACACATATAGAGGAAAATATCACACAATGGATGCGCCCAGTGACACATACAAGAGAAAAACAAAACACATAAAATAGCAACATCAAATAAACACAATAAGGACATTTCATTTATTGGTGATACTGGCCCTTTAAGGCCATTTTTTAATACAGTGAAACATCTGATAAAACCCCTATCATGGACCAAACGAGGTCTGGAGAATCTTGTAAGGAAGGGAAACATCTGTCAGAATTTCAGGGAAATTACGTGGAAGCTCAGGAATCACAATGTCCTAATGTCACCAGCCTGGATATGGAGGCGAGAAGACATCTCCCGCAGCCAGATGGTAATGCGGCCCGCTCGCCCCATTGATATATAACCTCATTTCACGTAATCAGGTCTCGCTGATGGAATCTCTCTTGGATTAACGGCTGTCGGAGCACGGAGCGGAGCACACAGGCTTAGGGACAGGAGCTTGGCGGTCGCGTCTCATGAGACGTTTAATCTTATTTCTGGACTTTGAGAGCAAATACCCCGCGGCAATATGGCCCCGCGCGCCGCACTCGCCAACTCAGTAAGAGCTGACAAATGAGTGTGATTACACGGGGATACTCGGCCCAAGCGACACAGAGATCATTGTTACCCGTTAGATGTCTGCACAGAAATATAGGGAGCAGGGCTGCCACTCCTCAATAAAGAGGCATGACTGGGAGAGGGGCAGCTGCTGTAATAAAGATCGACTGCTGCCACATCCCTCGAGAAAGGAGAGCGAGACTGCTCCATCTCTTTATACACAGAGAACGAATACTATATTTCTAATACAAGGATATGGATGTCTGTCACACCTCTAATACAGAGAGAGGGAATGTGAGGAAGAGAGAGAGAATGAGAGAATGAGAGAGAGAATGAGAGAATGTGAGGAAGAGCGAGAGAATGTGAGGAAGAGCGAGAGAATGTGAGGAAGAGCGAGAGAATGTGAGGAAGAGAGAGAGAATGAGAGAATGTGAGGAAGAGCGAGAGAATGTGAGGAAGAGCGAGAGAATGTGAGGAAGAGAGAGAGAATGAGAGAATGAGAGAGAGAATGAGAGAATGTGAGGAAGAGCGAGAGAATGTGAGGAAGAGCGAGAGAATGTGAGGAAGAGCGAGAGAATGTGAGGAAGTGAGAGGGAAAATGAGAGAGAGAGAGAAAGAGAGGGAATGTGTGGAAGAGAGAGAGAGAATGTGAGGAAGAGAGAGAATGTGAGGAAGAGATAGAATGTGAGGATGAGAGAGAGGGAATGTGAGGATGAGAAAGAGGGAATGTGAGGAAGAGAGAGAGAATGTGAGGAAGAGAGAGGGAATGTGAGGAAGAGAGAGGGAATGTGAGGAAGAGAGAGGGAATGTGAGGAAGAGAGAGGGAATGTGAGGAAGAGAGAGGGAATGTGAGGAAGTGAGAGAGGGAATATGAGAGAGAGAGAGAAAGAGAGGGAATGTGTGGAAGAGAGAGAGAGAAGGTGAGGAAGAGATAGAATGTGAGGATGAAAGAGAGGGAATGTGAGGATGAGAAAGAGGGAATGTGAGGAAGAGAGAGAGAATGTGAGGAAGAGAGAGGGAATGTGAGGAAGTGAGAGAGGGAATATGAGAGAGAGAGAGAAGAGAGGGAATGTGTGGAAGAGAGAGAGAGAATGTGAGGAAGAGATAGAATGTGAGGATGAGAGAGAGGGAATGTGAGGATGAGAAAGAGGGAATGTGAGGAAGAGAGAGAGAATGTGAGGAAGAGAGAGGGAATGTGAGGAAGAGAGAGGGAATGTGAGGAAGTGAGAGAGGGAATATGAGAGAGAGAGAGAAAGAGAGGGAATGTGTGGAAGAGAGAGAGAATGTGAGGAAGAGATAGAATGTGACGATGAAAGAGAGGGAATGTGAGGAAGTGAGAGAGGGAATATGAGAGAGAGAGAGAAAGAGAGGGAATGTGTGGAAGAGAGAGAGAGAATGTGAGGAAGAGATAGAATGTGAGGAAGAGAGAGAGAGAATGTGAGGAAGAGAGAAAGAGAGAGAACGTGAGGAAGAGAGAAAGAGAGAGAACGTGAGGAAGAGAGAAAGAGAGAGAATGTGAGGAAGAGAGAGAGAGAATGTGAGGGAGAGAGAGAAAGAGAATGTGAGGAAGAGAGAGAGAGAGAATGTGAGGGAGAGAGAAAGAGAATGTGAGGAAGAGAGAGAGAATGTGAGGAAGAGAGAGAGAGAGAATGTGAGGAAGAGAGAGAGAGAATGTGAGGAAGAGAGAGAGATGTGAGGAAGAGAGAGAGAGAGAGAATGTGAGGAAGAGAGAGAGAATGTGAGGAAGAGAGAGAGAGAGAATGTGAGGAAGAGAGAGAGAGAATGTGAGGAAGAGAGAGAGAGAGAGAATGTGAGGAAGAGAGAGAGAGAGAGAATGTGAGGAAGAGAGAGAGAGAGAGAATGTGAGGAAGAGAGAGAGAATGTGAGGGAGAGAGAGAGAGAGAATGGGAGAGAGAGAGAGAGAGAGAGAATGTGAGGAAGAGAGAGAGAATGTGAGGAAGAGAGAGAGAATGTGAGGAAGAGAGAGAATGTGAGGAAGAGAGAGAATGTGAGGAAGAGAGAGAGAATGTGAGGGAGAGAGAGAGAGAGAATGTGAGGATGAGAGAGAGAGGGAATGTGAGGATGAGAGAGAGAGGGAATGTGAGGAAGAGAGAGAGGGAATGTGAGAGAAAAAGAGAGGGAATGTGTGGAAGAGAGAGAAAGAGAGGGAATGTGAGGAAGAGAGAGAATGTGAGGAAGAGAGAGAGGGAATGTGAGAATGAGAGAGAGAGGGAATGTGTGGAAGAGAGGGAATGTGAGAGAGAGAAAGAGAGGGAATGTGTGGAAGAGAGAGAATGTGAGAGAGAGAAAGAGAGGGAATGTGAGGGAGAGAGAGAGAATGAGAGAATGAGAGAGAGAGAGAGAGAGAGAGAGAGAATGTGAGGAAGAGCGAGAGAATGTGAGGAAGAGCGAGAGAATGCGAGGAAGAGAGAGGGAATGCGAGGAAGAGAGGGAATGTGAGGAAGAGAGAGAATGTGAGGAAGAGAGAGGGAATGTGAGGAAGTGAGAGGGAAAATGAGAGAGAGAGAGAAAGAGAGGGAATGTGTGGAAGAGATAGAATGTGTGGAAGAGAGAATGTGAGGAAGAGAGAGAGAGAATGTGAGGGAGAGAGAGAAAGAATGTGAGGAAGAGAGAGAGAGAGAATGTGAGGGAGAGAGAGAAAGAGAATGTGAGGAAGAGAGAGAGAATGTAAGGAAGAGAGCGAGAATGTGAGGAAGAGAGAGAGAGAATGTGAGGAAGAGAGAGAGAGAGAATGTGAGGAAGAGAGAGAGAGAGAATGTGAGGAAGAGAGAGAGAGAATGTGAGGAAGAGAGAGAGAGAGAATGTGAGGAGAGAGAGAGAGAGAATGTGAGGAAGAGAGAGAGAGAATGTGAGGAAGAGAGAGAGAATGTGAGGGAGAGAGAGAGAGAATGTGAGGGAGAGAGAGAGAATGTGAGGATGAGAGAGAGAGGGAATGTGAGGATGAGAGAGAGAGGGAATGTGAGGAAGAGAGAGAGAGGGAATGTGAGGAAGAGAGAGAGGGAATGTGAGAGAGAAAAAGAGAGGGAATGTGAGAGAGAAAAAGAGAGGGAATGTGTGGAAGAGAGAGAGAATGTGAGGAAGAGAGAGAGAGGGAATGTGAGAGAGAGGGAATGTGAGAGAGCGAAAGAGAGGGAATGTGAGGAAGAGAGAGAGAATGTGAGGAAGAGAGAGAGGGAATGTGAGAATGAGAGAGAGAGGGAATGTGTGGAAGAGAGAGAATGTGAGAGAGAGAAAGAGAGGGAATGTGTGGAAGAGAGAGAATGTGAGAGAGAGAAAGAGAGGGAATGTGAGGGAGAGAGAGAGGGAATGTGAGAATGAGAGAGAGAGGGAATGTGTGGAAGAGAGGGAATGTGAGAGAGAGAAAGAGAGGGAATGTGTGGAAGAGAGAGAGAATGTGAGGGAGAGAGAGAGAATGTGAGGGAGAGAGAGAGAGAGAATGTGAGGGAGAGAGAGAGAATGTGAGGATGAGAGAGAGAGGGAATGTGAGGATGAGAGAGAGAGAGGGAATGTGAGGAAGAGAGAGAGGGAATGTGAGGAGAGAGAGGGAATGTGAGAGAGAAAAGAGAGGGAATGTGAGAGAGAAAAAGAGAGGGAATGTGTGGAAGAGAGAGAGAATGTGAGGAAGAGAGAGAGAGGGAATGTGAGAGAGAGGGAATGTGAGAGAGCGAAAGAGAGGGAATGTGAGGAAGAGAGGAGGAATGTGAGGAAGAGAGAGAGGGAATGTGAGAATGAGAGAGAGAGGGAATGTGTGGAAGAGAGAGAATGTGAGAGAGAGAAAGAGAGGGAATGTGTGGAAGAGAGAGAATGTGAGAGAGAGAAAGAGAGGGAATGTGAGGGAGAGAGAGAGGGAATGTGAGAATGAGAGAGAGAGGGAATGTGTGGAAGAGAGGGAATGTGAGAGAGAGAAAGAGAGGGAATGTGTGGAAGAGAGAGAGAATGTGAGAGAGAGAAAGAGAGGGAATGTGAGGGAGAGAGAGAGGGAATGTGAGGAAGAGAGGGAATGTGAGGAAGAGAGAGAGAGAGAATGTGAGGAAGAGAGAGAGGGAATGTGAGAATGAGAGAGAGGGAATGTGAGAGAGAGAAAGAGAGGGATTTTGAGGAAGAGAGAGAGAGGGAATGTGAGGAAGAGAGAGAGAGAGAGAATGTGAGGAAGAGAGAGAGAGAGAATGTGAGGAAGAGAGAGAGAGGGAATGTGAGGATGAGAGAGAGAGGGAATGTGAGGATGAGAGAGGGAATGTGTGGAAGAGAGAGAGGGAATGTGAGGATGAGAGAGAGGGAATGTGTGGAAGAGAGAGAGAGAGGGAATGTGTGGAAGAGAGAGAATGCGAGGAAGAGAGGGAATGTGAGGAAGAGAGAGAGAGAATGTGAGGAAGAGAGAGAGGGAATGTGAGAATGAGAGAGAGGGAATGTGAGAGAGAGAAAGAGAGGGATTTTGAGGAAGAGAGAGAGAGGGAATGTGAGGAAGAGAGAGAGAGAGAATGTGAGGAAGAGAGAGAGAGGGAATGTGAGGATGAGAGAGGGAATGTGTGGAAGAGAGAGAGGGAATGTGAGGATGAGAGAGAGGGAATGTGAGGATGAGAGAGAGGGAATGTGAGGAAGAGAGAGAGAGAGGAATGTGTGGAAGAGAGAGGATGCGAGGAAGAGAGAGAGAATGTGAGGAAAGAGAGAGAGAGAAAGAGAGGGATTTTGAGGAAGAGAGAGAGAGGGAATGTGAGGAGAGAAGAGGAGAGAATGTGAGGAAGAGAGAGAGAGGGAATGTGAGGATGAGAGAGGGAATGTGTGGAAGAGAGAGAGGGAATGTGTGGAAGAGAGAGAGGGAATGTGAGGATGAGAGAGAGGGAATGTGAGGAAGAGAGAGAGAGAGGGAATGTGTGGAAGAGAGAGAGAGAGAATGTGAGGAAGAGAGGAGAGGGAATGTGAGGATGAGAGAGGGAATGTGTGGAAGAGAGAGAGGGAATGTGTGGAAGAGAGAGAGGGAGAATGTGAGGAAGAGAGAGAGAGGGAATGTGAGGATGAGAGAGGGAATGTGTGGAAGAGAGAGAGGGAATGTGTGGAAGAGAGAGAGGGAATGTGAGGATGAGAGAGAGGGAATGTGAGGAAGAGAGAGAGAGAGGGAATGTGTGGAAGAGAGAGGATGCGAGGAAGAGAGAGAGAATGTGAGGAAAGAGAGAGAGAGAATGCGAGGAAGAGAGAGGGAATGTGAGGATGAGAGAGAGAGGGAATGTGAGGAAGAGAGAGAGAGGGAATGTGACGATGAGAGAGAGAGAGGGAATGTGTGGAAGAGAGAGAATGCGAGGAAGAGAGGGAATGTGAGGAAGAGAGAGAGAGAGAATGTGAGGAAGAGAGAGAGGGAATGTGAGAATGAGAGAGAGGGAATGTGAGAGAGAGAAAGAGAGGGATTTTGAAGAAGAGAGAGAGAGGGAATGTGAGGAAGAGAGAGAGAATGTGAGGAAGAGAGAGAGAGAATGTGAGGAAGAGAGAGGGAGAATGTGAGGAAGAGAGAGAGAGGGAATGTGAGGATGAGAGAGAGAGGGAATGTGAGGATGAGAGAGGGAATGTGTGGAAGAGAGAGAGGGAATGTGAGGATGAGAGAGAGGGAATGTGAGGAGAGAGAAGAGAGAGGGAATGTGTGGAAGAGAGAGAATGCGAGGAAGAGAGAGAGAATGTGAGGAAAAGAGAGAGAGAGAATGCGAGGAAGAGAGAGAGGGAATGTGAGGATGAGAGAGAGAGGGAATGTGTGGAAGAGAGAGAGGGAATGTGAGAGAAAGAAAGAGGGAATGTGAGGAAGAGAGAGAGAGGGAATGTGTGGAAGAGAGAGAGGGAATGTGAGAGAAAGAAAGAGGGAATGTGAGGAAGAGAGAGAGAGGGAATGTGTGGAAGAGAGAGAGAGAATGTGAGGAAGAGAGAGAGAGAATGTGAGGAAGAGAGAGAATGCGAGGGAGAGAGAGAGGGAATGTGTGGAAGAGAGAGAGGGAATGCGTGGAAGAGAGAGAGAATGTGAGGAAGAGAGAGGGAATGTGAGGAAGAGAGAGGGAATGTGAGGATGAGAAAGAGAGAATGTGAGGAAGAGAGAGAAAGGGAATGTGAGGAAGAGAGAAAGAGGGAACGTGAGGGAGAAAGAGGGGGAACATAAGGAAGAGAAAGAGGGAACGTGAGGAAGAGAGAGAGAGAGAGAACGCGATTAAGAGATAGAGGGAATGTGAGGGAGAGAGATGGGGAACATGAGGAAGAGAGAGGGAGAATGCAAGAGAGGGAATGTCAGAAAGAGAGAGAGGGGATGTGAGGAAGAGAGGGAATGTGACATAGAGAGGGAATGTGAGGAAGAGAGGTAATGTGAGGAAGAGAGAGAGGAAATGAAGAATGCTAGAGAGAGAGAGCAGAAATGGAGAATGTGAGAGAGAGGGAGGTAATGTGAGAATGCAAGAAAGAACTTGAGAGAGAGGAAATACGAGAGGGAGAATGCAAGAGAATGTGAGAGAGGGAATGAAAGAGAGAGAGAATGCAAAAGAATGTGAGAGAGAGGGAGAATGCAAGAGAGGGAATGTGAGAGAGAGGGAGAATACAAGCGACAGGGATTGTGAGAGAATGTGAGAGGGAATGAGAGAGAGGGAACGCGAGAGAATACCAATCAAGGAGGGAACGAGACAGAATACGAGAGAGAATGTAAGAGAGGGAATGCGAGAGAATGCAAGCGAGAAAGGGAATGTGAGAGAATGCGAGAGAGAAGGAGAATATGAGGGAATGCGAGGGAATGAGTGAGAATGCGAGGGAGAATGTGTGGGGGAATGTGTGAGGGAATGTGTGGAAATGGTTGAGAAAGTGAGAAAGGGGGTATGCGAGAGAATGCAAGAGAGAGGGAAAGTGAGGGAATGCGAGAGAGGGAATGCCTGAGAATGCAAGAGAGAGGGAATGCTTGAGAGTGAGGGACAAGAGAATGCAAGAGAGAGGGAATGCAAACGACGCGCTGGATGTGTCCACAGGTTTCTCCTGAGATTGCTGACAACTTCAGTTTATGGTCTCTTTGCTGCAACTCGCGGTCAATCCAACACTGACTTTGGGTCCTTCTACAATAGTGGATTGCCAGTGACATCCTGGATGTCAGTCTCTATGTGACTCTGCGTGATATAATCAGAATCAAACTCCTCCACCGGGCCCATTTATCTGTCAGACCAAGGTGTGTGTGGGAGAAGTGGGCTTTTCAGCTACGTTAATGCTGGAGCGTGTTTTATCCGTGCTGGCCTGTCCATCCCCTGTGTGTGTGTTGCCATATTGGTTCTCCTTTTCTTCCTTGGTTGTGCCCTGTGTGTTACAGTTGGCTGTGAGCCCAAAATAAGTTTGAAGCCTTTCAGGGTTCTTCAAAGAGAGTCGATCCGGCCCCGAAATGGAACTGGACACTGAAATTAAGCATTTGGTGCCATTTGGGGCCGTTTGGCTATTCAGAGAGCAGGAAATTCGCCAAATTCTGGCAAATTGCCTGCACGTACGGTGCCTGTTTGGAGGCAGTGAAATCCCCCATAGAGAAGCAATGGTTCGTCTATTCAGAGACACTGAACAGCAGGGAAAAGTTGCCGAAATTCCCTGCTGTTCGGTGGTTTCATTCGACAGGTTTATTCAAGTGAGTCCCATAGGCTTCAATGTTAAAAACATTCAATTTTTAATTCAATATCTAATAAACCGTTTATTATTTTATTCTGCTGTACAGAGTATCTTTATTTTTAGATTTTTTTAGGATGTTTTAGGCATTTTTGGGGATTTTTTTAAAAAAAAAATCTTTTTTTTTTTTTTTTTTTTTAAATCATTTTTTTCTTTTTTCTGTAACAGACCTTTTAATTATCATTCATTGGATTTTATATGTAAATTCCAGACATTTTCGTTCTGTAGTTTTTCGGCAATCAGCGATTCAAGTTTCAAGCAAACTGATTTTTTTTTTTCCCCCACCATGTCCGTCTTTTTCCGGCGGCTGCTCTGCTCTGTGATTGATGGCTGCTTGGATTTTTCCAGCGTGTTCTGCTTGGTTTTTGCGGGTTTTCGGTGAGTGTTCGGTGAGTGTTTGGCGAGTATTCCCTGCACTAAGGGGGCCCTGCGGTGCTTTCTGAATACACCTCAGGGTCGGCGAACTAGGAATCGCCAACTCGCCCCGAAGTGCAGGGAACAAAAAGTCACTGAACATGCAGTGACTTTTTGGATCTCTTTGAATAACCCTGTTTGTTTTTAGCCTTTGTTGAGCTCCGGCTATGTGAATAGGTCTAAACAATATGTCGAAAGATTGAGGGTGAGAGGGAGCCTGCTGCACAGAGGCCTTCTCCATGGGTACGGAGCTCTGTGACTGAGTCCTTATTGTCAGCAGGACAAATTTTGGTTTGAAAGCTATTTGCCACGTTTTGAAAAATGGTATCCATTGTTTACAGGTCCTGGACAGTAGCATGGCCTGTAGGGGGCATTACAGCTTCAGGAATAATAGCACGTTCATTCTTTATCCGAAAATCTTCATTTTTGATGAGAGCTCTGAGGGTCAGCTAAGTTCAGATACATTGTAATTCTGAAGTCCTGTTAGAAGGCAAATGTTTCTTTGAAATTTCTAGTGGTTCCGGCCATGGTTGCAAATAATCCTAGAACACAAACCTAATCCGCTAAATCCGTACCTAATCAGAGTGACCGGGTGAAAAACTGGGACAGTTTACAAAACAAGGTGAAGCTGGGGATATGATAGGAACACAAACAAAAGAACGAGCCAAGGCTGACAGCAAAGAGACAGGAACTCCAACACGCCGGGCTCTGGGAGCAGATAGAGGGTTGCCGGACAAAATCCCTACATCCAGGTTCCCTAATGCCAACATCCCGACGGCCAACTTCCAGACAGAATAAGTGCCGGACATCCCTACATGGCCAACTTCCAGACATCGATTATCCCAGTGGCTAACCCTAATACTAACACCCTTACCCTAGGTTTAAAGGGGTTAGCGCTAGGTTTAGGGGGGGTTAGGGTTAGGGCTAGGTTTAGGGGGTTAGGGAGAAGAGTTAGTGTTAGCCGCTGGGATTTTGGATGTCTGGAAGTTGGCCGTCAAGGTGTTGTCTGTGTAGGGAAGTTGGCCGTCAGGATTTTGGCATTAGGGAACCTGATTGTAGGGATTTCGACCCAAACCCAGATAGAGCCATGGTCAGCAGGAAGTCCCCAGAAGCCATGCCAGTGCAACCTAATGAGCAAGGGAAAGGGTTACTTAGGGTGTAGGGCATTCCCACTTGCTGGGCAGAATGAGGAGTGGCCTCTGCCCAGCACCTGCAACAGCTCTAGGGATCCAGGGAGAGAAGGGGATCATCCTCACTCTCCAACATCAAGCCACTACCAGCATGCCCAAGTCCCCAGCTGAAGTGCTGGCAACCGGCACAGAGTGCTGCTGGCCTCTGCCCTGCACCTGTAAGAGCACCAGGGATCCAGGGAGAGGAAGTGGTTGTCCTCCCTGCGCAACTGGGAATTATGTTTCGAGGAGAGGATACTGGAACTGGGGTTCCTCAGCAACTGGAAATGGCTCTGGGAGACTGGGCAGTCGGCTTAGCTCCCCACTGGACGGGTGTCATTCTGGGAGATTGGGCAATCCGCAAAGCGTCCCAGCTGCAGAATTTAACTGGCCAGCAGGATTATATCTCGGAGTTGAAATGCTCGACTAACACAGGTCCATACCAGTGGGTGGTCTGGGACCTGGTTAATCTCCTTGTGGGGGGGGGGGCTGCCAAGCGGCTAAGGCTCGTGAAAGAGACCAGGGGATTTGCCATATTTTCCCGGTAAGAGCAATAAAGGGAGCTGGGACTTGAGTGCCAGGCCGACGCACCTTTTGTACCCAGGTCTTTGGAGCCGCATACGGATACATTTGCTCCCTCGCCCAGTTGAAACTGATGTTTTGTTATTCAAAATAGACTTATTCCACCAGCTATAGACTATTGGGGAATTGGTGGATCTTACAAATATATTTGGTTTTTCACTGTGCTATAGTTCACTGCTTTGCCTCTCCTCCAGCTGGACTTCTGAACTTAATTGTGGCCACCCCCGACTGACTCATTCAGGTCACCTAAATTCAGGCACATAGAACTTGAGGGAGTAAAGCAGAGCCAGGGTGTAGCCCTATTGTTCTCCTTACCCCGCCCTCTGAACAGTTTGAATGTACTGGGTCTTTCTAAAAAATAAAGCCAGTCTGCTTTTGAATTCTCAAATGGTCTCCATCCTTCTTTCAACCATGGTTAAAGTTTGGGTGGGCTGTGAGAACTGCTTTAAGGGGAGAGAGACCACTGATGGAGGTACTCAGGGTACAGATGCTCCATTACAGAGCCCCTTATAGTGAAGTGTCTCAGTATCAAGGCCTTGGATCAATTAGGCTATTCCACCCTTCATTGAATCTGTTCTATTTTTTGGAAGAAGAAGCAGAAAAGACAATAGAGTTAATGCAGGACAATCTTTGCTCAGCTTATTGACGTACGAAAAGAGTAGAAATGTAAGGGGGCAGGAAATCAGCAGTGTGGGAGTTTGAAATCCAGGTAGAGTTGTGCTGTTACGTGGTGTCATTGCTGTAATTGTGTATGGTGAGTCACACTGACAAACCTTTATTAAGAAAATGAGTTGCCATTGACAGTAATAACATTTCTATCCCAGCTGAAGTATCATTCATCACTCAGACACCAGTCAGTAGGATAAGAGCTGCTAATCCTCGCACGCAGACATTTTCATTCCATACAGTGTTTTGTTTTTGGTGCCAAACAGGATCCCGAATAGCCATCTCTGGCCGGATCCTGGATAATTCTGCGTCCGGGTCTATTTATACCTTTAGACTTCAGAAAAAAAGGAAAAGATTAATGATCTCTGCGCTTAACCACTTGGCTGCTATGGACGCGCTCAGCGCGTCCAGCCAAGTGGTTCTCCTGTGCTACGGACGCGCTGAGCGCATCCGAGCACAGGAGGCAGCAATCTGCCGGATTCCGGTGGATTGCTGCGCCCCCCCGGTGCGGGCTGACATCTTGGATGTCAGCCCAGCACTCCGGGACCCCGGCAGAGCAATTAGATGTCATCGCGGTGACGCGATGACATCTAATTCAGGCGCCCCCGCATGTGCGGAGGAGGCGCCTGAAAGAGAGGGGGGGATCCTTCGGACCTCTCTCCCTCCCGATCGCCGGGGAGCAGGGAGTTAATACAGGCACCGCTTGGAAGGGCACAGCCTGCCCTTCCAAACGGTGGCTGTCATTAACCCCTGGGGAGCCGGATCACGAATCGGCGCTGAAAAGCGCAGGTTCGTGATCCTTTCCCGGAGCTGGCCGACATCTTGGATGTCGGCCAAGCCTCCGGGAACTCCCCCTGAGGACTGGCATCATCGTGCATAGCACAATGACGCCAGTCCTGGAGTTAACCCCTAGCTGCCACCAATGGTGGAGATAGGGGGTTCCAATGAACCCCCTATCTCCCGATCCGTGGCAGCTAGGGGTTAAAGTTTGGTACTGTTAGATCGGCCAGAGCATGGCTGTTCCAACGATACCAAACACGACTGTGAAAAAAGTTTTTTTTAAAAAAATAAAAAATTTAAATAAAAAAATATTTTAAAAAAATTCAAAAAAAAAAAAGTTTTTTTGGTTTGTTAATGCAGTAATATTGTTCCCATTTCAATTATAATGTGAACAATGATGCTGCACTAACGATTTTTGTATGCGGTGCGTTTGTTTAAAATCGCGTAACTTTCTCCAAAAACAAATGTAACGAGACCCCATTTCTAATTTTTTTAACAAGCGCACCCCATACAAAATATAACCGCAATTGCTCGCATGTTAAAATGTGAAATAAAAAACACTTTACACGTTGTAAATTATTGAAAATTCATATTTTATTGCATTTTTTGTAATAATATACAGACAGGTCATGACGTATACATATAATAATGACATATTATGAATCTGCCGAGTCTGACGGAAAGAACGATATCTAATATGTCTGGGTCATATACTAAAATAAGCCTTCAAAACACGTTTAAACATGATGAGCAAAACCGGTAAAAATGACCTCAGCACAGAGGCGTGAAACACCTCAGCAGCGAAAGGGTTAAAGTATGAGAAATGATCGAAAATATAGGAATCTTCTAAGAATGAATGCGAGTTTCTCTCCTTCGATTACAGCCTGTCTAGTGACTGGTGAGGTACATCCACACACACAACACTAAACCAACATAATTGCACACACGCCAGTCACAGAAGCACTTAGGCTAGGGTCAGACTAACGCATTTTTCGCGTTGTCCGTGAAAAAGTGCGTTCGAACGAATGGACGCATTTTTTCACGGAAAACGCAATAGCGGTCATACCATGCGCATTTTCGTCCGTGATTTTGTACCGATCATCAATAAAACACTTTTTTCGTCTGGACGTTATGTTGGCCGGACGTGTGCAGCGTCTGACGTCTCCTAATCACGCACACACGCCGCTAGCGGACGCAGCGCACTCTGTACGTCAGTACTAGCGGTTTCACGTTCTCGAAAAAATGCGTTCGTTTGCCACTTGCGTTGCGCAGCCGCACTTTTGTGCGGCCGTTCTTCGTATGCTGCCTGGCATTGGACGTCATTTGCTGCTAGCACGGCCGTGATTTAGTGCTGCTAAACGCACGTTGATACTGCGTTAATCTGACCCTAGCCTTACAGAAATACATATTAGACATGTATGATTTGGTTCAGACCGATTCGAAAATTATCTGATATATTTTGGATCAATACGAATCGTTTTCCAAATAAAAAAAAATTCAAATCAATCCAAATATTTCCAATTATAAATCCAGATTTAATCAGAATAGAAAAAGAAAAAACAAAACAAAACTGGTAACCCTACCCTTAGCCCTAAACCAACCCTAAACCTAACCCTAGTGCTAATCATATGACACCCAGAAACTGTAAGTCTAACCCTAGCCTTAACCTTACCCTAGCACTAAACCTAACCCTAACAGAACCCTAATCCTACACTTAACCCTAACACTAATCATATGAGACCAAAATATTGTAACCTTACCCTAGCACTAAACCAAGTCCTAACCCCTAACCTAACCCTAAAACTAGCACTAATCATATGACAGCAGAAACTGTAATCGTACCCTAGCCTTAACCTAACAGTAACACTAAACCTAGCCTAATGCAATCATGAGTCCCAGAAACTGTAACCTTACCCCAAGCCCTAACCTAACCCTAGCACTAAACTTAGCCCTAATCATAGCCTAACCCTAAACCTTCACCTAGCGTTAGCGCTAGTCATATGCCCTATCCTAACCCTAGCACTAAAACTAGCCCTAACCCTAACTTAACTCTAGCCCTCACCCTAATAATATGATTCACAGAAACTGTAACCGTAAGCTTAGCCCTAACCTAATTATCTAACCCTAACCCTGACCCAAGCTCCCATGACCAATTTTTTATGTATAACACATAAAGTTTCCGAATATTGGAAATGGACGAATATATTGGAATCGGTTCCATACCAAAATATTGGAAGCTTCTGATATTCCAAATCTGATATTTTCAGAATCCTAAATAATCCGAGCTGAGCACATACACCTGTTTCCGAAGCAAACACAGGTGTGCGCAGACACAAACATACATGAAACCACTCACAGGAAAACAAATATGCACACATGTACAATCATGAACAAATACATAAACTGCCTGGCCCAAAAAAAAGTCACCACCTGCATGTAATTAAGCAAATAGGTGTGAGTCTTCCATTGGATAATTACTGCAGTGATTAATATGTTGCAGCATAAAATGAGGTCATGTGACTCCCTGAATATACTGAATGAGCAGGTTTTCCATCAATGGGTTTTTTCTCCCCTGATGGCACAGCGGGCATATTCCAAGATGGTAATGTCAGGATTCATTGGGCTCAAATTGTGCAAGAGTGGTTCAGGGAGCATGAGACATCATTTTCACACATGGATTGGCCACCGCACAGTACAGACCTTAACCCCATTGAGAATCTTTGGGATAATGTGCTGGAGAAGACTTTACGCAGCGCCGCGACTCTCCCATCATCAATACAAGATCTTGGCCACAAATTAATGCTGCTCTGGACGCAAATAAATGCTGTGACATTGCATGAGCTTATCCACACGATGCCGCGGCGAATGCATGACGCAAACACAGCAAGAGCAAATGAACACCTGAGCAAGTGAATAAAAGCCTTATAGTGTGTTGGACCAATGGGAACTCCATTCCTCCTGCAAAAATTGGAGGACCTGCAGTCCCATGCGTTCCCACTCAACTTGACCCTTGTTTTTTTTTCCACTCAGATGTTCACCAGTTGCAAATGAGGTAAAAGTCACTACTGTTGCATCTATGTTAATCAATAACTATCCACCAGGAAAATTCACATTTAGGACAAAGAAAAATATGAAGAGAAATTGAATTTTGGTTAGAAGTTAAAATTCCAGGGGTAGATGCCAAAGGTTGCAGATTTTAATCCTATTATCTCCAAAGAGCTTCTTACGGCATAAAAATGAGGTCAGTTAACAAGGCCACCACCTGGGGATGATAGCCCATAATGTGTTAAGGGGCCCAGTGGCTCCTGGGGGCCCAGTCCTTGCCAAACCCTGTGTAGCTTATCTAAGTGACATAGATGTAAGGCCCTCTCCATGACACCCAGGACTGGCCCACCGGGATACGAAGAAATTTCCCGGTGGGTCCTAGCATCTGAGATTGGTAAGAGCACTTTGACTCTTTACTGAGGGAGCAATTATTATGGTCTGCACCAGGTAGAGGTACTTAGGGAATGCTCTACCACCAGACCACCAGGAACACATTTTATCCCTTTGCTGGAGCACCAAGGATTTAGTCCACTCCCTGTAAAATAAGGTAAGCAAAAGAGGAGGCAAAATGCTTGATTTATAAATTAATTTACTGGAATGGGCAGCTGAGGGAAGGAGCTCTGACCAGACGTTCAGTAAGGGGTCTCACCATTTCTGATGGCAGCCCTGTCAGTTAATAAAGAAAATACTGGTGTTTTGCGGAGGCGAGGAACAAGGCACAGCTCTGAACACGAAATTTATATTGATCCTTCCACCACCAGACATGTGATCTCACAGACAGGGATGTTTTGACCAAACATATTGTTTCTTTCATCAAAGAATGAATGTTTTCTGATGTCTTCATAAAGCCGTCATTTATGAAGCTGTAGAAACGGTGCCGAGCTTGATGAACGTCCCATAAAAAAAAGCATCTCAATGAAAACCCAGCAAAAACAACGCTATCAATAAAAGCCGAGAAAGGCCAGACTGGGAATCATTTCTCTGGCAGAAACATTTATCTGGGAGAACAACATAAACATCAGTCAGCTTTATCGGAGAGAGGACATTTAACCCGAATGCAGCCGAGTGTCCTCTGAATGACCAAACTCTCACTTTATTACTGCTGGATATATCGTCTGCTCACCGGGTCACTGTGAGGTTTGGATAAAAAGGTATATATGGATAGAGAAATGATAAGAGTTGAAGGAAACCTTTGGAATTACATGATTTCTGCACTGATTCCACTGACTAAGAGGGTTATTCACCAACATCCGAATTACCCACCAAATAGCACCGAATGTTGAATCTCACCATATCTGCAATTTTGGGGCAATTTGTCTCCTCACTAAACTGTCAATTTACTAAACACAGGTGGAATTGATTAAAGGAAAAACAGTGAAGCGCCTCCAGAAAAAAGTGACTAAATGTCCACATTGAATGTGGGGGTTCTCCCAAAAACCCGAAATCATGTATTGCAGAAGGTCAAAGGAGCGCCAGCAAACTGGATGTACAATTAGTCACCATACATTTCCAATAGACTGTCTTCTAGATCGTCCCAAATGAATCACTCTTCCAATATAATTTCTGCAGAAGAGAAAGGATATACTAGTGCAATATGTCGTTCCACCATAGGAGGGAAGTTAATCAGTCATGGTCCTACTCACATGATGTTGAGCCTGACCTCGGCTCTAGGGTGAATAGTGGTTTTGGGTCTTCGAACGATGTTCAGGTGCCCATATTCCCGCAATAGAATTCTTCAAGCACTTTCCCCTGCAGTGGATCCGAAAAATACCAACGCACTTTCTGGTGCAATATTGTTATATGATAATAATGGAGTAGGTATTCGTAAACGGTTACACTCACATATTAATGAGCCGCATTGGCTCCAAGATGTCACATATGGAATATCAAGGTAATTCCAAAACCTTCTTTAAAATCACGTTCCAGGAAGCAGCAATAGTTAAAATAAATTTATTTAAATACATAAATTATATTTACCAGTACGCGTTTCGCTCCTTAGAGCTTCTTCAGCTGGTATCAACATGTCTTGTGTATGCTGCTTCCTTATAAACTATTCAAATACCCATTACATCTTTGGCTTTAATTAAAACACTTGAGTTCAATCAAGACTAATTAAAATCAAATTAAAATAAATTAAAAACATTTGAAATCAATTAAAACACACATGGTTTGTAATATATGCATCCTAGCGTTGCCCTCCAGCATGGACCGCATGTCCACACCTCCATATAATCAATAATCACATAAAAACACCAAAAGTCTTATTGGATGTATCACGCATGCTCACACTAGGATGCATGCGCACAGCCGGTCAGGGCCGTCTTACGCCCAGCGCCTAATCATATGCACTGTCCCACCAAAAACATGGCGGACAGTGCAGCGCCATATCTCGGGATAAAAATCCACCCTGGGCACAAATAGAAGACGATCTGCATGGAACCAAGTGCTCACTATAGCAACTTGCTGTATAGTGGGCTCAATTTTATATATAACTCAACTATAATCACATAGATCAAAATCGATCATCGATGAATACGATCGCGCATGCGCATAGTACAGTAATGCATACAGCCAATGGGTCATCCCATAGTCCAATCGTTGCAGGCATCCAAAATGCGTCCAGATGTGTATTATCCCACCAGAAAATGGCGGACAGTTTATCATTGTATCCCATAATCGAAGGACACCAGTAGGAAACATTATAGATGAACATATATGAAAATAAACTTGATACTCGTATGTGCTGTCCCACCAAAAACATGGCGGACAGCGCAGCGCCATATCTCGGGACAAAAATCCACCCTGGGCATAAATAAAAATCAAAAAAGCGAAAAACAATTTGCATGAAACCAAGTGCACATTATAGCAACTTGCTCTATAGTGGGCTCAATTTTATATTTAACTCAACTGTATTCACATAGATCAGAACCGATCATAAATGAATGGGATCGTGCATGCGCATAGTACAATATATGCGTATAGCCAGTTGGCCATCCTATAGCCCAATCGTTGCAGGTGTCCAGAGTGTGTCCAGATGTGCATTCTCCCACCAGAAACATGGCGGACATCTTAACATTGTACCCCATAATCGAAGGACAACAGTAAGAAACGTTATGTATGAACATATATGAAGATAACCACAATGGGCTTAATTTGACAAGTGTCACAGTAATAATAACATATTTTTTGGAATCAATTCACCTCTACATACATAACCATAGAGGATGTCCCTCTATAGTGTATACATTATTATACAATTATTCACAATATTATTAGTAAACAAATCCGCATTATTAACCTTAAAGTGATAATATCTATATCGCCAACATCTATTAAAGTGCTATTGCTATGTCATTAATTAATTAGTGGATTAAATATATTAAATAAATAAATTAAGAAATGATGACACCGAGTGCTAAATATATATTATTTAAAACATAAATGGTAAATTTACCTCTACATACAAGACTACAGAGGAATCTTTCTATAGTGTATATTGTTAAAAAATGGCATTATAAACCGCAAAGTGATATTGTCTATATAGTTAACATCTATTAAAGTGCTAGTGTTATGACATTATTTGTATATTAATTAATTGTACACATTAGATTAACTAATTATAATAGTATATACTATGTGCAAAATTACAATTTTTTTTGTGCAATTTTTATGTGCTAGTTTTATTTTATGTGCAAATTTTATTATAAAGTGGCTAGAGTTTGACATATTAATTGTACAATTAAATACCATTAGTGTTGACATAATTATATGTAGATTATTATCATAATTGTGCTATAATAAATACACTATTTATTAGATATAATAAATTAGTATTTTCCATATATATATAGTATATATTATCTAATACTAAGTGGCTTGTGCAAATTTATAGTAGAGTATAATTATAAATGATTATTATTAAAAATTATTAATCCTTATTAAACAACAATATTGACCATTACCGATTTAACTTCCATATAGGGCATATAATGTAATCTCTTTTATAATAGGTATAAACAAATTATTTAAATCATTATGTTTACATAGTTTTCTACAGTAAATTACCAATAGTGCATGATTAAAGGAAATGAATCAACTCGAACTCATTATTGAGACCATTAGGGGCCATGGTGCCCAAATCAAATATAGACTTCATCTCTTCTCTCCCCAAAACAATGGTCTCACTCACACCCTTATTAATGGATCTGACCCTTTTAATTGCTCTAAATTTCAAACCCTTTGGACAACTATTATGTACTAGTTGTAAAGCCTGCCCAGAGGGCAGTCTATTGTGGATATACTGCCCCTGCTCATGTATACTGCCCCAGCTTGTGGATATTGCCCCAGCTCGTGGATATTGCCCCAGCACGTGGATACTGCCCCAGCACGTGGATACTGCCCCAGCACGTGGATACTGCCCCAGAACATGGATACTGCCCCAGCACGTGGATACTGCCCCAGCACGTGGATACTGCCCCAGCACGTGGATATTGCCCCAGCACGTGGATACTGCCCCAGCACGTGGATATTGCCCCAGCACGTGGATATTGCCCCAGCACGTGGATACTGCCCCAGCACGTGGATACTGCCCCAGCACGTGGATATTGCCCCAGCACGTGGATATTGCCGCAGCACGTGGATACTGCCCCAGCTCGTGGATACTGCCCCAGCTCGTGGATACTGCCCCAGCACGTGGATTGATACTGCCCCAGCACGTGGATATTGACCCAGCACGTGGATACTGCCCCAGCACGTGGATACTGCCCCAGCACGTGGATATTGCCCCAGCACGTGGATACTGCCCCAGCACGTGGATATTGCCCCAGCACGTGGATACTGCCCCAGCACGTGGATACTGCCCCAGCTCGTGGATACTGCCCCAGCACGTGGATTGATACTGCCCCAGCACGTGGATATTGCCCCAGCACGTGGATACTGCCCCAGCACGTGGATACTGCCCCAGCACGTGGATACTGCCCCCAGCTCGTGGATATTGGCCCAGCTCGTGGATACTGCCCCAGCACGTGGATACTGCCCCAGCACGTGGATTGATACTGCCCCAGCACGTGGATTGATACTGCCCCAGCACGTGGATATTGCCCAGCACGTGGATTGATACTGCCCCAGCACGTGGATATTGGCCCAGCACGTGGATACTGCCCCCAGCTCGTGGATACTGCCCCAGCACGTGGATTGATACTGCCCCAGCACGTGGATTGATACTGCCCCAGCACGTGGATATTGCCCCAGCACGTGGATTGATACTGCCCCAGCACGTGGATATTGACCCAGCACGTGGATACTGCCCCAGCACGTGGATATTGACCCAGCACGTGGATACTGCCCCAGCTCGTGGATACTGCCCCAGCACGTGGATTGATACTGCCCCAGCACGTGGATATTGCCCCAGCACGTGGATACTGCCCCAGCACGTGGATACTGCCCCCAGCACGTGGATACTGCCCCAGCTCGTGGATATTGGCCCAGCTCGTGGATACTGCCCCAGCACGTGGATACTGCCCCAGCACGTGGATTGATACTGCCCCAGCACGTGGATTGATACTGCCCCAGCACGTGGATATTGCCCCAGCACGTGGATTGATACTGCCCCAGCACGTGGATTGATACTGCCCCAGCACGTGGATATTGCCCCAGCACGTGGATTGATACTGCCCCAGCACGTGGATATTGCCCCAGCACGTGGATACTGCCCCAGCACGTGGATACTGCCCCCAGCTCGTGGATATTGGCCCAGCTCGTGGATACTGCCCCAGCACGTGGATACTGCCCCAGCACGTGGATTGATACTGCCCCAGCACGTGGATTGATACTGCCCCAGCACGTGGATATTGCCCCAGCACGTGGATGATACTGCCCCAGCACGTGGATATTGGCCCAGCACGTGGATTGATACTGCCCCAGCACGTGGATATTGCCCCAGCACGTGGATACTGCCCCAGCACGTGGATACTGCCCCCAGCACGTGGATACTGCCCCCAGCTCGTGGATATTGGCCCAGCTCGTGGATACTGCCCCAGCACGTGGATACTGCCCCAGCACGTGGATTGATACTGCCCCAGCACGTGGATTGATACTGCCCCAGCACGTGGATATTGCCCCAGCACGTGGATTGATACTGCCCCAGCACGTGGATATTGGCCCAGCACGTGGATACTGCCCCCAGCTCGTGGATACTGCCCCAGCACGTGGATTGATACTGCCCCAGCACGTGGATTGATACTGCCCCAGCACGTGGATTGATACTGCCCCAGCACGTGGATATTGCCCCAGCACGTGGATTGATACTGCCCCAGCACGTGGATATTGACCCAGCACGTGGATACTGCCCCAGCTCGTGGATATTGGCCCAGCTCGTGGATACTGCCCCAGCACGTGGATACTGCCCCAGCACGTGGATTGATACTGCCCCAGCACGTGGATATTGCCCCAGCACGTGGATTGATACTGCCCCAGCACGTGGATATTGACCCAGCACGTGGATATCGCCCCCCCCGCTCGTGGATATGGCCCCCCCCGCTCGTGGATATCGCCCCCCCGCTCGTGGATATCGCCCCCCCGCTCGTGGATATCGCCCCCCCGCTCGTGGATATCGCCCCCCCAGCTCGTGGATATTGCCCAGCACGTGGATTGATACTGCCCCAGCACGTGGATATTGACCCAGCACGTGGATTGATACTGCCCCAGCACGTGGATATTGGCCCAGCACGTGGATACTGCCCCAGCTCGTGGATACTGCCCCAGCACGTGGATTGATACTGCCCCAGCACGTGGATTGATACTGCCCCAGCTCGTGGATACTGCCCCAGCACGTGGATTGATACTGCCCCAGCACGTGGATATTGCCCCAGCACGTGGATTGATACTGCCCCAGCACGTGGATATTGACCCAGCACGTGGATACTGCCCCAGCACGTGGATATTGCCCCAGCACGTGGATATTGCCCCAGCACGTGGATACTGCCCCAGCACGTGGATATTGACCCAGCACGTGGATATCGCCCCCCCCGCTCGTGGATATGGCCCCCCCCCCGCTCGTGGATATCGCCCCCCCGCTCGTGGATATGGCCCCCCCCGCTCGTGGATATCGCCCCCCCGCTCGTGGATATCGCCCCCCCGCTCGTGGATATCGCCTCCCCCCGCTCGTGGATATCGCCCCCCCGCTCGTGGATATCGCCCCCCCCGCTCGTGGATATGGCCCCCGCTCGTGGATATGGCCCCCCCCGCTCGTGGATATACTCACCTACATCGGCCCTCCAGCGATGGCGGTCCCGCGTCCCGCTTCCAGCGTCCTCTCTCGCTCCGTTGGTCGCCGGGATGACGTCACGAAAGCCTTTGACCCCCCGGGGTCAAAGGCTTTCGTGACGTCATTCCGGCGAACAACGGAGCGAGAGAGGACGCTGGAAGCGGGACCGCCATCGCTGGAGGAGCTAAGGGCCGATGTAGGTGAGTATGTGTCCCCCTACATTGGCCCGGAGCCTCAGCGGTGGCTGTCGTAGGCTGCTCGGCCGGCCTTCAGGCTTAGGCGAGCCCCCGGCTCGGCTGGGCCTGTAGGCCCAAGCCAAGCCGGGGGCTCGCCTGAGCCTGGAGGCCGGCCGAGCAGCCTGCGACAGCCGGAGGACAGTCACCGCTGGAGCTCAGGGCTAATGTAGGTGAGTATGTGCTCTCCACACCCACCCTGCTTACTCGGCCGGTATCCAAGCTTAGGCGAGCCCCCGGCTTGGGCCTAGAGGCCCAGCAGAGCCGGGGACTCGCCTGAGCATGGAGGCCGGTCGAGTTGCATGCTCGGCCGTCCTCCAGACTCAAGTGAGTCCCTGGCTCGGCTGGGCCTCTAGGCCCAAGCCAAGCCGGGGGCTCGCCTGAGCCTGGATGCCGACCAAGCTTAGGCGAGCCCCCGGCTTGGCGTGGGCCTAGAGGCCCAGCCGAGCCGGGGACTCGCCTGAGCCTGGAGGACGCCCGAGCATGCAACTCGACCGGCCTCCATGCTCAGGCGAGTCCCCGGCTCGGCAGGGCCTCTAGGCCCAAGCCAAGCCGGGGGCTCGCCTAAGCTTGAATACCGGCCGAGCAAGCAGGGTGTGTGTGTGTGTGTGTGTAGAGCACATACTCACCTACATCGGCCTCGAGTCCTCCACCGGTTCCACACATACTCACCGACATCGGCCCTTGGCTCCTCCAGCGATGGCGGTCCCGCTTGCAGCATCCTCCCTCCGTTGCTCGCCAGGATGACGTCACGAAAGCCTTTGACCCCCGGGGTCAAAGGCTTTCGTGACGTCATTCCGGCGAGCAACGGAGAGAGGATGCTGCAAGCGGGACCGCCATCGCTGGAGGAGCCAAGGGCCGATGTCGGTGAGTATGTGTTAGGCAACATCGGCCCTGAGCTCCAGCGGTGACCTCCTCCGGCCGAGCAGGCTGCTCGGCCGGCCTCTACGCTTAGGCGAGTCCCCGGCTCGGCTGGGCCTGTAGGCCCAAGCCAAGCCGGGGGCTCGCCTAAGCCTAGAGGCCCGCCGAGCAGCCAGCGGCAGCTGGAGGAGGTCTCCGCTGGAGCTCAGGGCCGATTTTGGGGTGTGTTTGTTTGGGAACTTCGGCCCCGATCCTCCAGCGGTGACCTTCTCCGGCTGCCGCTGGCTGCTCGGCGGGCCTCTAGGCTTAGGCGAGTCCCCGGCTCGGCTGGGCCTGTAGGCCCAAACCGAGCCGGGGGCTCGCCTAAGCCTAGAGGGCCGCCGAGCAGCCAGCGGCAGCCGGAGGAGGTCTCCGCTGGAGCTCAGGGCCGATTTTGGGGTGTGTTTGTTTGGGAACTTCGGCCCCGATCCTCCAGCGGTGACCTTCTCCGGCTGCCGCTGGCTGCTCGGCGGGCCTCTAGGCTTAGGCGAGTCCCCGGCTCGGCTGGGCCTGTAGGCCCAAACCGAGCCGGGGGCTCGCCTAAGCCTAGAGGGCCGCCGAGCAGCCAGCGGCAGCCGGAGGAGGTCTCCGCTGGAGCTCAGGGCCGATTTTGGGGTGTTTGTTTGGGAACTTCGGCCCCGATCCTCCAGCGGTGACCTTCTCCGGCTGCCGCTGGCTGCTCGGCGGGCCTCTAGGCTTAGGCGAGTCCCCGGCTCGGCTGGGCCTGTAGGCCCAAACCGAGCCGGGGGCTCGCCTAAGCCTAGAGGGCCGCCGAGCAGCCAGCGGCAGCCGGAGGAGGTCTCCGCTGGAGCTCAGGGCCGATTTTGGGGTGTTTGTTTGGGAACTTCGGCCCCGATCCTCCAGCGGTGACCTTCTCCGGCTGCTCGGCGGGCCTCTAGGCTTAGGCGAGTCCCCGGCTCGGCTGGGCCTGTAGGCCCAAACCGAGCCGGGGGCTCGCCTAAGCCTAGAGGGCCGCCGAGCAGCCAGCGGCAGCCGGAGGAGGTCTCCGCTGGAGCTCAGGGCCGATTTTGGGGTGTTTGTTTGGGAACTTCGGCCCCGATCCTCCAGCGGTGACCACCTCCGGCTGCCGCTGGGTGCTCGGCGGGCCTCTAGGCTTAGGCGAGTCCCCGGCTCGGCTGGGCCTGTAGGCCCAAACCGAGCCGGGGGCTCGCCTGAGCCTGGAGGCCCGCCGGCAGCCGGAGGACGGTCACCGCTGGAGGATCGGGGCATCTGGCCGTGTAAACACACGGGTAGCTGCGCGCGGCTCGTGCCGTTTTTTTTTTTTTTTTTTCACGCGGCCGGCACGCGCAGCTACCTGTGTGTTCTAACGGCCGCTTTCAAATGTCCGTCGCGCATGCGCAGTAGGGTTTTGGCGACGGACGTTTTTTAGGCTTATTCTATTATAGTATAGATATGTTTATAATAGGTATAAACAAATTATTTAAATCATTATGTTTACATAGTTTTCTACAGTAAATTACCAATAGTGCATGATTAAAGGAAATGAATCAACTCGAACTCATTATTGAGACCATTAGGGGCCATGGTGCCCAAATCAAATATAGACTTCATCTCTTCTCTCCCCAAAACAATGGTCTCACTCACACCCTTATTAATGGATCTGACCCTTTTAATTGCTCTAAATTTCAAACCCTTTGGACAACTATTATGTATATGTTTAAAATGATAAGATACCGAATGTTTCTCGTATTGATTTCTTATGCTCCTAGTTGCCATAACAATATTTGATTAAAGGGAATCCCAAAGGGTCAATTAACAAGACTAAGGAGGAACTGCACAGAGGACAATGTATTTGAAGAACAGGCAGTATCCTTTAACCCTTTCGCTGCTGAGGCTTTTCCCGCCCCTGTGCTGAGGTAATTTTTACCGGTTTTGCTCATCATGTTTAAACGTGTTTTTAAGGCTTATTTTAGTATATGACACGAACATATTATATATCGTTCTTTCTGTCAGACTTGGTAGATTCATAATATGTCATTATTATATGTATACGTTATGTCATGTCTGTATATTATAACAAAAAAATGCAATAAAATATGTATTTTCAATAATTTACAATGTGTAAAGTGTTTTTTTTCACATTTTAACATGCGAGCAATTGCGGTTATATTTTGTATGGGGTGCGCTTGTTAAAAAAATTAGAGATGGGGTCTCGTTACATTTTTTTTTGGGGAAAATTACACTATTTTTAACAAACGCACCGCATACAAAAATCGTTAGTGCAGCATCATTGTTCACATTATAATTGAAATGGGAACAATATTGCTACATTAACAAACCAAAAAAAAAAAAAAAGTGTTTATTTTTTTTTTATAATTTTTTTTTTTAAAAAAAAATTATTTTTATTTTTCATTTTATTTATTTTTTACAAAATTTTTCACAGTAGTGTTTGGTATCGTTGGAACGGCCATGCTCTGGCCGATCCAACCATACCAAGCTTTAACCCCTAACTGCCACGGATCGGGAGATAGGGAGTTCATTGGAACTCCCTATCTCCACAGTTGGTGGCAGTTAGGGGTTAAGTCCAGGACTGGCGTCATCGTGCTACGCACGATGACGCCAGTCCTCAGGGGGAGTTCCCGGAGGCTTGGCCGACATCCAAGATGTCGGCCAGCTCCGGGAAAGGATCACGAACCGGCGCTTTTCAGCGCCGATTCGCGATCCAGCTCCCCAGGGGTTAATGCCAGGCACCATTTGGAAGGGCAGGCTGTGCCCTTCCAAATGATGCCTGGGTTAACCCCCGCAGAGCCGCCGATCGGGAGGGAGAGAGGTCCGAAGGACCTCCCCCCCTCCCTTTCAGGCGCCTCCTCCGCACATGCGGGGGGGCGCCTGAATTAGGTGTCATCGCGCTGCCGCGATGACACCTAATTCCGGCGGCTGCTGTTCCGGATGCCGGGCTGACATCCAGGATGTCAGCCCGCACCGGAGGGGCCAGCGATCGGCCGGAACCCGGCCGAACGCTGACCCCAATGGGAGGACGCGCTCAGCGCGTCCTCCGCACACCAGCGGGAATGCTGAGGACGCGCTCAGCGCGTCCTCAGCATTGAAGTGGTTAAGGCCGATTTTATGGAAAAAGGATATAATGAAGAAGAAATGGAAGACCTCATAAAAGAACTGAAGGAGGTAGATCAAGAAAGCATTATAAAATATAAAAAACAAAAAGACTGTGAAAGAAGTCCCTTTTATTTGCGAATTTAATAATTAAAACCAATTAATTAAAAGAATATTTAAGAAACATTGGCACATCCTAAAAAAAGATAAGGACCTTAATAAGATATTGGGGGAAAAACCTAGGATACTATTTAGAGGAGCAAAAAATATTAAGACAAAACTGGTAAGAAGCAAATTTGAGAGAAAAAGAGAAATTCCGAACCATTTCAATTTAAAAGAGGGATTCTATCAATGTGGCCAATGCCTCGCATGTAGATCCACAGGTAATGCCAAGATACTTTTAGAGAATTATTATAATAAGAAAATTGATAAAGAAGTTAGGATTAAGGGTATTCTCACCTGTTGTACGAAAAATGTCATATATTTACTAGAATGCCCATGTGGACTACAGTATATAGGACGAACTAGTCGTGCCCTCAATATAAGGATATCTGAAGATGTGAGGAACATAAGAAATCAATACGAGAAACATTCGGTATCTTATCATTTTAAACATATACATAATAGTTGTCCAAAGGGTTTGAAATTTAGAGCAATTAAAAGGGTCAGATCCATTAATAAGGGTGTGAGTGAGACCACTGTTTTGGGGAGAGAAGAGATGAAGTCTATATTTGATTTGTGCACCATGGCCCCTAATGGTCTCAATAATGAGTTCAAGTTGATTCATTTCCTTTAATCATGCACTATTGGTAATTTACTGTAGAAAACTATGTAAACATAATGATTTAAATAATTTGTTTATACCTATTATAAAAGAGATTACATTATATGCCCTATATGGAAGTTAAATCGGTAATGGTCAATATTGTTGTTTAATAAGGATTAATAATTTTTAATAATAATCATTTATAATTATACACTACTATAAATTTGCACAAGCCACTTAGTATTAGATAATATATACTATATATATGGAAAATACTAATTTATTATATCTAATAAATAGTGTATTTATTATAGCACAATTATGATAATAATCTACATATAATTATGTCAACACTAATGGTATTTAATTGTACAATTAATATGGCAAACTCTAGCCACTTTATAATAAAATTTGCACATAAAATAAAACTAGCACATAAAAATTGCACAAAATAATTTGTAATTTTGCACATACTATATACTATTATAATTAGTTAATCTAATGTGTACATTTTAATTAATATACAAATAATGTCATAACACTAGCACTTTAATAGATGTTAACTATATAGACAATATCACATTGCGGTTTATAATGCCATTTTTTAACAATATACACTATAGAAAGATTCCTCTGTAGTGTTGTATGTAGAGGTAAATTTACCATTTATGTTTTAAATAATATATATTTAGTACTCGGTGTCATCATTTATTAATTTATTTATTTAATATATATAATCCACTAATTAATTAATGACATAGCACTAGCACTGTAATAGATGTTGGCGATATAGATATTATCACTTTAAGGTTAATAATGCGGATTTGTTTACTAATAATATTGTGAATAATTGTATAATAATGTATACACTATAGAGGGACATCCTCTATGGTTATGTATGTAGAGGTGAATTGATTCCAAAAAACATGTTATTATTACTGTGACACTTGTCAAATTAAGCCCATTGTGGTTATCTTCATATATGTTCATACATAACGTTTCTTACTGTTGTCCTTCGATTATGGGGTACAATGTTAAGCTGTCCGCCATGTTTCTGGTGGGAGAATGCACATCTGGACACACTCTGGAGGCCTGCATTGATTGGGCTATAGGATGGCCAACTGGCTATACGCATATATTGTACTATGCGCATGCGCGATCCCATTCATTTATGATCGGTTCTGATCTATGTGATTACAGTTGAGTTATATATAAAATTGAGCCCACTATACAGCAAGTTGCTATAATGTGCACTTGGTTTCATGCAAATAGTTTTTTGCTTTTTTGATTTTTATTTATGCCCAGGGTGGATTTTTGTCCCGAGATATGGCGCTGCGCTGTCCGCCATGTTTTTGGTGGGACAGCACATACGAGTATCAAGTTTATTTTCATATATGTTCATCTATAATGTTTCCTACTGGTGTCCTTCGATTATGGGATACAATGTTAAACTGTCCGCCATGTTCTGGTGGGATAATACACATCTGGACGCATTTTGGATGCCTGCAATGATTGGGCTATGGGATGACCCATTGGCTGTATGCATTATTGTACTATGCGCATGCGCGATCGTATTCATCGATGATCGATTTTGATCTATGTGATTATAGTTGAGTTATATATAAAATTGAGCCTACTATACAGCAAGTTGCTATAGTGAGCACTTGGTTCCATGCAGATCGTCTTCTATTTGTGCCCAGGATGGATTTTTATCCCGAGATATGGTGCTGCACTGTCCGCCATGTTTTTGGTGGGACAGTGCATATGATTAGGCGCTGGACGTAAGACGGCCCTGACTGGCTGTGCGCATGCGTCCTAGTGTGCGCAAGCGCGATACATCCAATGAGACTTTTGGTGTTATGTGATTATTGATTATATAGAGGTGTGGACATGCGGTCCATGCTGGAGGGCAATGCTAGGATGCATATATTACAAACCATGTGTGTTTTAATTGATTTCAAATGTTTTTAATTTATTTTAATTAGTCTTGATTGAACTCAAGTGTTTTAATTAAAGCCAAAGATGTAATGGGTTATTTGAATAGTTTATAAGGAAGCAGCATACACAAGACATGTTGATACCAGCTGAAGAAGCTCTAAGGAGCGAAACGCGTACTGGTAAATATAATTTATGTATTAAATAAATTTATTTTAACTATTGCTGCTTCCTGGAACGTGATTTTAAAGAAGGTTTTGGAATTACCTTGATATTCCATATGTGACATCTTGGAGCCAATGCGGCTCATTAATATGTGAGTGTAACCGTTTACGAATACCTACTCCATTATTATCATATAACGATATTGCACCAGAAAGTGCGTTGGTATTTTTCTGATCCACTGCAGGGGAAAGTGCTTGAAGAATTCTATTGCGGGTATATGGGCATCTGAACATCGTTCGAAGACCCAAAACCACTATTCACCCTAGAGCCGAGGTCAGGCTCAACATCATGTGAGTAGGACCACGACTGATTAACTTCCCTCCTATGGTGGAACGACATATTGCACTAGTATATCCTTTCTCTTCTGCAGAAATTATATTGGAAGAGTGATTCATTTGGGACGATCTAGAAGACAGTCTATTGGACATGTATGGTGATTAATTGTACATCCAGTTTGCTGGCGCTCCGTTGACCTTCTGCAATACAGGTGGAATTGAACACGTAGATGTAGTGTATGCAGCTGCTCCACAAACACACCATCATAAACTTACTACATTGTATAACTCATTCTGCTGCTTTGCGCTACAATGTAACTACATGACCCACCATTGTGACATGTTAAAAAAGCTAAACTGGCCGTTGCTGGAATCCAGACGCACCCTTCACCTTTCCAACCTGGTATTTAAGAGCTTTCTGGGAAGCTGCCACCCTACCTGAATAGACTGCTTCCCCCAGCAGTTTCCTTATCCTATAACCTCCGATCCAGGACCTGCACCTCACAATACCACAATGCAAAAAGAAAGTGGCGCGATGATGTCAGAAATGTAATTACCCCCAGCCGGGCAGGGAATTCTCTATAGAGGAGATACAGGGGTCCTTTGGAACCCCGTATCTCCCGAACCATAGAAGATAGATAGTTATACATGGTATTGTTGGAAAGGCCATGCTTTGGCCAGGTTATCTGTAACAATAAATAAAATAAAAATGTATTTTATCTTTTTTTTCATTATAATTCATCACTATTTTTCACTTTTCAATTATCTGTATGACTGGGCTATGGGGTAGAGTGGCAAGACGGAAGCATTTTCGTTCGAAGAAAAACTTCCAAGCCCGGCTAAATTTTTCAATAGCACATGGAAGTCTCTCAAATGCATGTGGGAAAATGTGCTATGGTCTGATGAAACCAAGGTTGAACTCTTTTGCCATAATTCCAAAATATATGTCTGGTGCAAAAACAACACTGCACATCACCAAAAGAACACCATACCCACAGTGACGCATGGTGGTGGCAGCGTCATGCTTTGGGGCTGCTTTTCTTCAGCTGGAACTGGGCCCTTAGTCAAAGTAGAGGGAATAATGAACAGTTCAAAATACCAGTCAATAATGGGACAAAACCTTCTGGCTTTTGCTAGAAAGCTGAACATGAAGAGGAACTTCATCTTTCAGCATGTCTACGACACAAAGCATACATATCCAAATCAACAAAGGAATGGCTTCACCAGAAGAAGATTGTCGTTTTGGAATGGCCCAGCTAGAGTCCAGACCTGAATCCCATGGAAAATCTGTGGGGTGATCTGAAGAGGGCAGGGCACAGGAGATGCCCTCACAATCTGATAGATTTGGAGTGTTTTTGCAAAGAAGAATGGGCAAATCTTGCCAAGTCAAGATGTACCACGCTGATAGACTCAAACCCAAAAACGGCACAAGAAATCCCCACTGATTGAGTGGGGAGTTGGACAGACTGCCCTGAGAGGATTTTGGCAGCACCCGACAATATTGACTTTCTTCAGCGCCAAGCCATCAAATCCAAAAACACTGAGTGCTGGAATAAAAGCAAAAGGTGCTTCAGCAAAGTATTACTTTAAAGCTGTGCACACTTATGCAACCAGACTATTTTAGGTCTTTATTTTTCCTCCACCTAAATGATTTCGGTTTGTTTTTCATTGAGTTGTACGTTTTATTGGTCACATTAAAGGTGGAAAAAGTTCTGAAACGATTTATCTTTTTTTTTTATAATTCTTTATTTTGAAAAAGTTTTAAACACAAAAAGACAGGTAAACAGCCACCTGTGACATCGCCTCGCAGGGCAGAGAGGGCAGGCCTCATAAAACATGGTTTGGCTCAACTCATATAATCATGGTGAACATAAAAAAGCAAACTGGTTGAGATCGGAAGAAATGTAGTAAATCAGCCCTTATGCCCAGCGCTTGGCATGCCACGTAGCCGACCGGACAAGACTAACAATAACCCACGTATGACAGGAGAAGGAAAAGAGAAGGAAAGATAAGGACAGAAAAAAAAAAAAAAAAAAGGAGAAAGAAAGAAGGAAGGAAAGGAAGAACCTCCCGCATCTGACTCCCATTAGGTGTTAATCTGGCTTTAATTAGTTTCTTCCCAACGACTCCAGGTTTTATAAAACGAGGGAAGAGAGTTGTGAATCACCGCGGACAGTTTATCCATGTGATGCGCCTCGGCTATATAAGCCCGGGCCACCTCAACGGAAGGCACCTCCCCAGCTCGCCAGTGTTTAGCGAGAGCTCTCCTAGCTCCCAACACTATCCTGTGGAAGAGTTTGCAATCCGGTCCCCGAAGGGATGCCGGTGACCTATGGAGCAGGAAGGCCAAGGATCAAGAGGGACAGGTTGCTGAAATACCTCCTCTAATAAATCCCCAATCCGGTCCCAGAAGGATCGCACCTTCGGGCACTGCCACCACATGTGAAACAGGGTACCTCGAGCCCCACAGCCCTTCCAACACACATCAGGGGTACCCGGTGCAGATGCGAGAGCAAGACCGGGGTGGCATACCATCGGTACAGCGTTTTATATGCCTGTTCTTTCAGCGTAACACATATAGACACTTTTGCAATATTTTCCCACATATCTTGCCACTCCTCTCCCTCCAACTCCTCCCCAATATCCGCCTCCCAGCGGGCAATGAATCCAGGGGTCAGCCAGGAGACATCCTCGCATGAAAAATGACTATATAAGGTGGAAATCAGAGCTTTTGGAGCCCTTCCGGAGTCACACATGGATTCAAAAAACGTTAATTTTTGACTAGCTGCTCGTGAAATGTTGTGTTGAGATAAAAAGTCTCGTATCTGTAGGAATCTGAAGTGGTCGAAGGTCCGGAGGTCACCCTTCGATTGTAGGTCCGAGAAGGAGAACCAGTCACCTCCTGGAGATCTGAAATGCTTAATCCTCTGCAGGTCGATATTTTCGAAAGCTGTAAAGGCGGAGGGGGACAGTCCCGGAACAAAAGCTCTGTTGCGTAAATATGGCATTAACGGCGAGAAGCAAGAGCAGAGGTGAAATTTGTCCCGGACGGAGTCCCAAACCTTCAGGGAGGTTAGAGTCGCTGTACAGGTGGACCGCAATAGCGGGCGGAACTCTTTGGGTAGCCAAAAATAAAATTGCGGGAGGTCTGGTGCAAATAGATCCGATTCCAAATCGGCCCAACGTTGGGAGTGTTGGGGCAGATGAAACATGACAAACTGAGCAATCTGAGCCGCTTGAAATATTTATACAAGTGCGGAAGGCCCAGACCCCCACGTTCTTTAGGGCGATATAAGACATATTTAGAAACCCTTCTCCTGCCCCCCGCCCACACAAAACCCTCAATTTGGGACTGCAGCTGTCGAAGAGATCGGGGGCACACCCAGATCGGCAGGGCTTGAAATAGATATAATAATCTCGGAAGCAGGTTCATTTTTATGCAATTAATCCTGCCGATCCAGGAGACCCCCTCCCTCCCCCACCTCTCCAGGTCCTCGCCCAGAAGCTTAAACATCGCCTCATAGTTTAGGGAGTGCAATCCATTCACATCAGGCGTAAGCCACACTCCCAGGTATTTCAAAGAGGATCGAGTAAAACGGAAGCCCGAGGAACTCTCAATTTCCTGACAGATCGAGGCCGACAGGGAAAAGGGCATAGCAACCGACTTTTCAAGGTTAACCTTATAACCCGAGACTGCTGAAAAGTCGCGCAGGAGGGAGAGCAGGGGAGGAATGGAGGCGGAAGGATGGCTAAGAGTGAGCAAGACATCATCGGCGTACGCCGATACCTTGTATCCTCCCCACCCACAGTCACTCCCGTAATATGGGGAGAGTGGCGAATAGCCGATAAGAGGGGTTCGAGAGATAGGGCAAAGAGGAGGGGGGACAAAGGGCATCCCTGTCGCGTCCCATTTCCTACAGAGAAGCTCGTGGGAACAGTGCCTGGTGTAATGACAGCTGAGGTAGGGGAATCATACAGAGATCGGAGGGTCGAGATAAAGGACATCGGGAAGCCCCACGTGGTCAAAAGTCGAAATAAAAAGGGCCATTCCAGTCGATCGAATGCCTTCTCTGCATCTAAAGAGATGAGCAGAGAGGGCAATGGGTGTCAGTCATGCGCTCCATCAGCACCACAGCCCGTCTGGTATTAGCAAATGCATGCCTGCCCGGGATGAACCCCACCTGATCCGGATGAATGATGGAAGCTAAAAAGGAGTTCAGTCTATTTGCCAGTATTTTTGTAAATATTTTATAATCAACATTCAAAAGGAAATGGGCCTGTTATTTTGCGGGTAAGACGGGTCCTTTCCTTCCTTTGGAATTAAAATTATGTCAGAGCGGAGAAAATCTGCTGGGGCCGGGCACCCTCCCACAGCGACAGATAAAATTTGTGTAAGTGTGGAGACAGAGTTTGGGTAAAGGTTTTATAGTAAAAGGCAGAGAACCCATCCGGGCCAGGAGCCTTGTGAGGTTTGAATGCCTTAATAACCTCAGCTATCTCTTCCTCAGACGGGGGGCGTCTAAGCGCCTGTCTCTGTGCCGGGGATAGCCGGGGGAGAGGAGCACTCGACAGGAAGCGGTCAATCGATTGGCCCAATGGGATAGAGTCGGAAACGTGGGTCGGGGAGTGGTTGTATAATGTCTGAAAGTATGAGGTAAACAATTTATTAACTGTAGCTGGGGATGTGTGCAGGACTCCCTCCCCATCTCTGGCTCCCGTTATATGTTTGGACCTAGTTTGGTTGCGAAGTTTAGACGCTAGAAGAGTGTGAGATTTGTTGGCAAATTCAAAATAGGTTCGCTTGGACCAGGCCAATGAGCGAGCCGCGTCCTCCCCGAGTAATTGACGTATGGCGGTCCTGATCGTTTTAATCTGGGCGGTCAAGGCGTCTGAGGGTGAAAGTTTTTCAGGGTTTCCCATTTAGACAGGTCTTTGGTCAAAGAAACCAGGGAAGCCAGTTTTTGTTTTTTGAGTCTGCTACCTAATTGTATGAGATGGCCCCGGATCACCGTTTTATGGGCCAGCCACAGGGTGGTGGGGGAAAGGGTGGGTGAGTCATTTTCCAGAAAGTAGTCTCTAAGTTGTTGCTGCAATTCTAAGATGTGTTCAGGTTATTATAGTAAAGAGGAATTCAGACGCCACGACCACGCCGGCGTGTAAGACGGTATGGATAACGTCATGGAGATCGGAGCGTGGTCCGACCATGTAATATCGCCAATGCTTGAGGTCGGGATTAGAGGCATCGTTGACAGGGACACCAGAAAAAGGTCTATACGGGAGTAAGAGTGATGGGGGTTGGAAAAAAAGGTGAATCCCTATCACCCGGGTGATGGAGACGCCATGCATCCACCAGGGAGTGGTCAAGCATAAAGGACTCCAGGGAAGCATCCTGGGGGTATCCCGAAGGCGTCCCCGAGGAGTCCCCCGATGCCTTTCTGTCCAGAGATGGTTGAGGGACTGCATTAAAGTCTCCGCCAAAAATAACTCGACCGTCAGCTTTAGTTGTCAATAAAGAATATTTCCGTCCAGAAGTCAGGGTCATAGCCATTAGGGGCATAAATGTTAAATAAGGTTAGGGTGGTGGAGGCTATCTGTCCCACGAGCATCAAATAACGTCCAGCTGGGTCTGAAACTTCAAGGTGTATTTTAAAGGGGCAGGAGGAGTGAATCAAAGTGGCCACTCCCTTTTTCTTTTGAGGAGATGATGCCATGTAGGTAACCGGGAAGGCCTTGTTTCTTAATGAAAATTGGCGGGAGAAGCAAAGTGGGTCTCTTGGATCAATGCTATATGGCACGCGGATCGTTTGAGCTCCCTTAACAGCAAACGCCTCTTTTGGGGTGTGTTTAATCCCTTAACATTAAGGGACAAAATCTTTAAACCGCTATCCCCCATACAGAGTCAGCAGGAGGGAGGTGAAAAGGGAGCAGGGCACCACAGATGCCCCCCCATCCCCAACTGAGGGCGAGAGAGGGAAACTGGAATCAAGGGCAGAGAGGAGGTAGAGAAAGAGAGATGAGGAGAGACAGAATAGAAAAGGAAAAAGCAAAGGAGCGGTGGCACGCCCAAGAAACAAAGACCCACCAACAACATAAGACAAAAACACAACATAACACAGAGAGCGCCTGGACTTATGGAGTGCCAGGCCGACCTTGGAGGGGAGGACACGGAGACCAAAACTCCCCAAACCCCAACCCCCACACCCCCACACCCAACCAAGGTTGATATACATTAGCCATAGCTGGACATGACATTATAACCGATAGGGGGGAGAACCCGGGAGGGAGGGTCCCCCAACCCCCCGGGTAGAACCGGCGGGCGGACCCTCCCCAGGGGGGGCCCCCGTCTGACAATATAAACTCAATGAGGCATACCAGAAGCTTTCAAATCAAATAACAAGTGAACATCAATGACATCAGTAAATGGCCCTGAGCCAAGGGCAATTAAAACAAAAAAAAAGAAAAAGAAAAAGCCGGAGAGCAACAGCACACAGACCTCCCGTGTGGAGCATATGGTGACCCACCACCATCTGGACTCCTGAGCAACAACCCTCCAATGAGGGGGAATTTTAAAGGAGAAAGGAAGAGGAACGGGCCTCCAGGCCACAGATACATCCTCAGCCATCCCCGCTCGTGATGCCAACTCGAGTCCAGCGCTGCTGTAGACGAGGGAAGGAAGAAGGCGGGAGCCCAGGGGCGACAAAATCTTCCAGAGGTGGGCACTTCACTGCGGCCCAAAAGGCGGCAAGCTCTGAGGAGGGAGTGAGGGCCACCTGCCGGCCCGCCACCGACACTTGTAAGCGAAAGGGAAATCCCACGTGTATGGGATGTCGTTAGCAGAAAGGTGTTCTGTAATGGGGCGCCAAGCCCTGCGTCGTCGGAGGGTTGCGGGATCCAAATCCTGGAACAGCTGTAGGGGTTTATCCTCAAACTCCAATTGGAAGGTGCGTGCGGCATGAAGGATCTGATGTTTCGCCGTGAAGTAATGCATGCGGAATATCACGTCGCGTGGAATAAGAGACGAAATATTCGGGGGTCTCTGAGCTCTATGAATCCGATCCATTAGCAGCTGAGCTTCCGGTATATCCGGTGCAAGGCGACGTAGTATACCCAGCACCGTCCCATTGAGATCTTTAGGTGACACAGTTTCTGGGAGACCTCTCAGCCTGATATTATTTCTCCTGGAACGATTAGACAGGTCCTCCATCTTGGATTCCAAGAATAAGACTCTTTTAGCTAGGTCCCCGTGCCCTCCGCTAAGTCGTTATGGGCCTGTGTTAGCTCTGCGGCCTGGTCCTCCAGTTCAGCCGTGCGTGCGCCCAGCGAATCAATCTCTCCCGCAGTTCTGTCCCCAATTTCGCCACCTCACCCGCCAGAAAGGTCTGCATCTGGGACATCTTGATAAAGAGGCGTTCCACGTCTCCCCGCGAGGCCGGAGCCGTTAAGTCCGCTGAGGTGGATAACTCTTCCTCCGGGTACAGCGTTTCACCGTGGCCGCCATCTTGGAAGGCTTCGGCCTGCTTTTTAGCTGGGACGAAATGCTGGGCTATGGATGGGTCCGGCGGCCACGTTTTTTTTAGCGGTTTGGAGGCTGGCATGCTGCTGGAGCTATAAGAGGCTTTTAGGAAAGAAAAAATCGGCTCAGGGGTGCTCAAACCAGAGGCTTTGGTGCTAGGTGTGCGGGAGCCCCGGGATCACGCGGCCATCTTGGTTGGGCGCTAGCTCCGCCCCCCGAAACGATTTATCTTTGTCTCATTTTTTTTTTTACATCACAGAAACCTGACATTTTAAAAGGGTTGTGTAGACTTTTTCTATCCAATGTATAACATGAACAATGATGCTGCACTAATTCACCATATCATTTCCCACGATGCCAGCAAGTGTGGAGGCGATGCGCTATTACGCAATTGTCCATCAAAAATGTAAATTGCAGCATTTCCATTCTTTAAAGAAAGCAAAGTCATGTTAGGTGTCATTGGACAGGTCAGAGTCTGGCCTTTCTATTGATATCAAACATGACCGTGGGAAAAAAAAAAACAACCCACAAACAAGAAAGATTTTTGTTCCATTGTTTTATTTATTTTTGTTCCAAAGCAATGGTATTGTCCATTTGTCATGTATAAAATAAGCAATACCACTGCCATTACTCACCTTCTCAGATAGGAAAGGCAAGACTCAAGACATAGGTGATGACAGAAAAGGATGACAAGAGCATCTCCTTCCTCTTCCTGTTCACCTTGGAAGACACCGGAGTCAGTCGTCAGACAGATTTGATTTGGAACATTTCCCATTCCATTTGGAATCTTCAAATAATAAAAGAAACAAAGTATATGAAATGTAACTCAGTCCTAATTTATGAACTCGTTCTTTGTGCTGTGTCATTGCATCTTTAGCTGCACCTTGTTACATCATGGTACCCCTCCCGATGTCCTATCCATCACGGTTATTCGGCTTATAATACATCTGCTACAATCCCGGCAATAATTTGCCTTTGAATGTCAAAGCTTAGGCAGTGATTATTTCATTCCTCTTGAAAGATCAAGTGTCTCCAGGGTCTCGTTGCGTCTGGCATTCTGTAGTCAGGTAGCTGTGAGCATGCGGTGAAGATGCTCCATGGTGGATTTAAAATATGAGGAAATTCTAAAGAAGTTCTTTGTACTGAATTCGAAAAGCCAGCTTCATCCCTGGCATTACGCTGATGGAGTCTATTCAGCGGAAACAGAACAAAGACGTGTAATTTCTTATCTGGACCGTTGACGTCTTTGTGATTGATTAGGATGGATCCTGTTTGCCTTTCTCGTTTACTTATGTACTTGTTAACCTATTCCTGCAGATGTCTGGGAGCCTGGCTTCAAGCTGAAACCGCTCAGTGGGTCCTTATCACCCTAACAAGCCAAGCCATGGCTCGAATGGTAAACCGTCAGTTTGAATGGTCAATGGCAACGCTAGATTAGAAAGCCCTCCCTCCTAGGAGGTGTGAAGACCAGATTGTGAGAACTCTGTCAATAGACCTCGTGACATATCTTGATTTGTCCTCTGATGGGTCTTCCACTGCTGGTTAACTGGTGAAACGCTTTGTATAAGACCTAAAGAAACGACAATTACTGTAATATAATTATTGAAAAGAGTTTAGGAGTGTCGTGGCCAAGGAGTGGCTTTGAGTTCATGGAGATGGTACCCAATCAAAGGTATGAATAGGAAGTGTTATTCAGTTCATGCTGGTTACTAGGACAACAGGAACCAGAACTGGATACCAGTTGATGCTAAGCATGGAGGAAAATGTAATGAGGAATGGTAGTCAGGATAGTAATGCAGAAAGTCAAGTGGGAGATGTATCTAGGGGTTGAGTCGGGCTCACGAGTCAAGAGAACAAGCAGAAGATATAGTCAAGAGCTGGGGTCAGTGGCCAGAAGGTCAGTCAGATACAGAAGATATGCACCAGAAGCTACACTGGAGTCAGTAAATCAGGAAATGCACAAATGAGCATATCAGGTAGGAAGTTGGGGAAGTACTTGATTAAGGAACACTGGCTATAGGGGCAGAGGTGGCTAAATAACCAAACACTGAAGGATTGGAGTGCTTGGTATTTATGGGGAAAGGACTTCCCATTGCAGTGGGTCCTCTCATGTCAGTGTCCAATAAGGGAGTGGAGACTCCAGGTGTCAGTGCGATAATTTTAGGATTTTTGGAACCAATGTTGCCTCATCCTGTCGTTGGTGCAATCAGCGGGGTTGGAGACGCAGGTGGGTCATTACTAGGCCTCAACGTAGTCAATTTGGGAGGCAAGGTTCTGTGGAACATCACAGGTTTGTTATTATTGGATATCATCCGTGTCAGTTGTTGCTCGTCGTGCACCAAGATGGCAGCCACCAGAACACATGGGTAACCATAAGGACACTGAACTGGCAGATGAGCCTTGGCCATGGTAGCACAGAGATAACCTTGGAGTTGCCTGGACAGCAATGGGATAAGTCCCAGGGGGAATTGACGAGGACTGTCTGATGAACATAGGCTATTCCATTGTAAAGTCACCAGTAGGGATGAGCCGAACACCCCCGAGTTTGGTTCGCATTCGTACTCGAACTTTTCAAATGTTCGAATTCGAACGCGAACTCAATACAAGTCAATGGGACTCAAAATTCGATTTTTAGAGTGCCCTCCAAGAGGGCATATATGCTAGATATTTGCCATAAAAGGTGTATGGGGGTCCGGGTAGTGCCCTGGGGGACAGGAAACAAGGACAAAAAAGTAAAAAAAAAACCATTTTTAAAGGGACAGTGAGTTTTCCATGAAATAAGGGTTAAAAATAAAAACGAAAAATTCCTTCAAATATCGTGCCTAGGAGGTCCCCATAACCTGCCCGTGAAGTGGCGGATTTCTAGGATGTATAGAAACATTTAAAAACAAAAAAAATTACGTTTCAAATGACGGTAAATGCTTTTCCTTTAATCTATTCATAAACAACTGCTTGAGGCGGCAGCCTGTATGAAAAGACATTTTAGGATGCGCAGAAAAAGTTTAGTGATTTTTTGGGCTAAATTATGGTGAAACTTATGCAGGCTTTGGATGAAAGTAAAGACAAATGGAGAAACGTGACCACCCCCTGTGACAACAATAATAAATTAAATTAATACATATCTGCGTCCTGCAAAGCACTGTCCTCAAGTGCTAAAACGATACAGGGTAAAAATGGAGCGGTATCTGTAAAATAAATTACAAAACCAATAGTGCAGATAGCAAATAGAATATAAACACTCAAGCCCCTGCTTTGATAGAACTCACAGGATGTAAATGATTAATAGGCACATAACAGATCTTTAGAGTGTTACCCCTCCAGGTCGGGATGGAAGATATAAAGTCTCCTGGGCTCAATCCGCAATATATTTTGCGCCGTGGACTCCTTCCAAGATACACACCGCCGGGACCAACCAAGGTATAAAGAGGCTTTTTGTAAAAAAGTTCATGCAGGTTCTTGGTAAAATGGATTTATTGTAACCACAAATAAAACATAATCCAACGCGTTTCGTCTCTATAAAGGCAGAGACTTCCCTGATGATGTGCCATACTCACACAGGTACTCGTTGATGGCCCTCTGCTGACGCTGCAGACGCTGCAGCATTACTAATGTCGAGTTCCACCTGGTGGGCATGTCACAGATCAGACGGTTTGTGGAAAGGTGGAATTCTCTTTGAATTTCTGCCAGGCGAATGCTTGCTGGGAATGACCATCTGAAGTGGCTGCAGACTTTTCTGGCCTGGCTGAGAAGCTCTGCCAGCCCTGGGTACCTGGTTAAGAAACGCTGTACCACCAGATTTAGGACGTGTACTAGGCATGGTACATGCGTCAACTTACCATGGCGTAGGGCGGAGAGAAGGTTGCTGCCATTATCACAGACAACCATTTCCAGCTGAAGCTGGCGTGGTGTTTACCATCTCTGCACCTGCCCCTGCAGAGCTGACAGAATTTCTGGCCCGGTGTGGCTCCTGTCCCCTAAACAAACCAGCTCAAGCACAGTATGGCATCTTTTTGCTTGAGCCATTGCGTAGCCCCTGCCACGCGTCGGTTTAACTGCCATTTCACCATAGACACAGAAGGAGGAGGAGGAGGAGGAAGAGGGAGAGGTGGTGGTGGAGCAGACAGACCTCATACAAGCAGCTTTCTGGAGGCGTGGTGGATGAACAAGCTCCAGCACAGAGCCCCATCTTGGATCCATCCCAGCTGCAATCAGAGTTACCCAGTGTGCCATGAAGGAAATGTAACAACCCTGTCCATGCTTGCTGGACCACGTGTCTAAAGTCACATGCACCTTGCTGCTGACTGCCTTTCCCAATGACTGGATAACATTGTCTTCCACGTGCTGGTATAGTGCTGGAATGGCCTTCCATGAAAAGTAATAGTGTTTTGGAACATGCCACTGTGGTACAGCACATTCAGCAAATTCACAGAAGGGAGCAGAGTCCACCAGCTGGAAAGGCAGCAGCTGCAATGTGAGTAATTTTGCTAAACTGGCATTTAGACGCTGTGCTTGGGACTATATTTTTTCTTACGCTGCAGCAGCTGGGGCAACGTAATCTGACTGCGTAAATCTTCAGCTGATGGGATGCTGTCACATTGTGAGGAAGGAGCTGGTACATCCATTACTGTAGCATCATCCCTGTCAGTGGAGGTTGTAGGCAATGACATGGCAGGACATACAGTGGGGGTAGAGACAGATGAGGAGGAGGAGGAGGACCTACGCAAAGTTTTGCGCCAACGGGATGTGTGGCAGGTGGTCATATGTCGCCTCAAGCACGTGGTACCCAAGCGTCCGGTGTCTTTCCCACGCTTGAGCCTCATCTGACATAGATTACAAATAGCAATGGTGGGGTCTGCTGCACATTTCTTAAAGAACTCCCAGACAGCAGAGTTCCTGGATGTGTGCTTTGAGACAACAGCGCTCTGCACCTGAGCAGCTCTGACATCTGATGCCTTGGACTGGATAGTGCTACGGTTGGTCAAAGAGGACATTGTGCCTCCTCCTCCTCCTCACTTGACTCCTCTGTTCGATCTGGCACCCAGGTGGAGTCAGTGACCTCATCATCACCCCCTATCTCCTTGTCACTGGAGCCAACTTGGTAGTATGCTGCAGCTGCTGGGGCAACATGAGTGCCAGTTATTTGTGTGTCATCACTGGCACCCCCTTCCTCTAGGTTTATTATACTCCCTTCCTCAACCTCAGAGACTGAATCAGAGCACTGTACTTGCTGCGCATCCTCAAGCAGCATGTCACTGTCATTGTAGTCAAACAATTCAGTTGACTCCTCTGTGTGTGATAGTGAGGCTACGGCAGGAGTAGCTGTGGACATGGAGGCTGCATTAGATGTTTTGGCAGCTGAGGTGGACTGTGAAGCACTACAAGCCTGGCTGGCAGAGGACTCGGAGGATGAGGATGGCCTGGTTAGTCAATCCACCAAATCCTCTGTATGTTGCTGCTGCTTAAGACAGCCAGCACCAGTTAGAAAGGACAAGCGTGCCCCTGCAGAAGATGCACCATGTCCACCACAACCAGAGGCACAGCCTCCCGACACAGAGGCTGCTTTCCCTCTTATCTGTGTCTGGGAGTGTCTGCCTGTCCTTTTTGGTCTTTCTGACATGGTGAGTGATATATAGATTAAATATATACAGAACTCTGATTCAACTCTGGTATAAAGACTAAAGATTTCCTGAACTCTGGTATAACTCAGTGAGACACCCTGATTGCTGGCAGCCAGTGACAAGGCACAGATTACAATTCCCAGAAACCTCCTATAAATCAGTGAGACTCCCTGATGGGTGCCAGTGACAAGACACAAATTACAATTCCCAGAAACCACCTACAAGTCAGTGAGACCCCCTGATAAGACCCCCTGATAGCTGTCAACAGTGACAAGACACAGATTACAATTCACAGAAATCTGCTAGAAGTCAGTGAGACCCCCGATGGGTGGCAGTGACAAGACACAGATTACAAATCTCAGAAACCTCCTATAAATCAGTGAGACTCCCTGATGGGTGCCAGTGACAAGACACAAATTACAATTCCCAGAAACCACCTACAAGTCAGTGAGACCCCCTGATAAGACCCCCTGATAGCTGTCAACAGTGACAAGACACAGATTACAATTCACAGAAATCTGATAGAAGTCAGTGAGACCCCCGATGGGTGGCAGTGACAAGACACAGATTACAAATCTCAGAAACCTCCTATAAATCATTGAGACCCCCTGATGGGTGGCAGTGACAAGACACAGAACACCTCAATTCCCAGATATTTTGTAGAAATTACTGACCCCCAAAATACTGCGTAGCACTGGCTGTGACAAGACACAGATCACCTCAATTCCCAAATATTTTGTAGAAATTACTGACCCCCAAAATACTTGCTGGCAGTGACAAGACACAGATTACCTCAATTCCCAAATATTTTGTAGAAATTACTGAGCCCCCAAAATAGTTGCTGGGAGTGAGAACACAAAGATTACAACAATTCCCAGATATTTGGTAGAAATGAGACCCCCCCCAGTAGCTGGTGGCAGACTGGCAGTGAGAATACACACTAAAACAAGATCAATCTCCTATGCAATCTCCTCTCAAACATGTGCAAAAGCGCTGTGTGAAGCCTTATATAGTGTGCTGCGGGACTTAGCTCTGTGAGCCCATGATTGGGCAAAATTTGCCCAATCAGGACTCTGAGTTCGTGATTGGCATAGTCTTGCACCTGTCTTGCACCTGACCTGTGGTCAGATGCAAGGCTGTAGCCAATTTTAAGCTTCAGGCCAGTGGAAAAAGTGCATTGTGGTCCATTGTGGGTGAACACAATGAAGCACTGCTGGGAAATTATACTGCAGAGAGGCGCTTCCCAGCAGTGTGTGGATTCATATGCTGCATTAATTATACCGCAGAGAGGCGCTTCCCAGCAGTGTGTGGATTCATATGCTGCATTAATTATACTGCAGAGAGGCACTTCCCAGCAGTGTGCGGATTCATATGCTGCATTAATTATACCGCAGAGAGGCGCTTCCCAGCAGTGTGTGGATTCATATGCTGCATTAATTATACTGCAGAGAGGCGCTTCCCAGCAGTGTGTGGATTCATATGCTGCATTAATTATACCGCAGAGAGGCGCTTCCCAGGCAGTGTGTGGATTCATACACTGCATTAATTATACTGCAGAGAGGCGCTTCCTAGCAGTGTGTGGATCATATGCTGCATTAATTATACTGCAGAGAGGCGCTTCCCAGCAGTGTGTGGATTCATACACTGCATTAATTATACTGCAGAGAGGCGCTTCCTAGCAGTTGTTGGATTCATATGCTGCATTAATTATACTGCAGAGAGGCGCTTCCCAGCAGTGTGTGGATTCATATGCTGCATTAATTATACTGCAGAGAGGCGCTTCCCAGCAGTGTGTGGATTCATATGCTGCATTAATTATACTGCAGAGAGGCGCTTCCCAGCAGTGTGCGGATTCATATGCTGCATTAATTATACTGCAGAGAGGCGCTTCCCAGCAGTGTGTGGATTCCTACACTGCATTAATTATACTGCAGAGAGGCGCTTCCTAGCAGTGTGTGGATTCATATGCTGCATTAATTATACTGCAGAGAGGCGCTTCCCAGCAGTGTGTGGATTCATACACTGCATTAATTATACTGCAGAGAGGCGCTTCCTAGCAGTGTGTGGATTCATATGCTGCATTAATTATACTGCAGAGAGGCGCCTCCCAGCAGTGTGTGGATTCATATGCTGCATTAATTATACTGCAGAGAGGCGCTTCCCAGCAGTGTGCGGATTCATATGCTGCATTAATTATACTGCAAGAGAGGCGCTTCCAGCAGTGTGCGGATTCATATGCTGCATTAATTATACTGCAGAGAGGCGCTTCCCAGCAGTGGTGCGGATTCATATGCTGCATTAATTATACCGCAGAGAGGCGCTTCCAGCAGTGTGTGGATTCATATGCTGCATTAATTATACTGCAGAGAGGTGCTTCCGGCAGTGTGTGGATTCATATGCTGCATTAATTATACTGCAGAGAGGCGCTTCCCAGCAGTGTGTGGATTCGTATGTTGCATTAATTATACGCAGAGAGGTGCTTCCCCGCAGTGTGTGGATTCATATGCTGCATTAATTATACTGCAGAGAGGTGCTTCCAGCAGTGTGTGGATTCATATGCTGCATTAATTATACTGCAGAGAGGCGCTTCCCAGCAGTGTGTGGATTCATTATGCTACATTAATTATACTGCAGAGAGGCGCTTCCTAGCAGTGTGTGGATTCATATGCTGCATTAATTATACTGGCAGAGAGGCGCTTCCCAGCAGTGTGTGGATTCATACACTGCATTAATTATACTGCAGAGAGGCGCTTCCTAGCAGTGTGTGGATTCATATGCTGCATTAATTAACTGCAGAGAGGCGCTTCCCAGCAGTGTGTGGATTCATATGCTGCATTAATTATACCGCAGAGAGGCGCTTCCCAGCAGTGTGCGGATTCATATGCTGCATTAATTATACTGCAGAGAGGCGCTTCCCCGCAGTGTGTGGATTCATATGCTGCATTAATTATACTGCAGAGAGGCGCTTCCCAGCAGTGTGTGGATTCGTATGCTGCATTAATTATACCGCAGAGAGGTGCTTCCCCGCAGTGTGAGGATTCATATGCTGCATTAATTATACTGCAGAGAGGCGCTTCCCAGCAGTGTGTGGATTCATACACTGCATTAATTATACTGCAGAGAGGCGCTTCCTAGCATGTGTGGATTCATATGCTGCATTAATTATACTGCAGAGAGGCGCTTCCTAGCAGTGTGTGGATTCATATGCTGCATTAATTATACTGCAGAGAGGCGCTTCCCAGCAGTGTGTGGATTCATATGCTGCATTAATTATACCACAGAGAGGCGCTTCCCAGCAGTGTGCGGATTCATATGCTGCATTAATTATACCGCAGAGAGGCGCTTCCCAGCAGTGTGCGGATTCATATGCTGCATTAATTATACTGCAGAGAGGCGCTTCCCAGCAGTGTGTGGATTCATATGCTGCATTAATTATACTGCAGAGAGGCGCTTCCCAGCAGTGTGTGGATTCATATGCTGCATTAATTATACTGCAGAGAGGCGCTTCCCAGCAGTGTGCGGATTCATATGCTGCATTAATTATACTGCAGAGAGGCGCTTCCCAGCAGTGTGTGGATTCATATGCTGCATTAATTATACTGCAGAGAGGCGCTTCCCAGCAGTGTGCGGATTCATATGCTGCATTAATTATACTGCAGAGAGGCCTCCCAGCAGTGTGTGGATTCGTATGTTGCATTAATTATACCGCAGAGAGGTGCTTCCCCGCAGTGTGAGGATTCATATGCTGCATTAATTATACCGCAGAGGGTGCTTCCCAGCAGTGTGTGGATTCATATGCTGCATTAATTATACTGCAGAGAGGTGCTTCCCAGCAGTGTGTGGATTCATATGCTGCTTAATTATACTGCAGAGAGGCGCTTCCTAGCAGTGTGTGGATTCATATGCTGCATTATTATACTGCAGAGAGGCGCTTCTAGCAGTGTGTGGATTCATATGCTGCATTAATTTTACTGCAGAGAGGCGCTTCCAGCAGTGTGTGGATTCATATGCTGCATTAATTATACCACAGAGAGGCGCTTCCCAGCAGTGTGCGGATTCATATGCTGCATTAATTATACCGCAGAGAGGCGCTTCCAGCAGTGTGCGGATTCATATGCTGCATTAATTATACTGCAGAGAGGCGCTTCCAGCAGTGTGTGGATTCATATGCTGCATTAATTATACTGCAGAGAGGCGCTTCCCAGCAGTGTGTGGATTCATATGCTGCATTAATTATACTGCAGAGAGGCGCTTCCCAGCAGTGTGCGGATTCATATGCTGCATTAATTATACTGCAGAGAGGCGCTTCCAAGCAGTGTGTGGATTCATATGCTGCATTAATTATACTGCAGAGAGGCGCTTCCCAGCAGTGTGCGGATTCCATATGCTGCATTAATTATACTGCAGAGAGGCGCTTCCCAGCAGTGTGTGGATTCATATGCTGCATTAATTATACTGCAGAGAGGCGCTTCCCAGCAGTGTGTGGATTCATATGCTGCATTAATTATACTGCAGAGAGGCGCTTCCCAGCAGTGTGTGGATTCATATGCTGCATTAATTATACTGCAGAGAGGCGCTTCCCAGCAGTGTGTGGATTCGTATGTTGCATTAATTATACCGCAGAGAGGTGCTTCCCCGCAGTGTGAGGATTCATATGCTGCATTAATTATACCGCAGAGAGGTGCTTCCCAGCAGTGTGTGGATTCATATGCTGCATTAATTATACTGCAGAGAGGTGCTTCCCAGCAGTGTGTGGATTCATATGCTGCATTAATTATACTGCAGAGAGGCGCTTCCCAGCAGTGTGTGGATTCGTATGTTGCATTAATTATACCGCAGAGAGGTGCTTCCCAGCAGTGTGTGGATTCATATGCTGCATTAATTATACTGCAGAGAGGCGCTTCCCAGCAGTGTGTGGATTCATATGCTGCATTAATTATACTGCAGAGAAGCCTTCCCAGCAGTGTGCGGATTCATATGCTGCATTAATTATACTGCAGAGAGGCGCTTCCCAGCAGTGTGTGGTTCGTATTGTTGCATTAATTATACCGCAGAGAGGTGCTTCCCCGCAGTGTGAGGATTCATAATGCTGGCATTATTATATACCGCAAGAGAGGTGCTTCCCAGCAGTGTGTGGATTCATATGCTGCATTAATTATACTGCAGAGAGGTGCTTCCCAGCAGTGTGTGGATTCATATGCTGCATTAATTATACTGCAGAGAGGCGCTTCCTAGCAGTGTGTGGATTCATATGCTGCATTAATTATACTGCAGAGAGGCGCTTCCTAGCAGTGTGTGGATTCATATGCTGCATTAATTATACTGCAGAGAGGCGCTTCCCAGCAGTGTGTGGATTCATATGCTGCATTATTATACCACAGAGAGGCGCTTCCCAGCAGTGTGCGATTCATATGCTGCATTAATTATACCGCAGAGAGGCGCTTCCCAGCAGTGTGCGGTTCATATGCTGCATTAATTATACCGCAGAGAGGCGCTTCCCAGCAGTGTGGCGGATTCATATGCTGCATTAATTAATACTGCAGAGAGGCGCTTCCCAGCAGTGTGTGGATTCATATGCTGCATAAATTATACTGCAGAGAGGCGCTTCCAGCAGTGTGCGGATTCATATGCTGCATTAATTATACTGCAGAGAGGCGCTTCCCAGCAGTGTGTGGATTCATATGCTGCATTAATTATACCGCAGAGAGGCGCTTCCCAGCAGTGCGTGGATTCATATGCTGCATTAATTATATTGCAGAGAGGCGCTCCCAGCAGTGTGTGGATTCATATGCTGCATTAATTATACTGCAGAGAGGCGCTTCCCAGCAGTGTGCGGATTCATATCTGCATTAATTAACTGCAGAGAGGCGCTTCCCAGCAGTGTGTGGATTCATATGCTGCATTAATTTACTGCAGAGAGGCGCTTCCCAGCAGTGTGCGGATTCATATGCTGCATTAATTATACTGCAGAGAGGCGCTTCCCAGCAGTGTGTGGATTCATATGCTGCATTAATTATACTGCAGAGAGGCGCTTCCCAGCATGTGTGGGATTCATATGCTGCATTAATTATACTGACAGAGAGGCGCTTCCCAGCAGTGTGTGGATTCATATGCTGCATTAATTATACGCAGAGAGGCGCTTCCCAGCAGTGTGCGGATTCATATGCTGCATTAATTATACTGCAGAGAGGCGCTTCCCAGCAGTGTGCGGATTCATATGCTGCATTAATTATACTGCAGAGAGGTGCTTCCCAGCAGTGTGTGGAATTCATATGCTGCATTAATTATACTGCAGAGAGGCGCTTCCCAGCAGTGTGCGGATTCATATGCTGCATTAATTATACTGCAGAGAGGCGCTTCCCAGCAGTGTGTGGATTCATATGCTGCATTAATTATACTGCAGAGAGGCGCTTCCCAGCAGTGTGTGGATTCATATGCTGCATTAATTATACTGCAGAGAGGCGCTTCCCAGCAGTGTGTGGATTCATATGCTGCATCCTTAGTTCATAGCCCTTCCAGGTACACATTGAGCTGTAGACGTGCAACTTAGTGACTGGAGCCCCTAGCGCTGTAAATATGCACCTATAAATTTTATTTACATAAACTGGATCTGAATATTGGAAGCCGAGACCCTCTAATCATTACAGGTCATGCTAGCCCACCATATTGGTCTTTGTATTCATCATTGTACATGTAGGGTTTAGATGCCCATCAGAAGGGGGGGGGGGGCACTATCAGATGCTGTGTGTTCATTCATATCGTTTGTCTGAAGATCTGAAAAATACGTCTAGGAAATCACGTAGGAAGTGAGCTTTTATGACTATTTTATTAATGCCAGTTCTTCATTGTGCTTTTAAGGTTAACATTGTTATCTTCCAAGCAGTCACAGGTTACACTGGCTTTTCTCAAACCAGACTGGACGTGTCCAATGGATGGAGAAACATAGAAAATGTCGGCAGATAAGAAGCTTTCGGCCCATCTAGTCTGCCCAATTACATGGATACTTTACCTGGATTTATCTTTTGTTTAGGATAGCCTTATGCCTATCCCATGCTTGCTTAAATTCAATTACTGTTTTGGCCTCTACCACTTCTACTGGAAGACTGTTCCATGTATCCACCACCCTCTCAGTGAAATAATGCTTCCTGATGTTACTTTTTATACCTTTAAAAGAAGGCGGTGAGGAGGAAAAAAATTGAGCAGATACAGGGAAAGGATGGGACTGCGTTCAAAGATTGAATGGAGAAAGACAGCAAGGACCAAGCTCCATGTGTGTGATTTGGGGGGGGGGGGGGGGGGCAGGGAGGAAGTCCTTTTTGTCTACCCAGGTGTTCCATTATCCTCAGGTGCCAGTGCAGGAGCAGTTATCTTTATTGCTTGGCAGCAGGGACTTTAAAACAGAAATCTAAAAAAAAAAAAAAAAGCTCCAATGTGGACAAGCTGAATCACCAGCCCAATGTTACACCACGTATAAAAACTTGACGCTCTGGGTCCAAAAAAAAAGTGTTTGGAAATCAGCCCTGCGCCTTTAACCATTTCCTGGGTCTGGTGACCGCTGGCTACCTGGTCTGATATTGGGAGAAGGCAATGAGTCAGATGACAAGACAGAGCTCACATCTTATGGGGGAAACAACCTCCAGATCAAAATATCTGTCACAAGATTTTTTACAGAGTTGTGCGTATGTAGGTTTTGGTTGTTAGGGGTAGCTTGTGATTCGTGTTCTGTACATGCTGAGAACCTTTGTTAGTACAAAGGTTAACCGTATCGCCCGGTTATACCGTGTTTAAAGTGTTACATGTTGAGTGACATTCTGCCCCTTAAAACATGAAGCCGACCACTAGTAAGAGGCAATGATCCTGCAAACCATTTTATTTGCCATGTTCAGTTGGAGAAAACAAAAAAAAACAAAAAAGGCTTGTTCATTTATCCATGTGGCTGCGGGACCTTTATCCCATGTGAAGCCAATGGCTGAAAGACGTGTGCTGCTGAGTGAGCGTTTTTCACAATGATTTCCATTTCCCTGCAGCTCTGTTATACACCAAGTATTACTGCAGAAAGTGAAGCGAGTGGATTGTGACCATGCATGACATTTTAAAATAGTCTAATAGCCCCAGTCACATGGCAATACCAAAATACTGGCTCCCAACCAGATCACCTGCACCAGGGATGTCACGAGTACGAGTTGATTTAGTGTAACCTGTGGCCCCTAGTCCAAGGTAAAAAACGCCAACTCAATATGCACATTAAGAGCAAAGCTCAGATGTTGCATATCCAATGCTGTCACCACATTGTTTCCCATACATTGAGAACAAGCCAGGTCACCGGACCTGTCCATCTGATGTTATTCAGTGTTTAATGGTTTTGAAACCAAGAATCTCCCCTCCCTCAAAAAAAAAAAAAAAAAAAAAAAAAATCAGCCACCTTCTTGGTGGTACCATTAGTTCCCAGTGGTCTGTTAGTTGGACCTCAGACAAGACACATGTATTAATGCGAGAGAGATTTATTGTCTGTACATCATACAGTATTCAGCTTAGAGAAACCAGCTCTGAATTTAGACATGAGAGCGGAGGCTTTGTAGTCCTCTTGGGAAGTGGTCAGGTCATAGAAAGTGGTTCCTTTCAAGGTTCCCTTAATGGTGACTTCATATCCAAAGAGTGTCTGGACCCGGGCAAGGTATGAGACCTCCATTTCTCCTTTTGTGACCGAGATGACTACCCGCTTGGAGGAGTGAGGTGGCACATTGACATTCACGCTGGTGGAGAAGGTAGTCTGTAGGGAGAGACCAAGATACATGTCAGAGTTTCTCTAGGACTTGGGAACAGCTAGGAGGAACCACTGCCACCTTTGCAATAGTGTATTCAACTTCTGAATAAGATTGCAACATGCTGAGCACAACCCTGTGAAAGGACCTAAACATTACCTTTTCTTCATTGACGTTTGTGAAGTTCCAGGTTCTGGTTGTGCTGTTAATGGAAATCTTCCCCTCAGCCTCATCTATAAATGGGAATCCAGCTTGGAAGGTGGGATCTGCTCCGGGTACCACTGTTAAACCATGATCCTGGGAGAAGGTGCTGGTTGCAGTCATTTCCTTGGACAGCCTGCCAGATGAAATACATGTTGACATGCCCCTTTGTTAAAAGGACTACAAGTAGGTTAAGTGTAAATGGCAGCAAACCTGGTGGAAATAGGTTTATGACCAAGCAGGCCCTCCCACCATTTTAAGGGAAGCAAGAATTTAGGGTTGCAAGCGTGTTCCTCCAGCTTTTTATTCTGAAGACGCATTTATACTCACAAGAAGTTGTGCACTAGTGGGTTTCCAGTCTCATTCTTGTAGACTTGGCTCGTCAGCACCTCAGTTTCCAGGGAAAGAATTTTACCCGAGTCAGGAAGGAAGTCAAAGTGCTCAATACTACGGATGGTTTTATCAGTGGTGAAGGCCATGAAACAGCAGGCGGAGAATCCCTGACCCACAGGCACTGCCTCATGATGAGGAAAGTCTGGTCGGCTCATTGTTGCTGGAGGCCATTTAAACAGACGCCCTGTCGAGTTATGGACGCACCACAGCTCTCCCTCAGGACTGAAAGCTATGAAGTTAGTGAAGTTGAGCCAGTTGTCATTCCCAACTTGGGCTGCTGTATTAAGCCAGTCATCTTCTGGGCATGTTGGGGGGCTTCCTCGTATGAGTTTACCATCAGCCCTCACTGCATACAGAAGGCCATCAGGATCAAAGAAGATGGCATGGAGCGAATTCCAGTTAACGGTTCCCAACTTGGTGGCTTGGTAATACAGCCAGGGCATGTTCTCATTGGTTGGGGCTGGACCTTTATACAAGTCTCCATTATTTGTAACTACATATAAATCCCCTTCTGGAGCAAAGCAGAGAAATTTGAGGTTGCCCCAGTCCACTTTCCCAACCTTCTTGGCAACATCAAACCATTCTTCCCCATCTGTCACAGGCATATGTCCCCTGAACACATCCCCACCACGGACAACGAACAGCTCTCCTCCAGGGCTGAAGAGCATCTTCGTGGCATTCATTAGTTTTCCTACTGGATTAGCACGATACAGGTAGTTGTCCTCTTCATTACAGGGAGGTATTCCAACACCTGCAGTGTATTCTTTCTTGGTCACCACAAACAGCACAGTATCTGAAAAGGCAAGAGGGAGAAGTTGTCTCATCTGCCCACCAAGGAGCCAACAATGGTTTAGAGTGCCGTTTCCCAAACCTTAAACAAGACCGTTAACCAGGCTGGATTTTGCAGAGCACCTTGGGGAAATTCAGACTGAATCCGGCAATACCATCACCTGTGATTCAGATATCTGGAAAACTTGGTCTGTTACTGAGACCTGACAGGTTTGGGAAACACTTGTTTCTAGGAAGCAGCAAATTAAACCAATTCAGAATCCAAAAGAAACTACAGTAAGAAAACAAGCCATCGTACTGGTTAAGACATTTTAACCAGAAAAAAAAATAAAAAAAAAACACACCAGGCATGCCAGAGTAACATTAAAATGCAATGACACCTGCTGCTGCTACTAGGTGGGGAAAACACTTGACCCAGCAGGGGAGGGGATTCCCACATCAGTCTAGAAGGCAAGTGGTCAGGAGTAGAAGTTCCCTTTATTACAGCCTAGCTGGAGGAGCCCATTGTAACCCAACTTTGGGCAAACAGGCTTTGCCAATGGTCACATGGCCAGAAGGGTTAGCAGTACATACAGATGAAGGGCATTAATGCACAAACCTACTAGGACACTCACTTGGTCATGTAAAGCTTTTAATGGCTAGGATTGGCATAGGTTACGTGAACCTGCATCTCCTGCCATGGCAGATGGAGATGTCAATTTGGCCAGTTTGCCTCACGCTGCGAACATACAAGTCACCATGTAATATTCCATATGGAGTAAAGCAGAGCACATTAGCCTCTAATGGCCGGCCAGCACCGCGCTCCACTTCTCCAGATACACTAATAAAAAGGCAGGTCAGTGGGCAGCCCAGCACCAACAACTTGGGTCTTCAGGAGACAAAACCAGCAATGTTATGGCCTTAATCACGCCGACCAATATTCTGTAGCATTTCTCAGGATTGAAAGATTCCATGTCATGTGTTAGTGGCAGCAGCTCCTTTAACATTACACCAGGATGAGCAACAAGTGACCCAAGATTTGCCTCGTTATGGCAGCGACCTAATTACTTAGACAGCAGTTTAGATAAAAGGAGTCTCTGCATGTTGGAAGATCCACAACTTACAAGCCTTATCATGTTGCCCAGAAGTATTGGGGCTGATACACAAACTCTATTAAACACAATACACAATCACTTACCTGGAGCAGCCTCCATTATCACTGAAAGCTCAGGTAACACCTCACTAGGTTTGATGGAGCAGGAAAGGTCTCCAGATCTCTCTATATAAAGTCAGCACCTTCACTGCATTATGTTTATAGGCCGGAGCCTCCCTAACACAGCTGTACCTGCTTTAATCAGCACACTGTGACCAATGGCTGCTGGGGGATCTGGCAGGGGAAGGGTTAACACCTTTAGCAGTTGCATGGTGTATCTGACCCCATCGCCCTCATTGGATCTTCTGATTGACATTATGAGGAGAATGTTTTTTGTGTCTCCTCCTGACCGAGGGATGAGAAGAAGCCGGAGGATAAAACACATTGTGACACATTCCTCACATTCCTCCTGTGTGTTTTGCAGTTTATTGATACTTTGGGTGATTTTTTCCAGTATTTGCAACAGCAGCAAACATGGCGTTTAGTAGATAACCCCCTTTCTGTGTCTGTATATTTTATTAACCCTTCTGCTGCTGAGCCATTTCACCCCCCCCCCCCCCCCCCTGTGTGGAGCTCATTTTCACCAGTTTGTGCTTCATCATGTGTAAACGTTACATTTGAAATCATGTTTTATTGTAGAACCCAGGCAAGTTATATAACGTTTTTTTCAGAACGCTCACAATATATTCCGTCTCTCTGTATACGCCGTGCCGCTTCACAACGTTATAACCAGAAATGGCAAATAGGGGGGTTAATTTTTCCATTCGTATTGCAATCATTTGTAGTGTGTAAAATTATCAGGGTTATTCAAAGAGATCCGAATGGCTGCATGAAAGGTAACCAAACAATGAAAATCAGCGTTCGGTTACCTTTCTTGGCAATTCGGCTATCCAGAGCGCAGGCAGTTCGCCAAATGTTGACGAATTACCTGCACATACGGTCCCTGTTCGAGGTCAGGGAAACTCCATAGAGAAGCAATTCTTCGGCTAATCAGAGAACACTAACCAGCAGTGAAAAGTTGCCGAATTGCCCTGCTCTTCAGTGTTTTCATTCAGCAGGTTTATTCAGGCGAATCACATGGGCTTCAATGTTAAAAATATTCCCGTTTTAATCCAATATCTAATAAACCGTTTATTATAATATTCTGCAGTAAAATGTCTCTTTATTTATAGATTTTTGGGGATATTTTAAGCATTTTTCAGTATTTTTTTGGCCAAATATTTTTTTTTTTTCTTTTTTTAAATCGTTTTTACTTTTTTCTGTAACAGCCCTTTTTATTATCATTCATTGGATTTTATATGTAAATTTCAGACATTTTCGTTCTGTAGTTTCTTTGCAAACAGCGTTTCACTTTTCAAACATTCAAGCAAATTTTTTTTTCAAGCAAACATTTTTTCCTTCACTCTATTCGTCTGTGGTGTCGGCTTTTTCCAGCGGCTGTTCTGTACTGTGATCTGCTCCTGCTCGGGTTTCTCCGGTGTGTTAATCCAGATGTTTTTGCAGGTTTCGGTGAGCGTACGCCCTCGTTTTGCGGTGAGTTTGACAGGTTTTCGGTGGCTTTTCCCAAATCGCACCGAATTGAAGAGAATGAAAAGAAGTGGTTATGTAGCCTAAAAGATGCTCTTAACCCCTTCACTACCAAGTGATTTTCCAGGTCAGGAAACCGCATCTTTTTGGAAAATCACTTTTAATTAATTATACAGTAAAACATGTTTGGGAATATTCCCAGTGTATTTCTTACTGTAATAACCTATTTGACAGGGAGATGGCGCCATCTACTGGCCAAGTGGAGTTCCTGCAGGTAGATCTGCAGTTTCATGGGGAAATACTGAAAATACAATTATTTTTTCTTTTTTTTTTGCACTTTTCCAAAATTGGTCGCAATGCATAGAGCGTCTCTAAATGGCCATTAACTCCTTCACAACTTAAGGGATTTTTCAATAAGACCCGAACTTGTTACTGAATTGCACCGAATGGTGAATTTCCTCGTATGGTGCAATTTTGTGGCAGTTCGGCTATTCAGAAACCTGTGAATTGCTTGTGAACAGACAGAAATTACGTTACAGCGCACCTCAGATCAATGCCATTCGGCTACAGCGAAATTCTCCATAGAGAAGTAATGGTTAACCACTTGGCTGCGGCAGTGTTCCGGCCGATCGCTGCAGCCTCCTGGTGCAGCCTCTGGGACCCCAGCCGACAGGAACAGATGTCATCACGCCGAGTGCGATGACATCTATTCCAGGCACCCCCCATCCAGTGCAGGGAAGGTGCCTAAATGGGAGGGAGGGTCCTTTGGACTTCTCTCCCTCCAGATCTGCTTGGGTCACCAAAAAAGCCTGCCCTTCCAAGCGGTGGCTGCCTGTAACCCCTTGGAATGGGGGCTGGATCGTGATTCAGCACCAATAGGCGCTGGATCACGGTCCCATCCCGGACATCTTGGATGTCGGCCAAGCTTCCGGGATCTCCCCCTGCCGACTGGTGTTAGGCTGGGGTCAGACCAGCGCATTTTTAACGTGCGTTCTGGCGCACTTAATCACGGCCGCACTAGCAGCAAATGACGGCCAATATACGAAGTACGGTCGCACGAAAGTCCGGCCGCGCAACGCAAAAAATGAACGCATTTTTTCGAGACGCAGAACCCCTAGTACGGACGTACAGAGTGCGCTGCGTCCGCATAGCGGTGTGTGCGTGATTTGGAGACGTCAGACCCTGCTCATTGTCCGGCCAACATAACGTCCAGACGCAAAAAGTTTCCTGGTTTGGATTCGTAAACAATCAACGCACGAAAATCCGCATCGTATGACCGTTTTCGCATATACCGTGAAAAAATACATCAATGCGTTCAGACGCACTTTTTTACGTTCGCGTGTAAAAATGCTTTCGTTTGACCCTAGCCTTATCCTGCATGGACGCGATGAGGTCAGTTAGGGAGGTAACCACTAGCTACCACCTATGGTGGAGTTGAGGGTACCAATGAACCCCATCTCCTGATCTGTGGAAGCTAGGGGTTAATGTTTGGTATCGTTGAAACGGCCAGGGCATGACCTTTCCAATAATACCAAACAAGTCCATGTTAAATGTAAAGGAACAATAAAAAATATTAATTTTGTTTTATTAATGCAGCAATATTGCTCCCATTTCAATTATAATGTGAACAATGTAGATAAATTCAAAAAGGGTTTATGCAGCGCTGGTATTTATACAAAAATTGGGATTAACGCCAGACTCAAAATAATGACTTTATCCTCTAATAAAAAAAGTTCAACAAACAAGCAACATGTGTAGCGATATCAATGTCCCATCCAAAGATTAAGGCTCGGGTCAGTCGAACGCAGTGATTAAGTCTGTAAAAACAGTTTTTATCCCGTTTTTTTTCCGAAAAAATGGAAAAATAAACAAATGTGTAATATGTTCTTTTACAATAATATATAATACTAGTTGTAAAGCCTGCCCAGAGGGCAGTCTATTGTGGATATACTGCCCCTGCTCATGTATACTGCCCCAGCTCGTGGATACTGCCCCAGCTCGTGGATATTGCCCCAGCACGTGGATACTGCCCCAGCACGTGGATATTGCCCCAGCACGTGGATATTGCCCCAGCTCCTGGATATTGCCCCCAGCACGTGGATACTGCCCCAGCACGTGGATACTGCCCCAGCACGTGGATACTGCCCCAGAACGTGGATACTGGCCCCAGCACGTGGATACTGCCCCAGCACGTGGATATTGCCCCAGCACGTGGATATTGCCCCAGCACGTGGATATTGCCGCAGCACGTGGATACTGCCCCAGCTCGTGGATACTGCCCTAGCACGTGGATATTGCCCCAGCACGTGGATATTGCCCCAGCTCGTGGATACTGCCCCAGCTCGTGGATACTGCCCTAGCACGTGGATATTGCCCCAGCACGTGGATGGATACTGCCCCAGCACGTGGATATTGCCCCAGCTCGTGGATACTGCCCCAGCTCCTGGATATTGCCCCAGCACGTGGATACTGCCCCAGCACGTGGATACTGCCCCAGCACGTGGATATTGACCCAGCACGTGGATATTGCCCCAGCACGTGATATTGCCCCAGCACGTGGATACTGCCCCAGCACGTGGATATTGACCCAGCACGTGGATATTGACCCAGCACGTGGATATTGCCCCAGCACGTGGATACTGCCCCAGCACGTGGATATTGCCCCAGCACGTGGATATTGCCCCAGCACGTGGATACTGCCCAGCACGTGGATATTGACCCAGCACGTGGATATTGACCCAGCACGTGGATATTGCCCCAGCACGTGGATACTGCCCAGCACGTGGATATTGCCCCAGCTCGTGGATACTGCCCAGCTCGTGGATACTGCCCCAGAACGTGGATACTGCCCCAGCACGTGGATATTGACCCAGCACGTGGATATTGACCCAGCACGTGGATATTGCCCCAGCACGTGGATACTGCCACTGCCAGCACGTGGATATTGCCCCTGCTCATGTATACTGCCCCAGCTCGTGATACTGCCCCAGCTCGTGGATATGCCCCAGCACGTGGATACTGCCCCAGCACGTGGATATTGCCCCAGCACGTGGATATTGCCCCAGCACGTGGATATTGCCCCAGCTCCTGGATATTGCCCCAGCACGTGGATACTGCCCCAGCACGTGGATACTGCCCAGAACGTGGATACTGCCCCAGCACGTGGATACTGCCCCAGCACGTGGATATTGCCCCAGCACGTGGATATTGCCCCAGCTCCTGGATATTGCCGCAGCACGTGGATACTGCCCCAGCTCGTGGATACTGCCCTAGCACGTGGATATTGCCCCAGCACGTGGATATTGCCCCAGCTCGTGGATACTGCCCCAGCTCGTGGATACTGCCCTAGCACGTGGATATTGCCCCAGCACGTGGATGGATACTGCCCCAGCACGTGGATATTGCCCCAGCTCGTGGATACTGCCCCAGCTCCTGGATATTGCCCCAGCACGTGGATACTGCCCCAGCACGTGGATATTGACCCAGCACGTGGATATTGCCCCAGCACGTGGATATTGCCCCAGCACGTGGATACTGCCCCAGCACGTGGATATTGCCCCAGCTCGTGGATACTGCCCCAGCTCGTGGATACTGCCCCAGAACGTGGATACTGCCCCAGCACGTGGATATTGACCCAGCACGTGGATATTGACCCAGCACGTGGATATTGCCCCAGCACGTGGATACTGCCCAGCACGTGGATATTGCCCCTGCTCATGTATACTGCCCCAGCTCGTGGATACTGCCCCAGCTTGTGGATATTGCCCCAGCACGTGGATACTGCCCCAGCACGTGGATATTGCCCCAGCACCTGGATATTGCCCCAGCACGTGGATACTGCCCCAGCACGTGGATACTGCCCAGAACGTGGATACTGCCCCAGCACGTGGATACTGCCCCAGCACGTGGATATTGCCCCAGCACGTGGATATTGCCCCAGCACGTGGATATTGCCGCAGCACGTGGATACTGCCCCAGCTCGTGGATACTGCCCTAGCACGTGGATTGGCCCCAGCACGTGGATATTGCCCCAGCTCGTGGATACTGCCCCAGCTCGTGGATACTGCCCTAGCACGTGGATATTGCCCCAGCACGTGGATGGATACTGCCCAGCACGTGGATATTGCCCCAGCTCGTGGATACTGCCCCAGCTCCTGGATATTGCCCCAGCACGTGGATACTGCCCCAGCACGTGGATATTGACCCAGCACGTGGATATTGCCCCAGCACGTGGATATTGCCCCAGCACGTGGATACTGCCCCAGCGTGGATATTGACCCAGCACGTGGATACTGCCCCAGCACGTGGATATTGCCCCAGCACGTGGATATTGCCCCAGCACGTGGATACTGCCCCAGCACGTGGATATTGACCCAGCACGTGGATATTGACCCAGCACGTGGATATTGCCCCAGCTCGTGGATACTGCCCTAGCACGTGGATATTGCCCCAGCACGTGGATATTGCCCCAGCTCGTGGATACTGCCCCAGCTCGTGGATACTGCCCTAGCACGTGGATATTGCCCCAGCACGTGGATGGATACTGCCCCAGCACGTGGATATTGCCCAGCTCGTGGATACTGCCCCAGCTCCTGGATATTGCCCCAGCACGTGGATACTGCCCCAGCACGTGGATATTGACCCAGCACGTGGATATTGCCCCAGCACGTGGATACTGCCCCAGCACGTGGATATTGCCCCAGCTCGTGGATACTGCCCCAGCTCGTGGATACTGCCCCAGAACGTGGATACTGCCCAGCACGTGGATATTGACCCAGCACGTGGATATTGACCCAGCACGTGGATATTGCCCCAGCACGTGGATACTGCCCCAGCACGTGGATATTGCCCCTGCTCATGTATACTGCCCCAGCTCGTGGATACTGCCCCAGCTTGTGGATATTGCCCCAGCACGTGGATACTGCCCCAGCACGTGGATATTGCCCCAGCACGTGGATATTGCCCCAGCTCCTGGATATTGCCCCAGCACGTGGATACTGCCCCAGCACGTGGATACTGCCCCAGAACGTGGATACTGCCCCAGCACGTGGATACTGCCCCAGCACGTGGATATTGCCCCAGCACGTGGATATTGCCGCAGCACGTGGATACTGCCCCAGCTCGTGGATACTGCCCTAGCACGTGGATATTGCCCCCAGCACGTGGATATTGCCCAGCTCGTGGATACTGCCCCAGCTCGTGGATACTGCCCTAGCACGTGGATATTGCCCCAGCACGTGGATGGATACTGCCCCAGCACGTGGATATTGCCCCAGCTCGTGGATACTGCCCCAGCTCCTGGATATTGCCCCAGCACGTGGATACTGCCCAGCACGTGGATATTGACCCAGCACGTGGATATTGCCCCCAGCACGTGGATATTGCCCCAGCACGTGGATACTGCCCCAGCACGTGGATATTGACCCAGCACGTGGATATTGACCCAGCACGTGGATACTGCCCCAGCACGTGGATATTGCCCCAGCACGTGGATATTGCCCCAGCACGTGGATACTGCCCCAGCACGTGGATATTGACCCAGCACGTGGATATTGACCCAGCACGTGGATATTGCCCCAGCACGTGGATACTGCCCCAGCACGTGGATATTGCCCCAGCTCGTGGATACTGCCCCAGCACGTGGATACTGCCCCAGCACATGGATATTGCCCCAGCACGTGGATTGATACTGCCCCAGCACGTGGATACTGCCCCAGCACGTGGATACTGCCCCAGCACGTGGATGGATACTGCCCCAGCACGTGGATACTGCCCCAGCTCGTGGATATTGCCCAAGCACGTGGATATTGCCCCCACGTGGATACTGCCCCAGCACGTGGATACTGCCCCAGCTCGTGGATACTGCCCCAGCTCGTGGATACTGCCCCAGCTCGTGGATATCGCCCCAGCACGTGGATATCGCCCCCCCCGCTCGTGGATATGGCCCCCCGCTCATGGATATGGCCCCCCGCTCGTGGATATACTCACCTACATCGGCCCTCCAGCGATGGCGGTCCCGCGTCCCGCTTCCAGCATCCTCTCTCGCTCCGTTGGTCGCCGGGATGACGTCACGAAAGCCTTTGACCCCCGGGGTCAAAGGCTTTCGTGACGTCATTCCGGCGAACAACGGAGCGAGAGAGGACGCTGGAAGCGGGACCGCCATCGCTGGAGGAGCTAAGGGCCGATGTAGGTGAGTATGTGTAGGCAACATCCCCCTACATTGGCCCGGAGCCTCAGCGGTGGCTGTCGTAGGCTGCTCGGCCGGCCTCCAGGCTTAGGCGAGCCCCCGCTCGGCTGGGCCTGTAGGCCCAAGCCAAGCCGGGGGCTCGCCTGAGCCTGGAGGCCGGCCGAGCAGCCTGCGACAGCCGGAGGACAGTCACCGCTGGAGCTCAGGGCTAATGTAGGTGAGTATGTGCTCTCCACACCCACCCTGCTTACTCGGCCGGTATCCAAGCTTAGGCGAGCCCCCGGCTTGGGCCTAGAGGCCCAGCAGAGCCGGGGACTCGCCTGAGCATGGAGGCCGGTCGAGTTGCATGCTCGGCCGTCCTCCAGGCTCAGGTGAGTCCCTGGCTCGGCTGGGCCTCTAGCCCAAGCCAAGCCGGGGGCTCGCCTGAGCCTGGATGCCGACCATGCATGCAACTCGACCGGCCTCCATGCTCAGGCGAGTCCTCGGCTCGGCAGGGCCTCTAGGCCCAAGCCAAGCCGGGGGCTCGCCTAAGCTTGGATACCGGCCGAGCAAGCAGGGTGTGTGTGTGTGTGTGTAGAGCACATACTCACCTACATCGGCCTCGAGTCCTCCACCGGTTCCACACATACTCACCGACATCGGCCCTTAGCTCCTCCAGCGATGGCGGTCCCGCTTGCAGCATCCTCTCTCTCTCCGTTGCTCGCCAGGATGACGTCACGAAAGCCTTTGACCCCCGGGGTCAAAGGCTTTCGTGACGTCATTCCGGCGAGCAACGGAGAGAGGATGCTGCAAGCGGGACCGCCATCGCTGGAGGAGCTAAGGGCCGATGTCGGTGAGTATGTGTTAGGCAACATCGGCCCTGAGCTCCAGCGGTGACCTCCTCCGGCCGAGCAGGCTGCTCGCCGGCCTCTACGCTTAGGCGAGTCCCCGGCTCGGCTGGGCCTGTAGGCCCAAGCCAAGCCGGGGGCTCGCCTAAGCCTAGAGGCCCCCGCGAGCAGCCAGCGGCAGCTGGAGGAGGTCTCCGCTGTAGCTCAGGGCCGATTTTGGGGTGTATTTTTTGGGAACTTCGGCCCCGATCCTCCAGCCGGTGACCTTCTCCGGCTGCCGCTGGGTGCTCGGCGGGCCTCTAGGCTTAGGCGAGTCCCCGGCTCGGCTGGGCCTGTAGGCCCAAACCGAGCCGGGGGCTCGCCTAAGCCTAGAGGCCCGCCGAGCAGCCAGCGGCAGCCGAGGAGGTCTCCGCTGGAGCTCAGGGCCGATTTTGGGGTGTATTTGTTTGGGAACTTCGGCCCCGATCCTCCAGCGGTGACCTTCTCCGGCTGCCGCTGGCTGCTCGGCGGGCCTCTAGGCTTAGGCGAGTCCCCGGCTCGGCTGGGCCTGTAGGCCCAAACCGAGCCGGGGGCTCGCCTAAGCCTAGAGGGCCGCCGAGCAGCCAGCGGCAGCCGGAGGAGGTCTCCGCTGGAGCTCAGGGCCGATTTTGGGGTGTATTTGTTTGGGAACTTCGGCCCCGATCCTCCAGCGGTGACCTTCTCCGGCTGCCGCTGGCTGCTCGGCGGCCTCTAGGCTTAGGCGAGTCCCCGGCTCGGCTGGGCCTGTAGGCCCAAACCGAGCCGGGGGCTCGCCTGAGCCTGGAGGCCAGCCGGAGGACGGTCACCGCTGGAGGATCGGGGCATCTGGCCGTGTAAACACACGGGTAGCTGCGCGCGGCTCGTGCCGTTTTTTTTTTTTTTTTTTTTCACGCGGCCGGCACGCGCAGCTACCTGTGTGTTCTAACGGCCGCTTTCAAATGTCCGTCGCGCATGCGCAGTAGGGTTTTGGCGACGGACAGTTTTTAGCTTATCCTTTTATAGTATAGATACAGTCAGGTGCAGAAATATTGGGACATGGACACAATTGTAACATCTTTGGCTCTATACAGCACCACAATGGAGTTGGAATGAAACAAACACAATGTGCTTTAACTGCAGACTGTCAGCTTTAATTTGAGGGTATGTACATCCAACTCAGGTGAACGGTGTAGGACTTACAGCAGTTTGCAGATGTGCCTCACACTTGTTAAGGGACCAAAGGTAATGGGACAATTGGCTTCTCAGCTGTTCCATGGCCAGGTGTGTGATATTCCCTCATTACCCCAATTACAATGTGCAGATAAAAGGCCCAGAGTTCATTTCAAGTGTGCTATTTACATTTGGAATCTGTTGCTGTCAACTCTCAAGATGAGATCCAAAGAGCTGTCACTATCAGTGAAGCAAGCCATAATTAGGCTGAAGAAACAAAACAAACCCATCAGAGAGATAGCAAGAACATTAGGCACGGCCAAAACAACTGTTTGGAACATTCTCAAAAAGAAGGAACGCACCGGTGAGCTCAGCAACACCAATAGACCCGGGAGACCACGGAAAACAACTGTGGTGGATGACCGAAGAATTCTTTCCCTGGTGTAGAAAACACCCTTCACAACAGTTGGCCAGATCAAGAACACTCTCCAGGAGGTAGGTGTATGTGTGTCAAAGTCAACAATCAAGAGAAGACTTCACAAGAGTTAATACAGAGGGTTCACCACAAGATGTAAACCATTGGTGAGCTTTAAAAACAGGAAGGCCAGATTAGAGTTTGCCAAACAACACCTAACAAAGCCTTCACAGTTCTGGAACAAGATCCTATGGACAGATGAGACCAAGATCAACTTGTACCAGAGTGATGGGAAGAGAAGAGTATGGAGAAGGAAAGGAACTGCTCATGATCCTAGGGGATCCTTAGGGATGAGCTGAACACGTCCGAGTTCGGGTTCGTATCCGAACCCGAATTTTCCAAATGTTCGTATCCGAATCCGAACCCGAACTCAATACAAGTCAATGGGGCTAAATATTAGATTTTTAGAGTGCCCTCCAAGAACTGCTCATGATCCTAAGGCTAGGGTCAGACTGAGGCAGTGCGAACGCGCGTTCTGGCGCACTTAATCACGGCCGCACTAGCAGCAGATGCCGGGCAATGACAGCCAATATACGAAGTACGGTCGCACAAAAGTCCGGCCGCGCAACGCAAGTGGAAAATGAACGCATTTTTTCGAGAACGTTAAACCGCTGGTACTGACGTACAGAGTGCGCTGCGGCCGCATAGCAGCGTGTGTGCGTGATTAGGAGATGTCAGACGCTGCTAGTGTGCGGCCAACATAACGTTCAAACAGCCGGATTTCCCTAGACTTCTTTTCACCCCATCGTCATGAAATACGTCCAGAATTGCGCATCGTCTGACCACTTAAGCGTATTCCGTGAAAAAATGCGTGCGCACGCATCGACGTACATTTTGACGGTGGCCGCAGAAAATGCGCTCATCTGTCCCTAGCCTAAGTAGGGATGAGCCGAACACGTCCGAGTTCGGGTTCGTATCCGAACCCGAATTTTCCAAATGTTCGTATCCGAATCCGAACCCGAACTCAATACAAGTCAATGGGGCTAAATATTAGATTTTTAGAGTGCCCTCCAAGAGGGCATATATGCTAGATATTTGCCATAAAAGGTGTATGGGGGTCCGGGTAGTGCCCTGGGGGACAGGAAACAAGGACAAAAAGTAAAAAAAAAGTTTTTAAAGGGACAGTGAGTTTTCCATGAAATAAGGGTTAAAAATAAAGACGAAAAATTCCTTCAAATATCGTGCCTAGGAGGTCCCCATAACCTGCCCATGAAGTGGCGGATTTCTAGAATGTATAGAAACACTTAAAAACAAAAAAATGATGTTTCAAATGACGGTAAATGCTTTTCCTTTATCCATAAACAACTGCTTGGGGCGGCAGTCTGTGTGAAAAGAGGAGACATTTTTGGACACGCAGAAAAAGTTTAGTGATTTTTTTGGCTAAATTATTGTGAAACTTATGCAGGCTTTGGATGAAAGTAACAATAGGTGCTTTAAGGCTGGGGTCAGACTAGCGCACTTTTAACGTGCGTTTAGGCGCACTTAATCTTGGTCGCACTAGCAGCAAATGACATGCAATGACGGCCAATATACGAAGTCCGGCCGCACGAAAGTCCGGCCGCGCAACGCAAGTGGAAAATGAACACATTTTTTTGAGAACGCTGAACCGCTAGTACTGACATACAGAGTGCGCTGCGTCCGCATAGCGGCGTGTGTGTGTGATTAGGAGACGTCAGACGCTGCTCATGTCCGGCCAACATAACGTCCAGACACCCAAAGTTTCCTGGTTTGGATCCGTAAAAAATCACGCCCAAAAATGCGCATCGTATGACCGTTTTCGCGCAATCCGTGAAAAAATACGGCAATGCGTTCGGACGCACTTTTTGACGTTCACTGCGAAAAATGCGTTCGTTTGACCCTAGCCTAAAATTGGGCCTTTAGCGTCGGCAACAGTGCCGTCACACAGTCTCACCCCTCTGAGGGTATGAATCTGATACAGGCGTCAGTGGCAGTGCAGCCAAATATTGTGCCTTTGGTGCCAGGCCAGCAAGTGCCATCATACAGTAACCCCTCTGTGGTATTGTGGAAGAGTGCAGGGGTGGACCATGCGGTCAGGGCCGGTGCTAGACAATTTGGCGCCCTAGGCAAGACCAGCTACTTGCACCCCCCCCCCCAAAAAAAAACGACACAACATGAAACTGCTAAATTTCTTTTTACTTCAGAATAAAGTTTGAAAAGCACCAATAGTAAAGGTAAAATAAATATAAATAAACTGTATTGAACCATTTTAAATTAACTCTATTAAACAAATTAAAATTAACTATATTGAACAAATATAAATTAACGAAAAAAAAAAATAGGAGTTGTCACGTAAGTTTCAATTTCAGACACATCAAAATTTCACTTTGCGTGCCTTATCCTTTGCAAATTGTCATCATGCGTATATATATATATATTGCCCAGGCCAGCTCACATCATGCGTATATATATTGCCCTGGCCAATCCCCTGGTTTAGATAGGGGGTTCATTTGAACCCCGATATCTCCAGGCATCTAGTGGGTCATGGAGGGTGTCAATCGAAAGGCCTGAGCATGGCCTTTTCGAATGATACCCAACATGACCAGGTATAAAGCAAAAAAAAGAAAAAAGAAAAGAAAAACATGTATTTTTTTGTTGTGCGTTATTTTTATTAATGCAGCAATATTGTTCACATTTCAATTATAATGTGAACGATGAAGCACTAATGATTTTTTTCTATGGGGTGCGTTTGCTATAAATCACGTAATTCCCCCCACAAAATATAACAAGTCCCCATTTCTAATTTTTGAACAAGCGCACCCTATAGAAAACATAACCGCAAACGCTCATGTGCTAAAATGTGAAAAAAAACAACACTTTACACACTGCAGATGATTAAAAATTCAATTTTTATTGCATTTTTTCCATAATATACAGCCAGGACAGGACGTATACATATAAAAATGATATATTATGAATCTGCGGAGTCTGCCGGAAAGTACGATATCTAATATGTCTGGTTCATTTAACAAAATGTGGCTTCAAAATCGCGTTTAAACATGATGAGCGAAAGCGGTAAAAATGAGCTGAGCACACAGCGGTGAAATACACAGCATATTAGAAATTTTAGGAGGGAAATTAACACTTCTCAATTCTCAATCAGAAGCAGACACCACCCCACCCCCTCAGTCTACAATGTATCAAATTGATTAGACCAGACTAAAAACAGCTGTTATGCCGTTTGAAAAACACAGTTCATTTAGAGTTGAGAATCTTTGCACGTACACATTAGTTTTTAATTCAATATCTAATAAACCATTGCTTATAATATTCTGCAGTAGAGAGTCTCTTTATTTCTAGATTTTTTTAGTATTTTTTTAAGCATTTTCTATACTTTTTTCAAAATTTCTTTTTTTTTTTGAACTCGAACCGAACACACCCAAAAAGTTTGAAGTTCGCGAACTTTCGAACAACCAAAGTTCAGGCTGAACTCCGAACCGCCCAAACCGAATAGCTCATCCCTAATCCTAAGCATACCACCTCATCAGTGAAGCATGGTGGGGGTAGTGTCATGGCGTGGGCATGTATGGCTGCCAATGGAACTGGTTCTCTTGTATTTATGGATGATGTGACTGCTGACAAAAGCAGCAGGATGAATTCTGAAGTGTTTCGGGCAATATTATCTGCTCACATTCAGCCAAATGCTGCAGAACTCATTGGACGGCGCTTCACAGTGCAGATGGACAATGACCCAAAGCATACTGCAAAAGCAACCAAAGAGTTTTTGAAGGGACAGAAGTGGAATGTTATGCAATGGCCAAGTCAATCACCTGACCTGAATCCCACCCATTGAGCATGCATTTCACTTGCTGAAGACAAAACTGAAGGGAAAATGCCCCAAGAACAAGCAGGAACTGAAGACAGTTGCAGTAGAGGCCTGGCAGAGCATCACCAGGGATGAAACCCAGCGTCTGGTGATGTCTATGCGTTCCAGACTTCAGGCTGTGATTGACTGCAAAGGATTTGTAACCAAGTATTAAGAAGGGAAAGTTTGATTTATGATTATTATTCTGTCCCATTACCTTTGGTCCCTTAACAAGTGGGAGGCACATCTGCAAACTGCTGTAAGTCCTACACCGTTCACCTGAGTTGGATGTACATACCCTCAAATTAAAGCTGACAGTCTGCAGTATAGAGCCAAAGATGTTACAATTGTGTCGATGTCCCAATATTTCTGGACCTGACTGTATCTAATATAGATTTAATACCATATAACATTAGGACCTTAATGAAAGACGTCTGAGACGTTATTTAAAGTTTTAAATCATTACAAGTTCTCTCGGCTGAAGACGAGCAAATCCTGGAATATGATTCAAGTAACACGTCTCAATGCAATACTCAGACAACAAAAATATACATTTCAGCCTCTAGGGGGCGCTGCAGGGAAAAGGCTTTAGTTTGGCTTGATTGTGAACGCCATCTTGTACCTCCTGCAGTGCCTGTTGATGATAGTTTCTGTCTTCTCAGGCCTTGACAGTTAAGAGGTTAAATTTGTCCCTATTTGAGCCCTGTTAATGTTCTCTCCAGTACAGTCTGGGATTCTGCAAAATATATCCCTCCTGCAACATGGTGGCATGGGCTCTGCACAACACGACCTCTGACACCTCCGGCATCTCACTTCCTGCAGATTCTGCATCTTCTGCTGCTGTGACAGAATCTGCTCTATATTTACTAATATTCAAACCAAATCAAGAAACAAACTAACCTGTGACAGGGGAGAAACACTTGTTTCAATTCGTGGAAACGTTACGTTTTTAGAAGTCAATGAGAAAAATGACAAATATGGAGGAAAAAGAAACAGAAACTGATAGATCAGAAAATACGATTAAATTGCGTGTATTGTATATGTTGTTTTTGTTTTCTCTGTTTATGTTTTTAAAGCACGGCTCGAAAGTTAAACCTCAACATGGAGCTTAAATATTGATGTATCCATATCCTACAGGCACAAATAATGCAGTTACTTCCTTTTGCTATTGGTGCTGCTCAGGGGCAACTTTTATATAGATATATATATATTTCTGTCAGGGTAATTCAAAGAGATTCGAAAAGTCACCGCACGTTCGGTGACTTTTCGTTCTCTTCAATTCAGTGCAAATCGGCTTTCCCATATTGGCCACCCTGCGGTGTATTCAGCAAGAACCACAGGGCTGTCGAAGTGCAGGGAAAAGCTGCCGAAAACCCGGCAAATGCACGCTGAACACCCGCAAAAACATCTGGATTAACCCGTCGAAGACGCCGGAAAAACCCCAGCAGGAGCCAATCACATGCAGCGCAGCCTCTGGAAAAAGCCGACACCGCAGACGAAGGCAGTGAATAAATTAGCAAAACAGTTTGCTTGAATGTTTGAAAATGAAACGCGGTTTGCAAAGAAACTACTGAGCGAAAATGTGTGAAATTTACACAGGAGGTCCAGGGAATGATAATAAACAGGGCTGTTACAGAAAAAATAAATAAACTTAAAAAAAAAACCAAAAAAATTTGACTTTTTTTAAAAAAAAAAAATCCAGAAAAATGCTTAAAGTATCCTAAAAAATCTATAAATAAAGAGACTTTTTGCTGCAGAATTTTATAATGAACGGTTTATTAGATATTGAATTAAAACGGGAATATTTTTAACATTGAAGCCTATGGGATTCGCCGGAATAAACCTGCCGAACTAAACCACCGAATGGCAGGGCATTTCGGGAACCTTTCACTGCTGGTTTGTGTTCTCTGAATAGCCGAAGCAGTGCTTTTTTATGGGGATTTCACTGCCCTCGAACAGGCACCGAACAGACACCGTATGTGCAGGCAATTCGCCAGGATTTGGCGTATTGCCTGCACTCTGAATAGCCGAATGGCCAAGAAAGGTAACCGAACGCTGATTTTCAGCATTCGGTTACCTTTCTCCAGCCATTCGGGTCTCTTTGAATTACCCTGTATGTTTTTATGTTGATGGTTTCTTGCTTTTATTGTTGCTCTTTAGGAATCAGAGGGCTGGTTACTTGTTCTCATACGATCACACACAGTCCTTACTTGTTATTCCATGTGAAACAAAAGATAAATAAATAAATTAGCTTTTCATCATTTTATTTATTTATAAAGGATTTTACCAGCAAAAAGCTAATTCAAGTTACTAAATTAACTGTACTTTTATTTCAAGGGAGACAAAATTTATTTTAATTTGTAAACTTACTCCATGGTGCAGATTTTGCAATTTTTCCAAAAACTTCCAATTTTTCCGGAAAGAAAACAGGGAAAAAAACTTTTTTTTCCATGGCTTCAAAATTTCCAGAAATTTTACATCTTTACTTTGGAGTGAAGAACACACAAGCCACTTATACCGTAAGGCTATTGTCAGATGAGCGCAGTCTGAACGCACTCTGCGTGCATAACGGACAGATGTACTGACAGAAGATACTGTAGACACCACACGGTCTGTTATTTTGACAGATGTAGAAAAAAAGGGAAATAAAGGAAACAAAATTAATTGGAAAAGTGAAAAAAAATGGGAAAAGGATATAAAAAGGCATTTTGTGGAGGGTGGAGTTTGATCCAAGATGGAGGCAGGAGAAGCTTTTTTGTTTGTTGCAATGGCATACCTGTAAAGAAAAAAAAGAAAAGGTGGTGGTGGGTTCATCCCATCAACTCCGGCAGATACACCCATGGGCACTTTGTGAGTCAACGTGACGAACGTCATAAATGTGCTACGTCTGACATTGCGTCATCACACACACAGGACGCTACGCGGACACAGTGCACTCTGGCCGTCCGTCGTAGCGATTTACGTCGAGGCCTAAATGGCGTCCGTTGCCACTTGCATGGTGCGTGTGTACTTCGTGTGTTGGTTTCTATTGATCACAAATCAATGCTACGACGGACGTTAAACTGTGCGGCAACACGAACATGATGACTGCGTTCATCTGACGCGGGCCTCAATGGTACGAAGTTAGGGAAATCCAAGCAGGAGAAGGATTTGGGAATAATCATAGACTTTAAACTAAGTAACACAATGTGCAATGTCAAACAGCAGCCGCCAAGGCCAGCAAGGTATCGGCATTAAAAGGGGAGTACACTCTTGGGATGAAAACATAATTTTGCCCCTGTATAAATCGATGGTAAGACTCACCTTGAATATGCCATGCAATCTTGGGCACCTGCCTTAAGAAAGGATATTATAGCGCTAGAAAAAGTGCAGAGACGGTGTCTGTATGCAAGCCTAAGTCTGGGCAATCACGCCGGAGGTCCACCTACATCGGCACCACTGTCTCTACCCCTGAAGGTCTGATCACCATGGAACTGTTACTTCCCGGGTTTACGCAGGGATCTAATGGAACCGTGGTCAGATGCACGGACCTTCGCGTATTCAAAAACGCCAAGAGTGCCCAGAGATCGCTCCGCAAAAAGGGGGTTCTCCCCAACCCTGTACCCAGCACCTCCTCACCACCAAGTTGGATCTCCAAAGACTATGCTCTGGCTTCTGATAGAATGGTGGTTAGAACAGAATATAGATGGCATATGAACGAAACCTGGCACGAGAAAGAAAATCCTCATCTGTACTCCACGCCACTGTCTCCAGCCACCCATCTATGGATCATACTCCCTACACTGTACAGGGGACCTTTATTTGATGCGGGAAGTGGATACACAATGGAGGCGCTAATAGTTAATAAGTGGTTATGTTTGTGTTGTGCAGCCAACCAGGGTTTAAATACAGAACCTCGACAGAAATGCGTAAATGTACAGTAAAGGGAAGGGGTGGTTCCTAGTGGCGCAGTCTCTTTTGAGAGTGGTCAATTAGGGGTCTCAAGGCATATAATACAAATTGTGCCTACATATACAAAGGTAAAAGCAGTGTTCCCAGTTGGGAAGTGCACGGTCGAAAAGACCACTTTGTGCGTGTGAAAGTAAATTGCGTACACTTCAGAAAAAACACAGTTGAAGTCCAATGCAAATAAAGTGCATACAAAGTCACATAAAGTGCAAATGCGAATATAAGTGCATAAAAATGTGTTTTAAAGTGCATATGAAAGTCTTTATAGCGGTTGCTATATCAAAGTCCTGCTTTCCGAATTAAAAGTGAAAGCAAAAAAAGGGGGGGACAATCCAACCGTCCATATGTTCTATATTGGAGATATGGGAGAATCCAATCCGGTCACCACGTAGACATTTGAATTTTTGCGTGAAGTCCTGATGTGGTGTCTTCGCCTAGTTCCTATGTAGACTGACAATTCCCAAAAATGGGAAAAAAGGAGAGGAAAGGGAGAGATATGATAGTGCAATATTGCCTTATAGAGAGTCAGGTGCCTATAGACAAGGGAACACTTACGCTTTTTAGAGCCTCATTTACCGGCTCTAGTGTGAAGTGCCTTGGGCCTGGTTGAGGGTAGCCTCTGCCCTTCTTTATAATTTGCTTGATTGTCTCAGGTGCAGGGAGGTAAAAGAAGAGAGAGACATCCTCATAGTGTAGCTTATAGCCAAATGCTTAGATGGGTAAGGTGAAAATTAGACAAACTCACCGATGATGGAGCCTTAGAATTTCAGGCTCAACTTGTTAGCGTGTGGTACTTCCTATTCGGTGGGTACCCTCACCTCTCTTGTCTGCAGGCAATCCTCCTCTCTCTGATCTTGTCATTCGCCAGGCCGGTAATGAATGTCCATTGACGTTGCTAGCCTAGCCAAGTGCAGACTATCCCTCCTGAGATCCTTGCCTGGAACCCCCTCTTGCCCTAAAGAAATTCCTGATTACCCTCTGTTATTCCTGGACATTCATTACCGGCCTGGCGCATGACAGGATCAGAGAGAGGGGGATTGCCTGCAGACAAGAGAGGTGAGGGTACCCACCGAATAGGAAGTACCATACGCTAACAAGTTGAGCCTGAAATTCTAAGGCTCCATCATCGGTGAGTTTGTCTAATTTTCACCTTACCCATCTAAGCATTTGGCTATAAGCTACACTATGAGGATGTCTCTCTCTTCTTTTACCTTTCTGCACCTGAGACAATCAAGCAAATTATAAAGAAGGGCAGAGGCTACCCTCAACCAGGCCCAAGGCACTTCACACTAGAGCCGGTAAACGAGGCTCTAAAAAGCGTAAGTGTTCCCTTGTCTATAGGCACCTGACTCTCTATAAGGCAATATTGCACTATCATCTCTCTCCCTTTCCTCTCCTTTTTTCCCATTGTTGGGAATTGTGAGTCCACATAGGAACTAGGCGAAGACACCCCATCAGGACTTCACGCAAAAATTCGAATGTCTACGTGGTGACCGGATTGGATTCTCCCATATCTCCAATATAGAACATATGGACAGTTGGATTGTCGTCCCCCCCTTTTTTTCCTTTCACTTTTAATTCGGAAAGCAGGACTTTGATATAGCAACCGCTATAAAGACTTTCATATGCACTTTAAAACACATTTTTATGCACTTATATTCGCATTTGCACTTTATGTGACTTTGTATGCACTTTATTTGCATTGGACTTCAACTGTGTTTTTTCTGAAGTGTACGCAATTTACTTTCACACGCACAGTGTCACCATTCACGGTTGCACCTAAGTGGTCTTTTCGACCGTGCACTTCCCAACTGGGAACACCGCTTTTACCTTTGTATATGTAAGCACAATTTGGATTATATGCCTTGAGACCCCTAATTGACCTTTATTTGATGTCTCCCAGCCCCCTAAGCAAGCTTTGGCTGCTCGGTGCTTGGCCTTTAGAAGGGGGGTACTGTCAGGAAACTCACGTTTGAACCCCTGTAAAGCAATGCATGCCTGTTTAATGCAGGTTCCAGGACTTGCCATTTAGTTTTGCACACAAGCCCTGAAGCCTCTCCTGAACTCTATCCGATGCTAATGAGAACTCCTTATGAGGAAGCCGCACCCTCTACTGAGCACTTCCTCATTGAAGTCAGAACTTTGAACCAAACAGACCTGTGTCTAGAAAGCTCCTTGTTCCTGAACCCATATCTGCCTACCTTCTGGACTAATCATCTGATACCCCTATCGAGTACCCATCAGTTCCTGACCCATCTGATCCGCTACCCATCTGGACTCCTTCTGCCTCACCGGTAACCTCCATCCATTGCTTCCCGTTCCTCCCTCTATTTGGAATTTATGTGTATGACCCCTGGCTATGGACATTTGAACATTCTGCTATCTGTGTACCTCGACCTGATACCTGACCACGATTATTGTCTAGGCCCTTATCTGTATATTTTGCCACAGACTCTAGTTTAGTTATCTTTAGTTAATCTGTTTTCATTTCTGTTTGTATTCAGTAGTTATTACTTATTCAGTTCCCTCCTGTGTCTCCTACTTTCATCCTGTTTAATCCTTTCACCTTTTCATTCTGCTCTTTGCCTGCCTCTATCTTTAGCTCCATATTGTCGGATTATTATTCAATAAGAAACTTATACGAGACACAAATATCAATCGTTTACATTTCCTAGAAATTCTCCTAAATTCTTTTAATTGTCTGTGTTTTGCTTTGAAGAATACACTAATCAATAATCGGATAAAAATATATATATTTATTACGTATACAAAAAAGTTTCAAATCTCCTATCATAAACAAAGATTTATAAACAACATATCCATTGATCAGCACATAGACACTAGCTTCCCAATATATGTATCTCCTGTTAGTAACTGCATATATGATTAATATCATTTACTTTATCAGTTAGTAACTATACACAAATGTTAATAACATTTCTGCTTAACGAAAACAATTAACATGTATTTCCCAGCAAACCAATGTTTAACAAGCTAGATCTTGTAGAGATATATGTATCTCTCTATGCTACGTGGATCAACAAAAGATGCGCTATCACTTATTCTATTTCTAGAATGTTAAGTAATAAAAACTTATTTAGTGAATCCTCCCCTAATATCGAGAATTAAACTTCTAATCTTCTGCTTTTTATATTGTAGTTATATAATTCCTTGCTTATTAATTTCAATCACAGTAATTTCCAAATTCAACATATATATCTGTATATCATTTTTGCAACAGTTTCTTGAGGATAAATCCTTATATCCGATTCTTCTTCATATCTCTATCTGCAGATTTTGAAATATTTTGAAGACTCTGGATCTATCTGTTGCAAGAAATACTCCATATATATAGAATTACATTAACCTTAAATTTGATTTCTCATACATTACCTGTCCAAGAGTTACAGCAGCAAGATTCTTTATGTAAGATATTGTTTTGGAATATGTGAAAATTATCAATGTAGATTTTCAATGCATGTGAGTTAGAGATGTGGACCTGATTAAGTGATATGAAATATCGTGTTGGAATGATCTGCAATCTGAATCAATGCATGATTGGGTCTTGGGATGATCTGAAGTGCGTTGGGTCTTGGGATGATCTTAAGTGCGTTGTGTCCTGGGATGGTCTGAAGTGCCTTGTGTCCTGGGATGGTCTGAAGTCCCTTGCAACAAACAGTACAGCTCCAATTATAGTCAATTTGACGTCACTGACAATCTACCCTTTTCATTTAAATATTACATTCTTTATATTAATATAATATTTACTATGCCTCAAGAGGGCAGTGTTGCTCTTCAAATTCCACAATTAAATTTTTATATATCTTATCTCAGGTCAAAAGATCAATCTGACTTAACAAAGACCCTATTTTCAATCCTAGACTTTGGGTCTCTCCTATCAAAATTATATTAATATCTCTACTCCTCTTTTCATTCAAAGACTTGTTAAAACAAACCAATAAATTTAAATATGACATGTCTGGCACTTAGCTCAGCATTAGATCACATAAAAACATTTTATCGTTTATAACATCACGTCTGGCATTTAAAAAAAAAAACCATAACTCTTAAGGTTTCACCTAGCCATGAACTATATAAAAAAAATCTCTGTCCATTTCTAAAACTAGGGAAAATTGAAAAAGAAAGACTTTACATTAAACAAGATGGCTACAGGCATCCATTTTAATTTTTTCCATTAATATACCCGACAATATAGCCATCTAGTTTCTCTCCTCTGCTTCCACTCACATCATTCTCAGCCAACCTCCTATTGATTCATTCCCTTTTCCTATATCTTCCCTCTGCATTAGATCCTTGCCTGCCTCGCCCACTCCTCCTCCTCTAATACCTCTTGATTCAGTTCTCCCACTACTCTTAGCCATCCATCTATTTATTCAAACCTTTTTCCTATGTCTTTCCTCTACTTCAGTTAGTTGCCCATCTTGCCCTCTTTTCTTCTATACCTCTTGAGTTGCTTCTCTTATTCATTTGCGTCTGCTGTTTGTTTTTATTTAAAATAAATATCTTGTTTTACCATGCATACTTTTCACACCAGGTATGTGAGTGCTTGGTCAGAGGGGTGGGTTAATGCTGCATGCGCAGCTCAAGCAGATGTTTGCTTTCTAAAATGAACGCGGCTACAAGCACTTGGTCATAGATGATGATGTCAGCATGAAATCGGGGTTAATAAGCTAAAGTGGTCAGGGGGCGTAGAGTGTCTCTTTTTAATAATTTTGTAAACAAACTGAGTGGGAGGAGGGACTGGAGGTGGAAGGGAGTGACTTTGCTCAAGTGACTTGACCTGAATGTGAGAGGGAGTGGGTATTGACTAAAGAACGGATCTGAGTGTGCGAGTAAGTTTGGGGAAAGGGACCAGACCAAAAGGGAGGGAATGGCAGTTCCCGACCAAAGAGGGTGGGGTGGTGGCACAGGACTACAGCTTCAAGGATAAAACAGACGCACAGCTCCTTCACGCAGTGGCAGTATCCTATTGTTTGTGTTATAGTTCTACTGTTGTACACTGTATTTTACAGTGAGAACAGTAAAGCTGTGGAATTCTCTGCCTGTTGAGGTGGTTGTCAGAGACTGTACAGACTTTTAAAAAAACTACTGGATGACTTCCTGCAGACACAGAATATTAAGGGGTCATAATATTTAATATGTGAGTAAAAGCTGCTCGATCCAAGGAGAAATCTGACGCCATCTAGGGCAAGAAGGGATTTTTTTCCCAGTGTATTGTATATTGGCGAATGCTTCAGACTGGGTTTTTGCCTTCTTTTGGTTCCATAGCAGTAGGTGATGTGTGAGAGGCTGAACCCGATGGACGCATGACTTTTTTTTTTTTCATATTCAAATTTTTTTATTGTGAAGACATGTCAGCAGTACAATAAATCAGCGAGAAGCAATGGCCGCGCAGGGCCAACAAGAAATAAACACTGGTGTACACAGCAGGAAAACAAAGCAATGGAAGGTGGAAGCCGGAGACCAAAATGTATATATAAAAATAAAAAAAAAGAGAGGAAAAACAAAACAAGGAAGGGGAATATGGCAAAGGCTAACTACGTGACTCTCCGGGCTCACTCCAAAAGAGTCCAAAGGACAAGGAGGCCATGGAGGACAAATGTCACACGGCCAGGACACTCGGGGGCCAATTATGGCAGGCAGAGCCAGGGTAGCCGCCATAGTGGCTCACCCAGAAGGCAGTCCCGTTCTGCCATTAAAAAAAAAAAAAGAGGGGGAGAGGTGTTGGTGGATGCTGGGAGAATGGCTTTTTTTAGCCCATGTAAATATCTTCTACCTTAAATATAAAATAAATTCACCATAGTGTATACTGCATACCAATCTATAGATGGATCTACTCACATGGTGAAGGACCATATCCTAGTCCTAGGTGTATAGGGCCCAGAAGTTTGTTTTGAGGCACAACTTGCAAAAAAAGCCTTTCAATATAATCCAGGACAGCGATGATTGGACAAAAAAATTTATTAAACCATAAACAAAAACTACGCCAGATGTATCTCTAGCCTTATTGGTTAAAATCCCAAACAAGGGTTCCCAACAATGCAATCCGGCGTTTCTACTTCACAACCCAAAGCGCGCGCATTCTCCCTCCAGTTTTGTTGACGCTGAACTATCAGCCTGTGTAACCGGAAGTGACCTGAACGTCACTTCCGTGTGTCCACAAAGCTTCTCCAAATGGCTTCTCTATTTCAAAACTCAAAGCGTACGCATGTGCCCTCCAGCTTGATCAGCGCCAGACTGTCGGCTTGTGCAACCGGAAGTGACCCGACTGTCACCTCCGTAAATCCACAGATACAAAACAGAAGTGGAGCGTTTTTAAAAAGGAATACATACAATTGGAGGGGCATCTTAGCGGAGAACTACATATTAATATGGTGCTTCGAGTAAATGAACCACCCCATTCTACTAGAGAGTAGTGATGGGCCAAACACCCCCGTGTTCGGTTCGCATTCGAACACGAACATTTGAAAAAGTTTGGATTCGAACTCAATGCAAGTCAATGGGACTCGAACGTTCGATTTTTAGAGTGCCCTCCAAGAGGGCATATATACTAGACATGTGCACAGCACAACATTTCGTTTTGAACTAATGGATTAGTCCTAAAATGTAATTTATTTAGTTGCTAAAGAAATTCGTTTTCAGTTCTTTAGTATGAAAACGAATTTCATTCATCCGAAAACCAGTGGATACAATTACTATTGTAGTGGCTCCTCAGAGGGCTGAGATCGCTGCTTGTTACAGTATCACTCACTCTCAGCACAATGTGTCAGGCAAAGCTGTTACAGTAACTGACTGCTGCTCATCACAGCGCTCAGAGTTTCAGTAAAACTAGTAAATAATATTTTTAGATACAAGAGGTTAGAACAATATTATTCCTTGTTTTACTGAAACTCTGAGCGCTGTTACAGTCGGTTATTGTAACAGCTGAGCCTGATACATTGTACTGAGAGATAATATAACAAGCAGCCAATCTCAGCGTCACAGCCACTGGATTTAAAGGGCTAAAAAAAAAAAAAGGTTCCCCTCTGTATAATGTTATAGAACATCCGCCTGCATTAATTAATACCCCTCTCTGTATAGAACATCCTACTGCATTGGCATGTGGAGGGTGCAGAACTTCGGAATGCAATGCTTATCCAGCACAGGAGAGGGAACCTTTACTTAAACTTTGTATCTCTGTGGGGAGACAACGGAATATAAAACAGGGGAGAGGGAAAATATTAACGTAAATCAGTCAGAAAGCTCAGAGAAGATAGGGGAAATTTATTTTTATAATAAATAAAGCACTTTAAATCTAGGGAAAACATTCAAATAAATCACACTGAAGGCTCATAATGACAGAGTAACTGTAAGGCTAGGGTCAGACTAACGCATTTTTCACGTTGTCCGTGAAAAAGAAAGTGCGTTCGAACGAGATGGACGTATTTTTTCATGGAATACGCAATAGCGGTCATACGATGCGCAGTTTCATCCGCGTGATTGTACGGATCATCAATAAAACACTTTTTGGGTCTGGACGTTATGTTGGCCGGACATTAGCAGCGTCTGACATCTCCTATTCACGCACACACGCCGCTAGCGGACGCAGCGCACTCTGTACGTCAGTACTAGTGGTTTCACGTTCTCGAAAAAATGCGTTTGTTTGCCGCTTGCGTTGCGCGGCCGCACTTTTGTGCGACCGTACTTCGTATATTGGCCGTCATTGCCCGGCATCTGCTGCTAGCACGGCCGTGATTATGTGCGGCTGCACGCGCGTTCGCACTGCCTCAGTCTGACCCTAGCCTAAGAGCTGGATACTAAATGAATCAGACGTAAAAAAAAACCTTTATAACAAGCAACACTGGGAGAGGAGAGGGACTTTATATAAAATGTGTATTATAGATGAGGAAAGGGGGATAGTGCTCCTGGATAATATAAAATGTATCAGACCTAAGCCCCTATTATGCAGAGCGGAGGGGAGATAACACATGCTTTATAAAGTCCCTCTCTTCTCCCAGCGCTGCTTGTTATAAAGGGGTTTTTACTATCCAGCCCTCCTCTGTCATTAGCTTTCAGTGTGATTTATTTGAATGTTTTCCTTCTCCAGCTGCTTTTATCATCTTGTCTGCCTCATAGACATGCAAGGGTTAAGTAAAGTTTCCTCTCCTGTGCTGGCTGGCTGTGCTGCGAGTGAGTATTCTGGAGCTCTATCACTGTCAGATTTTCGGGTAGGGGTCTGGAAGGATTATGCATACAAAACCTTTTCTGTAGCTTTGCGATGTTGCGCTTCATTACTGGTCTCCTTTACTCATCAATGTAATATCACAAAAAGACTGAAACTAAAATGTAGTGCATTTTATTTTAGTTTCTTTCGTTTTTTTATACTGAGCAGTTTCGTATCTCTTGAGTCATACTAAAACTAAATTATCACAAAATTCGGGCTAAATCATTTTAGTACTAAAACGAATGCACATGTCTAATATATACAAGATATTTGCCATAAAAGGTGTATGGGGGTCCGGGTAGTGCCCTGGGGGACAGGAAACGAGGAAAAAAAGTTTTAAAAAAATATGTTTTTAAAGGAACAGTGATTTTTCCATGAAATAAAGGTTAAGAATAAAAGCCTGTATGAAAAGAGGAGAGGTTTTAGGACACGCAGAACAAGTTTAGTGATTTTTGGGCTAAATTATGGTGAAACGTATGCAGGCTTTGGATGAAAGTAACAACAGGTGCATTAAAATTGGACTTTTGGTAGACTTGTGTGCCGATTTTTTTTTTCGGTTCGATTTGGTTCGGTTCGTTCGGATGTTTAAAATTTTCTATTAGGCTCGTTTCGACCGATTTCTGTTTCGATTCAGCTCGTTTTTCGTATACATTTTTTTTTCGGAATATCGACCATTTTTCGTGTTTTCGGGTCACTCTGCTCGTTTAATGTATCGACTTTTCGTGATTTCGGAAATTTTCGTTTTTTTCGGAACGTCTGTTCTCCTCGTTTCAAAGTGTCTAACTCTATTCGTTTTGATGTAAACTACTATGGTTTACTTTTTTATACTTCATATATTTTTTTATAATAAATTTTTGGTTTGTTTTTCGGATCCGATAATTCATTCTGTCGATACAAAAATTCTGGCGATTCTATTGTGTTTTTTTTTATTAAATAAAGATCCTTTTTTTCTTATGAATATACATTTCACAACTTTATTTAATCATATTAAGATGGTATGAAAGGAACAAAAAAAAATGAACAAAAAGATTTAAAAAACGCTAAACTGACCCAAATGGTCTGACTTCAAAAATAAAAACCAGAACAAAAGGTTTTAAAACGGAAAAATAGTTGATCAAAATGATCTGAAACGAAAAAAAACCAATAAAATGATTTAAAACAGACAAAAAAAATTAACCCTTTCGCTGCTGAGGCATTTCGCGGCTTCCCTTCACGCCTGTGTGCGGTCTGCTGCTGAGCTAATTTTTAACAGTTTCGCTCCGCTTGTTTAAACGCGTTTTGAAGCCTTATTTTATAATATGACCCAGACATGTTATATATCGTTCTTTCCGGCAGACTCGGCAGATTCATAATATATCATTATATGTATGCGTCATGTCCTGTCTGTATATTATAACAAAAAATGCAATAAAATTAGAATTTTCAATGTTTTACAAGGTGTAAAGTGTTTTTTTTTCACATTTTAACATGCGAGTGTTTGCGGTTATATTTTAGGAGTTGCGTTTGTTAAAAAAAAATTAAATGGGGACTTGTTATATTTTTTGGGGTTAAAATTACACTATTTTTAACAAACGCACCCCATACAAAAATCCTTAGTGCAGCATCATTGTTCACATTATAATTGAAATGGCAACAATACTGCTGCATTAACAAACCAAAACAAAAAAACTGTATATTTTTTTTATAATTTTTAACATTGTCATGTTTGGTATCATTGGAAAGGCCATGCTCTGGTCGATCCAAAGATACCAAACATTAACCGATAGGGGGTTCATTGGAACCCCCTATCTCCACCATTGGTCGCAGTTAGGGGTTAACTCCAGAACTGACGTCATTGTGATGAGGTCTTGGGACTGTCGGCAGCTGCCGTTCCCCCACGCTGTTGTCTTCCTGCAAAGACGTGACCATGTTGGCGGGCAGCGTCTTAGCGGGCAGCGGTGGGAGAGAGCTCATAGCTGGGAGGAGTTGTTGCGTGAAGCTGCAAACAGGGACAAAAAAACTAGACCTGAGCCGCACTGAGGATCTTTGGGTTGTGTCGGAGAAGACTTCACGCAGTGCTGCCATCAATATTTTTTGATAAATTCTTAGTTATACAATGAATGTGACTGTGGACAAAAATCCATGTTGTTGTGACATCGCCTAAGCTTATCAAAACCATGCCACATCGGTAATCAAATCTCAAGGCAGTACAACAAGGTTGTGTTAGTGTGTGACATTTTTTTGGGCAGGCCAGGCAGTGTAGAATGTGCACAGTCACATTCATGGCCACAAATATGTTGACAAATTTATGACAAAGGGTCCATAGAAATGTCAATACATTTATGTACATAAATTTTAACAGTGTGGAAAGAAACCAAGAAATACATATCAACTTATTAAGTAAGGAAAAGCAACACACACAAACAGGAAAATATAGAAAAAATATAACATTTATTTACAACATGGCATTGGCAAACTGCCCAACAGGGGCACAAACCACAAACATAGGGGAGAAGGAGGCTGGTCTCTCTCTACTGCCGTTCCAGGATATCAACGACGTTGTTAATATGCTGCCTGAATTCCTGGAGCAACTCCTGGATGGCTTTGAAGTTGGTGCCAGCCAGGCGTAGCTCGCCGATTGCCATCCTCATACTGACACTGGACCTGTCAGTGTCCGGTCTGGCTGTGTCATCACTTGGTAACCTACCAGTGCCTGGAAAGGTGTTACACAAGTGTTGCTTTAGAGCGTCCTCGTTTCATCCTGTGCTCCCTCTGTGCAGGCAGGATGAGCTCTGAAACTTTACCCTTGTATCGTAGATCAAGAAGGGTTGCCAACCAGTAATGATCCCTCTGCTTGATAGCACAAATTTGGGGGTCCTTTAGCAGGCTTTGCAGGATAAGGGAGCCCATGCAGCATAGGTTGGAGGTGGCATTAGCTTCTGAGTGTTCCTGGTCGCTGAGGATGACCGTATCGTGCACTACCTCCTCCCAGCCACGTACTAGTCCTTGGGTTTCTGGGGACACAAACCCTTCCTTGAGGAATCCCCACCTTCAATGCCCCACAACTTAAATATTCCTCATCCTCTAGTCTGATCTGAGGACGAGCTCATATAAGTAGCTTTCTGGAGGTGTGCTGGATGAACAAGCTCCACCACAGAGCCCCGTCCTGGATCCCTCCCAGCTGCAAGCAGAGTTACCTTTTCTTCACGGCACACTGGGTAACAGCCGTGTCCATGCTTGCTGGACCACGTATGTAAAGTAATGTGCACCTTGCTGCTGACTGCCTTTCCCAATGACTCCATAACATGGTCTTCCACGTGCTGGTATAGTGCTGGAATGGCCGTGAAAAGAAATGGCGTTTTGGAACGTGACACTGTGGTACAGCACATTTGGCAAATTCACGGAAGGAGGCAGGGTCCACCAGCTGGAAAGGCAGCAGCTGTGAGTAATTTTGCCAAGCTGGCATTTAGACACTGTGCAAGGGGATGGTGGGGACTATATTTCTTATGCTGCAGCAGCCGGGGCAATGAAATCTGACTGCGTAAATCTGCAGCTGATGGGATGTGGTCACATTCTGAGGAAGGACCTGGTACACCCATTACTGTAGCATCATCCCTGTCAGTGGAGGTTGTAGACAATGACATGGCAGGACATAGATGAGGACCTATGCAAAGGGTTATGCCAATGGGGATGCGTGGCAGGTGGTCATGTCGCATCAAGCACGTGGTACCCAAGCATCTGATGTTTTTCCCACGCTTGATCCTCTTCAGACATAGCAACACACTGCAGTCTGCTGCACATGTTGTGAAGAACTCCGAGTTCCTGGACGTGTGCTTTGAGACAACAGCGCTCTGCACCTGAGCAGCTCTGACATCTAATGCCTTGGACTGGCTACGGTTGCTAATAGAGGACATTGTTCGATCAGGCATTCAGGTGGAGTCAGTGACATCACCCCCTATCATCACTGGGGTCAACCTGGTAGTATGCTGCAGCGGCAACATGAGTGCCAGTTATTTGTGTGTCACTGGCACCCCCTTCCTCTAGGTTGAGAGAATCAGAGCACTGTACTTGCTGCACATCCTCAAATAGCATGTCACTGTAGTCAAAGTTCAGCTGACTCCGTGTGATAGCGAGGCTACAGCAGGAGTAGCTGTGGACAGGGAGGCTGCATTAGATGTTTTGGCAGCTGAGGGACTGTAAAGCACAAGCCTGGCAGGCAGAGAACGGAGGATGGCATGGTTAGCCAATCCAAATCCTCTGTATGTTGCTGCTTAAGACGGCCAGCACCAGTTAGAAAGGACAAGAGTGCCCCTGCAGAGGATGCGCCACAGCCGACAGGCTGCTTGCCCTTTTATCTGTTGGGGAGCATCTGCCTGTCCTTTTGGGTATGACATGGTGAGTCGTACAGAAATCTACATCTTTAATGCAACTCAGGTTGAAAGATGAGTTATGCAAAACTCTAGATAAGTTGAATCTAAAAGATATTCAGAACGCTGCTAGAAGTCAGTTTCACCGATATTTTCCCTGCAAGGCTGCCAAGGTCTGATTCACTTCCTCTCCTGCAACACCCTGATGCTGGCAAGACCCAGATTCTACGCGATAAAAAGGGATACAAATGAACTCTGATCTTTCACAGCCAGGCTGCCAGTTTCATGCTATTTGCCACTGCCAGCTTGTCCTTGCAAATCCAACAATCTCCTCTGATTCACTCCTGCAACAGTCTAGGGCTGCAGGAAAGTCTTCGTGTGCTGTGGGACTTGGCTCAATCATGGGATCAGAGCCCTGATTTGCACCTTACCTGGTCAGGTGAAAAGCTTGTAATTGGTCACAGCCTAAGGCCAGGGCACAGTGCATTGTGGGTGAACATGTGGATGTGTTTGCCATTCGGTCGAACGGCCAGTGTTCGATGCAAACTCATGTTCGCATCGAACCGGCAGCCCATCCCTAATTTTGACCACTCAAGACAAAGTATGGTGGGGTTTTGATCATTGTCAGATACAAGTAGTTCCCAGTGTTCCACTGACCGGATCTCATTTGTGTGAGCACATCTCAGGAGTCAAGGACTGTTGGAGCAGACAAGCACTGCTGACAGACAAATAGTTCCATCAGAATACAGGTGGATGTCTTAGATTTAAATTCATGACTAAAGCTACATCTACCAATAGAACACAAGTTGTAGGTGAAGTGAACCTTGCACAGGGTTATGTTAGTTCACTTTATGTAATCCAGGAGCACTGCTACATTTACCAGTAGAACACTGGTTGTAGATGAAGTTCACCGTGTGCAGTGGTCTGTTAGTTGGACCTTAGACAAGACACATTCATTAATGCAAGAGGGATTATTGTATGTCTGTACATCATACAGTATTCAGCATACAGAGACCAGCTCTGAGGTTAGACATGAGAGCGGAGGCTTTGTAGTCCTCTTGGGAAGTGGTCAGGTCGTAGAAAGTGGTTCCTTTGAAGGTTCCACTAATGGTGACTTCATATCCAAAGAGTGTCTGGATCTGGGCAAGGTATGGGACTGCCATTTCTCCTTTTGTGACCGAGAGGACTACCCGCTTGGAGGAGTGAGGTGGCACAATGACATTAACACTGGTGGAGAAGGTAGTCTGTAGGGAGAGACCAAGAGACATGTCAGATTTTCTCTAGGACTTGGGAACAGCTAGGAGGAACCACTGCCACCTTTGCATTAGTGTATTCAACTACAGAATAAGATTGGGTTTAAAACATGCCAAGCACAACCCTGTGAGTGGACCCAAATATGACCTTTTCTTCATTGATGTTTGTGAAGTTGCAGGTTCTGGTTGTGCTGTTGATGGAAATCTTGCCCTCAGCCTCCTCTATAAATGGGGTTCCAGCCTGGAAGGTGGTGTCTGCGCCAGGTATCACTGTTAAACCATGATCCTTGGAGAAGGTGCTGGCCGCAGTCATTTCCTTGGAATATCTGCAAGATTAAAAAACACATGTCTTTTGACAAAGTGACAAGTTAACAAGTAGGTTAACAATGTAAATGGCAGCCAACCTGGTGGCAGAAGTTTATGGTAGCAGGACCTGCTTAGCCCTGTTACTTGGGTTATGGCATACAAGGTGTATTTAGGGTTGCAAGTGTGTTCCTGCACAGCTTTTAATTCTGTAGATGCAGCCTTTATACTCACGAGAAGTTGTGCACTAGTGCGTTTCCGCTCGCATTTCTGTAGACTTTGCTCATCAGCACCTCAGTTTCCAGGGATGTAATTTTAGCTGAGTCAGGAAGGAATTCAAAGTGCTCGATGCTACGGATGGTTTTATCAGTGGTGAAGGCCATGAAACAGCAGGCGGAGAATCCCTGACCCACAGGCACTGCCTCACAATGAGGAAAGTCTGGTCGGCTCATTGTTGCTGGAGGCCATTTAAACAGACGCCCTGTCGAGTTATGGACACACCACAGCTCTCCCTCAGGACTGAAAGCTATGAAGTTAGTGAAGCGGAGCCAGTTGTCATTCCCAACTTGGGCTGCTGTGTTGAACCAGTCATCTTCTGGGCAGGTTGGGGGGCTTCCTCGTATGAGTTTACCATCAGCCCTCACTGCATACAGGAGGCCTTCAGGATCGAAGAAGAGGGCACGGAGTGAATTCCAGTTACCGGTCCCCAGCTTTGTGGCTTGGTGATACAGCCAGGGCATGTTCTCATTGGTCGGGGCAGGACCTTTGTAGAAGTGGCCATTATTTGTAACTGCATATAAATCCCCTTCTGGATCAAAGCACAGAAATTTGAGGTTGCCCCAGTCCACTTTCCCAACCTTCTTGGCAAGGTCAAACCATTCCTGTCCATCTGTCACAGGCATATGTCCCCTGAACACATCCCCACCACGGACAACGAACAGCTCCCCTCCAGGACTGAAGAGCATCTTGGTGGCATTCATTAGTTTTCCTACTGGATTAGCACGATCCAGGTAGTTGTCCTCTTCATTACAGGGAGGTAAACCAACTCCAGCAGTGTATTCTTTCTTGGTCACAACAAAGAGCACAGTATCTAAAAGAGGCAAGAGAGAATTTATTTTAAAGTATTTTACCACGAAGGATACATTGCGATTTCGTTTAAGGATGTCCTGGGTATAAGAACATTAAAATGTTAAAATACAAAGATAAAAAAATAAATAAAAAAAAAACACAAAAAAAAATTAACAGAAAAATAAATATGTAGGAAATAGTCACTATGTTACATGTTTACAGGTGCATTCTGCATTGAGGCATGTTAATAGGGAACTCTTGAGTGACTTTAGACGGGGGAATTTGATGGCGTCTGGGAGGTTATTCCATATTTGCGGTGCTCTGTAGGAAAATGAGGATTGAGCCACTCTTTTTGTATTGTGGTATTGCAAGTAAGATGCTGGTCCTGGATCTGAGGTTATAGGATGAGGGAACTGCTGGGGGAAGCAGCATATTCAGGTAGGGTGGTAGCTTGAAGGTGAAGAGTGCATTTAGACTCCAGCGATGGCCAATTTAGCGCTAACATGTCACAATGGTGGGTCATGTAGTTACATTGTAGCACAAAGAGGCAGAATGAGTTATACAATGTAGTAAGTTTCTGAAGGTGTTTGCGGGTCTGCTGCATACACTACATCTCCATAATCAATAAGTGGTCTCGCCCACCAAAAGAGGAACCAATAATGGCTTACAGATTTGTTTCCCAAATGGGTCTGCTAGCCCCTCTAGGCCAGATGAGGCAGAGCACCTTGGGAAAATTCAGACTGAATCCTGCAATCACGTCACTTGTACTTCAGATATCTGGAAAACCTGGCCTGTTAGTGAGACCAGGCAGTTTTGGTAAACATTGGTTTCTAGGAAGCAGCAGATGGCAAATTCAGAAGACAGTGAGGTAAAACAAGTACGATGGCTTCTGTTACGACTACATTTTAGTAAGACAAGGCATGCGGACAGAGCAACATTAAATGCAAGGATACCTGCTGCTGCTGACACTGGGTGGGCTGGCAGAAACACCACTTGACCCAGCAGGGGATGCTCACAGCTGAGTCTAGAAGGCAAGTGGTCAGGATCAGGATGAGAAGTTCTTTATTGAAGCCTAACTGATGAGCCCATTGTAACCAAGCTAACAGGCTTTGCCAATGGTCACGTGGCCTGGGAGTGTTGGCAGTACATACCGGGATTGTGACAAAACAGCCGCTTCCATGTTTATTTGCACTTATTTTTCCTTGAACGTTATTGCTCAAGAGCTTGCAATCTAAGCCTTTTGTTGGCTTTCACCCCCACCCCCTGTAAGTAATGGATTCCTTTGTGCGGCCATGCTCGCATCACCCTTCCCAGATCTGGCTTGAACCAGAGCTCTTATCAGTTCGCTCTTTTGGGGAGGTTTTGGGAAAATCTGGCATAGAGTAACGCAGGGGCGTGGTTTTGACTTTTGAATCGGCTTTAATGAGGGTTCTCAGGTACAGACAGTCTACGTGTGTTCCATCTGCAACCAGTGTCAGCCATTCTGTGTGGCTAAAAAAAAAAATTAAAAAAATCCTGTGTTTAGCAGAAAGGGGCGTCTAGACAGGGTACCCTGATCCTTATCAGGGATGATTTCTCCCTTTTTTTTTGGAGATAGGTCATTAATACACAAACCTAGGACATTCACACGGCCAGGTCTAGCCTTTAATAGCTAGAATTTGAGTGAATCTCCTGCCATGGCAGAGTGAGGTGTCACGTTGGCAGTTTTATTTGCCGCACGAGCTTTGTAACATACAAGTCTAAGTCACGGTGTAATATTCCTTTATGCAGTAAAGCAGAGCACATGAGCCTCTAATGCGCCGGCCAGCACCGCGCTCCACCGCCTGACAGCCACTTCCACTCTTAATTACACAAAAGGCAGCCCAGTTATTTATGACAGCTTGGGTCTTCATGTGAGACAAACCCCACAATGTTAAAAATCACACCAACCAACATTCTGTATATTTTTCCAGGATGCGCACGGTTCGCATAGCACGAGACCAACACCAGTCCTGCATCTAGAGCACAAAATGCGAGGAGATCAACCCAATACCCATGGTTGGTTTTGCTGCCCCAAGAATGCCACATACTGAGAGGGAGAGCACATCAGGTGGAGAGCTCTGGCAGCAACAAGAGCAGCCATTGAATTTTAATATACAGGTTAAGGGTTGCAGTTGATCTAGTAAGAGGCGAGTCTGGCACCCCTAAGCCAAGACAC